>CM032446.1:157356696-157386696 GCA_019049505.1 Pachyrhynchus sulphureomaculatus
AAGATCTTCTGTTAAAGATCACTAGGTGTATTAAAGATAAAATATAGCTCACCTATTTTTGTACTATCTTTCGTATTGTTTTTTAATTTTAAGATATTTTTTTGATTCAATTACCTTACCATAAGTATATTAACTAACATAAACAAATTTTATCATGTACCAATATCCAATTGTTACGAATTTTAACATGCTGTGAAACTGTTCCCCCAGAGAGTTAACATTGACTTGGAGTACAAATAAAATGGACTCTAGGTAATTTATTCAAAGGTGGTACTACTAGTTTTTGAGCGGATTTACAGTGGTTTGCAAGATATACACATCGAATGCAACATAATTGTCCCAATTATGTTTATTTTTTATAAAGAAAATTGCTGATTATTTCATTCTAAAAAAACCGATCGCCTGAAAATTGTTAAATTTTGAGCTATGTCGTTATTCTGAAGGATCATCATTATGTTGTTATTTTAAAGAAAAATTATTTTAACAGAAACTTTGTGGCTTGGAAATTCATATAACTAAATTGTACAAATTTTGCCCGCCTGTTATTTTATTTTGTTGTATTTTTTGTTCGCATCTTTTTTTCCGTAACTGTCGTTAATATTCTCAAATTTTACCGGACTGTGTGGTTTCAGTATGTGTGCTATATAACTAACTGGAATCCAACAAAAATTTGAGACTTGCAACAAGGCATTATAACAAATTTTATTTTTTCTCTCTCATCGTGGGCGCTCTATTTAGAAAATTATTTATGCCGAATGAGACTTATAAACGCAAGACCTACTCTTTATTCCACAGAGCCCAAAATATGAAATAAACGAATAATCCACCTACTTTACTAAAAACCAAGATATAGACTCGACCTACTTACCTATAGCAATGATGTTGTTATTGCTTGCAGATAAATCTTCTTGTAACAAAATGTAAAAAAAATAAAGGTTTGGCCTTTTAGTTCATAAAAATAGGGAATAATTTTCAGATATTTAATACAATATTCCATATTAATTCATAACCAATAATCATTTCCATAACAATTACTAACACGTAGGCTGAAAAGTTTTTGTTTTGTTATCTGACACATAGATGTCGTCCTTTTCAAAAATCCCTACGATTTTTGGGAAGTACCAACCTTCAAACGATACATGTAAAAATGTCATGATATTTCGACGCTTATTTTACAAGTTACAGTGGTTTTAGTGAAGCTATTTTTGATATTTTCAAAACAATGGAAAAAATCGAATTTCGTGTGTTGTTTAAATACTGTTTTTTGATGGGAAAAAAAGCTGGTTGAGCAAAGCAATGGCTTGATAAGTGTTACGGGGACTCTGGCCCTGGAAAATCACTCATCATTTACTGGTATGCTGAATTTAAATGCGGTCATACAGATACAAATGATACTGGACGCTGAACGCTCTGGACGCCCAGATGAGGTGGTACATCGGAAAACATCAAAAAAAATCCACAAAATTGTTTTGGATAACCGGAAAGTGAAATTGCGTGAGATAGCTGACACCCTAAAGATATCAAAAGAAACGTGTTGGTCATATTTTGCATGAACATTTGGGCATGAGAAAGCTCTATTCGAAATGATTACCGCGTTTGTTAACAGTGGACCAAAAACAACGTGTTGATGATTTTGAGCGCTGTTTGGACCTGTTTAAGCTCAATAAAAACGATTTTTTCATGCGATATGTGACAACGGATGAAACATAGATTCACCACTACACACCGGAATCAAGTCGGCAGTCGGCTGAGTGGACAGCAGTCGGTGGAAGCCGCCTGAAGCGACCAAAGACACAACAGTCAGCTGGTCAGCTGGGAAGTTTTTGGCCTCTGTATTTTGGGATGCGTATGGAATAATTTTCATCGACTATGCCGAGAAGGGAAAAAAAACCATCAATAGCGAATATTATATAGTTATTGGTGCGTTTTGAAGGCCCCAAATGAACAAGAAAAAAGTGCTCTTTTCATCAAGACAATGCACTTGCATGCAAATGAAGTTCGAATCGCCTCTTCATCCACCGTATTCTCCAGATTTGGCCCCCAGCGACTATTATCTATTTGCAGACCTTAAAAAAATGCTCGCGAGAAAGAGATTTGGCTCCAATGAAGAAGTGATCGCCGAAACTGAGGCCTATTTTGAAGGCAAAGACAAATCCTTCTACAAGAAAGGTATATAAATGTTAGAAAAGCGTTGGACTGATTGTATCGTTCTTGAAGGATATTGATAAATAAAGCCTAATTTTACAAAAAAAAAATGCGTTTTAAGTAGCTAGACCAAAAATTTTCAGCCTACGTGTTATGCAATTTATTAAGTCTTATTATCAACAAGTTCCGTTTTGACGTAACGCAATTTTAGCAGAAAAAAAAAAACAGATTCTCTAATTTCTGTGGGTGTTTTTTCTTCATTTAAATTGAAATTGTTAATTTTTTTAGGTACGTCAAATGATGAACGACGGAGGCTCTACATACCCACTCTACCAAGCTTATCCAGAACAGTCCCTTACAGATTTCGATGCTGAGTCTAACACTGTGAAACTGACCTCAAAAACCGGAGAGGAGTCCAAACTGAGAGTCTCTTTTGCCGCTGTATTAATCGGAGCACGCCCAAATTTATCATTTCTACCCAATCACATGAACATAAGTCTGTTTCCAGACAGGGCGCTCGAAGCCAAATCCAATCCAGTAAATATTAATCCAATAACTCACGAAGTTGTAGGTTATGAAGGATTGTTTGCTGTTGGCCCTTTGGCTGGTGATCATTTTGTTAGATTTATTCCAGGAGGTGCTGTAGCTACTGTTGCCGAATTACATAAAAAATGGGGTTCCGCATAATATCATTGGTTGAACTTAGATTTAGAACAACCTGGTTTACCAACTAATAGGAAACAATCTTTTTATGCTTTCTAAAGAGTAATTGGGAAATATGAATCGGTCCCTTTTCTTGTACAGTAAAAATCTAACTTTTCTTCTTTGTTTCGTTTTATTGTTTAATTGATTCCAGCTTTACGAGGCCAAATAATAAATTTTTGCAAAAATTGAATTGAAAACAGCTGAACAATTCACACACGGAAATCAAAAATAAGATACCAAAGTATAGTGAACGATCAAAATTTACCGGCCTTTTCTGTTAGTGCTTGCTGTGAATGTGACCGATTCTTCAGAAAATAGCATTTCATAACTCTTACATTTTCCCCTGTTTTTGGTTAACCAGGTTACTTCAAAGAAAGCCAACGTACTTGGGAGAAACTGAAACCAGTCTGTGATCATCTAACAGTTTGTAAAATACAATGTCATATGGTAACTGTTATTACTCTATGTATAAAACGAAAGTAATGAAGCTCTTGGAGGTTTAATATTTTACGCACTAACTTTAATTAATTAGCTTTAACAGACGAGTTTATTAATTCTCGGTGAGGAATAAGATGACATATTTGACACATGAAGATATAATCCAATTTAGAGTATATTTTGAAAATTATGTATACATAGCGGTAATGTATAATTATAATTGTAAAACGGAGTGATAAATTTTAGGCTGCTACAATTTATATTGATATTTATTGAACAATTACCTCTTTCATGAAAGTTCCAAGTTTAATACCAAATAGTTTGGGTGCGTTCCCTGTTTCAACTTCAAAATTAACCGAATTCTTTTTAAATGTGTCCCATTAATGATTTTTACAACTTTTTAGTTCCTCAATTGCTGGTTTTAACGAAGAAACTTTAAAAAATCAGATAAAAAAAAGGGCATATGTCATCATTCGTCATTTTTTTCATCTCTGAAAATTACTGAATTCCTCTAAGGAAAAATACATTGTTCGCACTCCAGATTACAATTACTAAGATAAATTTATAAGCTTTCGGCTGCCTCTTCAGAAAAAAACTTGATCAGCTTTTGATATAAATGTTCTAATTGTGCACTTTACTTTTAAACCTGTCCCATTAAAGCAAAATTTTTAATTACATAAACCATTATTATATCGTAATTCTTTTTACCTCCCAAAATCCGAGTCATCTCTGTATAAAATACCTATTTGTGTGAAAGAAGGTAGTGATTTTTGAAATTCTTTTGTTGGACATTACTATCCGTTAAGTTTATTTCACAATAACCTTTGAACAATAAATATGATACACGAGAATATATATATATATATATATATATATATATATATATATATATATAATATATATATATATATATATATATATATATATATATATATATTTATATATATATATATATATACTCGTACTTAAACAAATTCTAAAAAATTTAAGAAAAATTACATAGTTTGTTTTTCCTCTTTCTTTAGTGACTAATTTTTCCGTAGAAAAGTTAAAGTGTGTTAAGTGATGTCAAATTGTAAGGAAAATGATAAATGCTACTACTAGACATATTTGATTTAGTCGAAATGGTAAAATAATGTGGTCATCTAATGAAATAAAGTATAATGAATCTATCCAGACAGTCCAAACCTAAAGAACTTTTTTTTAACTTATCAATTTCTAGCCTTTGTACAGCAGTGGATATTCAAAATTTTTCAAAAAGTACTTCATATATCATAAAATAACCGATTATTCGACAGTTTTTTCAATAAATAATATATTTCTTTTAATAATATAAACTCATAGATGTATGAAAAATTTGGCATTACTAAATTCTGAACATATATACGAGAACTTTTATGGTCAAAAATATTTACTTATTTATTTTAAAATAAAAGTTGAAACATTTTTTTTTATCTTGTCTCTTATTTTATACAGTCTTAGCCGGACACATAAGTATATCTTGGTAATTTAAAAAATCATTAAACAAATATTTTATCAGAATGTCCCATTTCATTTCAGCATGAATTAAATTTTAAAATCAAAGAAGATGATGATAAATCATTTCGAAATTTTTGACTTGAAAAAACTTAATGAACAAATGATATTAATTTTGTGTAGTTTTATAAATTTATAAATATAAAAGTAGAGCGGTCTTTTATTGTATTTATAAACTTTTAGATGCAGCTGGATAGGATTTATATGTTACTATTGATATTGAATAACTAGGTTGTGATAGTAATAATTTTAAAAATATATTTTTGTATAACGCAGAAAAAAAAAGAACAAACTGTAACAAAAAATGTGGTATTTTTTGTTAAAATGTTCACAAAAAAATGGGATTTGCTTTGTTGTCTAGCCAAAGGATATGGGGACTTATAAATAAATATATTACTAAGTATAATATAATAAAGTAGGTTAGCTTGTTATTCAGACCAAAAAGCCTTGCTTATTTTTACATATTATATTTTTTTCCTAACATCGCAGATTAATCAGTTTTAGCACAATTTGGTTTGATAATAGTATAATAAAAAAATTATTATTTGTAGAATTTTTAGAAATTTCCCAAAATCAACTCATCTTTAAGACAATTGGAAAAATCTATAAAACATAAAATTCTTCACAAAAAAAACTACGTTACAACCAATAATCTTAAGTAATATCCACAATGTAGTCAGCAAATATTATAATATGAAATATCTTCGACTTAGTTACGTACACCATAGGTCCAGTTTTAACCATATGATTTTTCACGAAAATTTGCGACTATAAAACTTCCCGATACCATTTATTGTCTAACTTTGTCTAACAAACATACTTAGGTTTTGGTGGGAAAAACTGTGCTAATCTAATTTGCATTTGGTTAATTTTTCACGGCGTGGTTTTCCTAAATTAGTTATTGGTTATTTTAAGGGTATTGATACAAAAGCAAAATAAAGTACTACCCAAATCAGTAAAAAAGACATTATTTCTAAAATGTACGGTGATGTAAATAACGCTAAAAATTAGTTAATAACATTTGATCAAAACTATAATTGTTTCATCTTTTTTTATTTAATTGTCTTAATTTCAAAAAATAAAAATTCCTTGTACTATCGTAAGCGAAACATAGTTTTCTGTTTTCAGAATTTCTTGGTTTACCTGGAAAAATATTGGAAAAATTCAGTGATAACCTGTAAATGCCAGGTTAGTTCAAGATTTTTTCTTATTTTTTATTAGGAACCGCCAGCAGGATTTAGTAATACGAGATGATAAGTAGCAATTACTTCCCTATATGTTTAGTGAATTTTGACACATAATTCTAAAAGAAAAATATATATAATACTATTTAAAGTTTGTATACTAATTTAAAAGTTGATTTAAGAAAACTTTTTTTTTTCTTATTCAAACTGTAACATGGGAATTTGCATTTTAATTCAGCAAAATGTTTTTTAAATAGTTTGCACAGTCAGTTTATGGTCCCGTTTTTTTTTTGCTTTGTTAATATGTATTTATATATCGCGATAGCGCCTTGTGTCGATATCCCATACCCAGTTTCCATTCCATCCTACTGTTCTTCTATTATTGAGCTCATTGCTTTTCTAACTCCCGCTGCAATTTTCTATAACCCGGTCTACATATATTCCCCTACCACGTGAGGTGTTTTTATCCTGCGATATCGTTCTTTCAATTCTTGTTCCGTTTTTTTACGGTGTTGTTTCTTACTCGGTTTATTTTAGTAATTCTAAGCGATCTTCTCATTCTACAGCTTGTAACTTGCTATATTTTTATGTGCGTTTCCCAAGTTCCATAGATTAATCTGCTTTTAATTATTGCTTAAAGATTAAATTTTCGTTGTTTGCTTATTTCCTTACTCCACAGAATGCTGTTCATGCAGGATATGATTTTTCTTGTGTCGTTCTTATTAACGATATCTGTATACAGAACGTTATTTTGTTTTGTCTATATTTACATTTAGGCACCTTTCATTATATTCCACGACAAGTTCCAAAGCTTATATTCCACATCCTCCGTAGCGTTTACCGGAACTATTTAGTCATCCCCGAACTGTAGTGTATAAACCCGTGTATCCTCATTCGGCTGATATACCTTTGATCTTCTTTTTCCACCGTTTTATAACAGCTGCTACGTAAAATATGAATAGCCTAGACGATATGTAACATCCTTGTCTTAAGCCTTTTGTAATTGTGAAAATTTTGGAGATATATTTCCTACTTTTATCTTTGATCTAGCAAAGATACTCTTCAGTGCGTTTATAATTGTGTACTATATATTTGAATCCTGTAGCATTTCCGAAAGTTTTCGTTGCATGATCGTCTGGCTCTAAAACCGCTTTGCTCTTCTTCTTGATATTCTTGATATTCCTGTTCTATAAATCTGTTCACTCTGCCGTGCAGCGTAATGATAGTTCTTGTGACCAATATAGTCTTATCATTATTGCCCTTTTTATGAATTAATGATATATGTATATGCTCCACTGTATGCGTGAAATGTCTATTTAGACATAAATTTATTATTCGAGCTCGTAATTCATATACCTTGTCAGAGCCCTATTTAATCCATTGTGCAAATATCTACTGAGGACCGTGTTTTACATTTATGTGCTGAAACTGGTTAATCTGTGATAAAATATATATACTTGTAAGTATATTTCTTAATTATACAAAATAACGTGTGGAGTAAGACCTTATTTAATTAATATTAATATGTAGATACACTCATTAAACGTATTTTGTTAATTTTATTAGAGTCAACTTAGTATACATAACATAGGCTGATCAAAAAGTTTCTTATTTGATCCCATGTTTTTTAAACTAGCGTGAAACTAATAAATTATAATTCGCTGAAATTAATGTTATTAGATCCTAAACAATTTAGATAACATAGGCTTTGATCTAAATATATAATGATCCCATGTTTTTTAACTTGTTAAATACCTAATTAACTTTTTTAGTGTTTTGTAATATAACACTTATACGATTGTATTTTGTAGTAGATCTATAGTACTACCGATATTTTTTGTGATCTAGTTCTCTTTTTTTATTATTCATTTTATTATAAGGTACTTATAGTGTAAACTGACCTCTTCTTCTAACCACTTGAGGACAAATTTTATATAAAAATTTGGAAAATTCAGACTCGAATTTTAAAATGAACTCAATTTTAATTTCTTTAATATCTGTATGATACAACAACTGTTTCACCACTTATTATTGACGGCGCTTTTTTAGTTATAACAATTTGGTCAAGACATTATTAATTTTCGGTCTGTGGCATTGATTTTTTTAATTAGACACGCTGTTCTTGATTGTTGAATTTCACATAAAATCTGAGCATATTGTTATACAATTTAAATGGCTTCTGATATATTGGCATGCATTTTAGAGAAAGACAAGTTACATACCCGCAGTTAAATGTTACATTCTCTACTCCAAAATATCAAATTATAGTTCAACATAATGTATTATTTTTTCTACAAGAAATGACACCTGTTTGAGGAAACAATAAAAAATTAAGAAAATAATATGCAAAACGCGCTGTTAAAGTGTAAATAATGTGACCTTTTGATAGAACTATTAAAATTTATATATAATTAAAATGTACAATAAAAATGGTAAGTTCTATGTAAAAAATACGTCGGTGAAGCCATTGCTCAAATGTTGAAAACCAAACAGATATAACCGGAAGTGCCGTCAAAAGTCAATTTTGCGAGTCAGACTAAAAAGATTTTTATGAAAAAGACAACGCATATTAATTATTGTTAAAAGAATGAATAAAGAAAAAGATATTATATTTATAAGCTAAAGTTTATAGGAAGTCAATCCAGTTGCAAAATTTACATAATAAAAATGCTTGGTAAACCTTGCCAATGAACAATTTTGAGTATTTTAATAGGCTTCAATAACTATCAAAGGTTTAAGGCCTTAATTTGCTGAAGTTCTAAACTTAGTATTGTTTCAGTCGAAAGAATTGGCTTGTGTTAAGTATAAAAATGGTTTTTTATTTGAAATTAGCTTATTTTTATATAATTTTAATAATTATATCTACTCTAGTTTCTTGCCTATTCAAAAAAAATACTTGCTCATACTTCTTACTCCACGTCGTAATAGCCGGTGATATTAAACTAGGGTGCTAACTACAGATAGTTAATAGATAGTAGTAGTAGGAAAAATACGTACTTTAAAAGTAGTAGTTAGTATACATCATATAATCCTGTAGATGCTTTAAAACCAATTTAAGAAACAATTTGATTGAATTAAATTTAAGAATATTTGTATGAAGAATATATTCATATTTTTCAAAATAAAAATTATGGCTGGAATCTTCTGTAAAAAATAATTAATGAGAATTTGAATTTTCTTATGAATTATGGTTCCCCGGTGGGAATAATATGTAAAAAGGTAAAATGTTTGTAATTTTTACTTTATAACCCCTTTAGGTAAGGATTTTTCACATTTGCTGATGGATATTAAAACAATAAATTATTTTCAGAAAATAGAAATAAACATAGATTTTCCATACAAAAATAGCCCGCGAGCATTCTAAAAAATTATTTGAATTAAGAATTATGTACATACACTCAAAGCTCCTTATTCGCGCACGAATACACAAACTGCGACTGCAGTGAAAATAAATTAAAAAATATTTATATATAAAAAAAATTGTTTAATTAATGTTCTATAACAAAATTAACTTAATGAGTCTATCGCAGTAGTTTACCAACCCTAGTTATTTTTTCTTGATTCGCTGTTTCTAAAAGGTCTTTTAATTCAGGTCGATATTTCGCAAAGGAATAACTCCTCTTGAAAACAAAAACCTTCTCTCCGTAGATGGATCAATTTTCATGAAAAAATAACAAAAGCTCATTAGTCATTTGTAATTCTTAACTCAGATTTTTTAAGATTAATATCATATTTTCCATGCTATTTGTACTTTCTCCTTCAGTTTAATTGACGTTAGGCATTTCTTCCAAATCGATTCCATTCAAGTCTTCACCTTACAATTCAAACAGCTGTCGATTATCGTTTAATTTCAACCGTTCAAGACTATCTGATGCTGTGTAATACGTAATCTACCCAGTGTTTTCTATATTTACATGAATATAACATTAGCATCCATCGCTAGAGCAGGTCAAAGTTTCTTCTAGCACTCCTTCAGTGTGAATTGTTTCCGCCTTTGCAATGATTCTTTTTTATAAATATTGCACCTTGTCGTTTCGTAATTTTTCCAGCACTGCATAATGTCTGTTTCACTTTCCATGGTGTCAAGTATGATTTTAAAGGTACGTATAAGTAATGAATTTTAAAATCCTGTATTATTACTTGGTTCATTCATTGAAACGAGGTCATCATATCACACAAACATATCACCTTAATGTCAGGGCGCGCAAGTTGAAGCTCACAAGGATGACATGGTGCAGTGTCCAAAACCAGAATCCCCTTTCAAATTATTCTTCTTTAAATAAGTTGCAACTTTAGGAACACAACAACTTCGAAACTAGTCACTGAGAACGTCAGTCGTAACCCAGGATTTCTTGTTTGCATGCCAAACACTTGTAAGTCTTCCTTGTTTTCAATTTTCAAAGCCCTAGGATTTAGTAGGGCTTAATCAAACAATGCTGCTTTAAATTACGTTCGCACCGACCACATATAATTATGAAATTTTTTTTTGGAATTTCAAAAATAAGCTCGAAATTATTTATAAAAGGTAATTTGGACATGCAGCTGCTACTGTACAGTCTTCAATCCGTACGGTTAATGCAGATTTCATTTTATCAATTGCTGGATCCCGAACGGTCTTTGCCGATATTGAAGTCGAAGCTAAAGAATTCTTGATTTTGTCTCCTGATTTTTTAATAGATCGTTCAGTTACTATTTTTACTAGCTATTTTAAATCGTCAAAAGAGTTTAAGACAGCTGTTAATCGCTCGACAACATGGTGACGCCAATGACTACGTTATAATAAGGAGCTTTAATTGTATATTAATTTCAGTACATAGAAATAAAAAAAACGCAGCGTTACAAATTTTGCATTTTAATGATAAAGTACACATATTTTATTTTTGTAAATCGCAAATATTAAAAATGATGTTTGCTAATGTGTAGTTTTGGTTTGTATACACTCTTAGAATTTAAATATTATTTGTTAGACACAACTTTTTATACCCTGTTTTATTCCATTTTTAGATATTTGCAGGTAAATATTTTTCAAGTCATGGATCAATATTTACGGCCCTCTTGTTATTGAACCTTTGCAGTTAAAGCCTCATAACATAGCAATTTAACTTAACGAAAATATTTTATTTAACTTAACAAGCAATCTAAATCGTATTTAAAGTGCCTTTGCATCCTGTTGCGATTGCCATTATTTATTGTGTACGGTAAGTTATTGTCATTTCATACAAATCAAAAAATTGTCCTACCATCAATTGTGATATAATATGTTTTAAATATCCTGCAATTTGTCGTTTCATGTGTCCACGACGACTCACTGTACACACAAATCGTGTTATAATCGCACCAATGTGCAAAGCAGCTTACACCATAAAAATACTACAATGTTTCCTTTAGTAAAATTGATCATGTTATAACAAAACACTGGGACGGTTGAAGTGGTATCAATTTTTAAAGTGAAGTTAAATACCTACTTAGACTCTTATTAACGTTTATATACTCATATAAAATAGAGTGTGTTTACAGGGTAATTTTAAAAAATTATTATTATCAAAATTTTGGAACTAATTGTATATGTTACTGGTAAAGTATATACCGGCATTCTATATATGGCCTAAAAGGTTCAGGCAAAGTACAAAATATTCTTTATTTTATACTTTGCCTAGACATTCTGTAGAATCCCTAAGGCACAGCCGGCAATGTGTATAATAAATATTGAAAATAGTAAGCATTAACTGTTACTGGGGTTGCGGGTGGCGGGAAGCGTGGTGGGGGTGGAGTCAACACGTTATGACATTAACTAACCTGAACTACCCTGAAGTAACTTGAACTAACCTAAATTATCTTTTTTAAAGTTAGCAAAAAACAATATGTATTTCTTTTACAAATAAAAACAACGTTTGATTTTTCAAAGATTACAGAAATCTCTAATTACATTTCCCTAGGCATTATTTTTATAAATAGTTGATAATCTTAATATTAAGATAATTTGTCTTTCATTTTATACTTATTTATTGCATAATGTACTGTTGTGACACTTGGAAGTACAGAAAATGTTCTTAAGACTAAGCTTCTGTTAATTCAGGTTAGTTCATGTTATAATGTATTGCCACCCGCAACACGAGTTACGGTTAATGCTTATTGTTTTCAATATTTGTTCTACACATACTACATTGTGGGCTGTATGTTTGGTATTATGGTAATTTGTCTTTCATTTTATACTTTACCTAATCTCTTACCTATCGGCGTTCTATAGAATTCCTAGACATTCTATAGATTACCTAGGCAAAGTATATAATAGTTAAGGAAAAATAAAATATTTCATACATCGCCTCAATGAGCCCGGCATTCTATAGAATGCCTGAATTATACACTTTGCCGGTAACATATATACAAGAAAAAAAAATTATCCTCTGTCTATCTTTCCCAGCAAATCTAACCATAATAACATTGCAGTGGCAGTGAATATTTTTCGCTGGGTAAAAAGCTACTGCAGTAATTGTAGCTACGACTTACCATACAGTACAAATCGTGTCCCAGTGCGCATGAAAAATTTACAATTTTCGCCCATTGTATGATCGAAAAAAGAAATTATTTTCGTATGAAGTTCTATGTATAATCGGTGTCATCAATGTCCTGATAAACTTGACTGGTTCTGAATATTCGGGTGAGGCCACTGGTTGTTACTCTTCTTCTTCTTCTAAAAGCCCTTCACAGTCCACTCCTGGACATAGGCCTCCCCCATACTCTTCCATAGTCTTTTGTCCTGTGCTATCTGATGCCAGTTATTCCCTACATTGTTTTTGATGTCATCTAGCCAGCGTAATTGAGGTCTGCCAACACTGCGCTTATGAAGGCGAGGTCTCCACTGTACAATACGCCTTGTCCATCTTGAATCGTCCTGTCGTGCAACATGGCCCACCCAGTTCCACTTCAATTTGGTTGTTAATATTTTTTAGTTATTTCTTAATATATTTTTTTAATGAAAATAATTGCTATTTAGACATACGAGTACAAATGTTATATAATTAAAGAAAATAGACAATATTATAAATTTTCTCTAAAAACTTTCACCAAATAGCAGAACTACTTAAGACAATGCAGATTTTTGCAGGAAATCTATAAACTGAAACAGGATAGTCATTTGAGAACTACTTGACTTTTGTATCCATAAAAAGTCGAGTTTTAAGCAAAAAAGGAAATGGTAGATATAACTTAAAAATATTACACCCAACCTAAATACAAAATTGAGTGTTTGATAAAGAAAATTTCATTTTTCTGAGAAAAGTATTTGGCGGTTTCAAAATTTTAAATGCTAATGTATGAAAGGGCTTCTTATGACTTTATCAAACCTAAATCAGTAAATGAAAACAAGAATGATCCATGTCTTGAAATCCACCATACGTCATATTGGTTTATATTCGAAACATTTTATCTCTATGTTCCTTTACTTTGGGTCCAATTCAGATCGGTTATTATTGTTTAGACTTACTTTATTTATAAAAATAATTGGATTACAAATTAATGAAATATTTTTTTACATATTAAAACTTATAAAGTATGGATAAAGATTCAAATGTACCATTATGCAGTATTATCAGATTTTGTACAATTTTATATATATTCGTTAGTGGCAGATTTTACATTTCATTTGTCTATAATACACGTATGGTTTAATTAGCTAAATAATTAACATTGAATTGTTTTTAGTATTTATAAGGCCAATTTATATAATTTAGCCTAACCAGTTTATATATATATATATATATATATATATATATATATATATATATATATATATATATATATATATATATATATATATATATTACACCTCTGTTATACTACTACACTCTTTACCTGTAGTATATTCACATTTTTTTGTAAAAACTTTGGCGTTTTCTATGCCATTGTTAAAATTTAAGGATCTATTGTAGAATAATACGAAGTTTAATTTCTGCTCATATGAACACATAATGCATTTTTTGTTAGTTAGATCTTGTTACATTAAAAAGAGTTTATTTTTATAGAGCATAAAATTTTTAAAAAGTTTTCTTGTATGAAATACACTGTTGTTTTAATTTTATAAATAAATGGAAGCACTACACTATTTTGTTTTTTTTTGTATCATTTACTTGGCCTTTCTTCTCCATTTCAGTGGCATATTCAGGGAAGAAAGAAGGGAGCCTCGCTTGCCAGAGGCCAGAATTTATTCGAAATAAAGATGTACGCGTATGTGTAGATTTAAAATATTTAGTATTGTATTTTCAAATTTATAAATGTTTTTAAGTTGTATTTTTAATCGTCTCTTTGTTATTTGTTTAAGTTTTGTGCTTAGTTGAATTAAGTTTTTCTCTCTAGCAAGCCATTTTTCTGTTTAGTATACAAATAAAATCGCATTTATTGCCGTTTTCAAATATCGGAAGATCTCAAGGAGAAATGAGAAATTGTGGTTCTCGGGATTAGACAGTGTTCATTTGGAGTTACTGTCCCACATTTTGCCTACGATCTCACGAGGCATCTTCAGAGATCTTTACTGCTCGATATAGAACACTAAATGAGCTCAATGAAGCACATGTCAAGCATTTCTACTTGACGGAGGTTCATCGAATTGTGACTCAGAGTAACGACCGTTTCCATGTGTGATCAGAACCGTAGTCCATGTATATTAATGTTGTTAGGGTGTCTGTAAATTTTGACGAGGTCCCTTAACTTTTATTTATAGAAATTAGAGGCAGAAGCAAGAACATTGGTTTTTCTCGCAGTGTTGGCATGACCTGTGCACTTTGTTTACTTTTGATACATCTTTCATGCTCTTTAATTCTAGTCGATACTGATTTTCCAGTTTCTCCTACATACACCGTACTATACGAACAAAAAATTTTTTAGACACCTGTTTCTCAATGAGTTGTATCTTTTGGTGATCTCAATCATTGACCAATTTTCTGACAAATGTTGAAGATTGTGCAAATGTTGGTTATTTTAAGTAATTTTGGCTATTTCATCTGTAGTGGTGTATATGTTAGGTACAACTACACTACCTACTGGTAGATCTTTATTACTGCCCTGTCTGGGTGCCGGATTTTAAAAGCGATTAAACGATCGTTTAAAGTACTGATTAAATTATCTGCTTCTGATGAGATAATATGTTCATTATATATTGGTAAAGCTCCAAATACTAGTGAATTTTTTTGCATAAGAATTTTTGGAAGGACGGTGTTGTGAATTACCATTCTGATATCAATTGGTATGAGTGCCGTTACATTTCCTTTGTACCGAAACATCCAAAAAAGGAAGAGTATCATGTGCTTCGATTTTCTTTGTAAATTTTATAATCGACGACGGACTGAGGTGAATTAAATAAGCATTCCGTCGGTTTGTCTATCTGTCGGTCTGATAGCATAATAACAATAAGATCACCAGACCTTATACTTCTTAATTTCTTTTTCTGGGGCCATATCAAAGAATAAAAAATATGTATACAACAGAACACCAGAGAATATTAAAAACCTGAGAAATAGAATTACTCAAGCCATTAATTTTATTACGTCACTTCAAATGGAAAATGTTCTTAGCGAATTTCAAAAAAGAGTTTATTTGTGCCGGAGCGTGAATAGTTAACGTTGTGAACTACGGATAAGATATAGGACATGTTTTAAGTTTATTTTCTCCTGTAACAGTCAAAAATGATATAATATACAAACTGTTCCATAAGAAATAACGAAGTTAATTTAAATTTTAGCTAAACTCGAAGTGATAATCACTTGTTTTAACGGTGAAATTCTGCACTTATTTAAATCATAGCCACTAAAATTTTAACTTAATGTCTTTTTTAGTATTCGGTACGGAACACTTATAAGATCACTTCGGTGTCTGTCTGTCACACCCGATTTTTTACGAAACTGTTTAACATAGAAAGTTGAAATTTGGCACTAATATAAGAACTGATAGCCCCATCAGAGCCGTGTAGTTTTAAAAGTTAAATTTTGACTTAAGGGGTTCGTTTTGGAGGGTGAAATCGGAAGTGAAAAAAAATGTTTTACCAGATCATCGAGTGGGGTGTGATATGAAAGCTTGTAAAAATACGAGTTCAAAAATATATATAATGTAATACTTGCTCACACTTTTCTTTGCATTACTTTTAAAAAATGCCGAAAAATTGCTGTTCCCCCTCTTATCTCGAAAAGTACTGATCAAGAAATTTTGAAAAAATTCTGAGATATTCTGCAGAGTTAATTACCTTTAATAATTTATCTGGTATATAAAAGAAAAACAAAAATTTCAAGGTCATAGTTTTCAGTAAAGATCGGAAATAAACTTTATTGAAAACTTTGTTCAAAACTCATTTGGGGCGTGTTTTGTGAACTCATTGATCACCGTAACAAAATCTCTTATTTTAAAAGCAATCAACGTACAGAACACTAATCGCGCAAGTCCGACTTGCACTTGGCCGATTATTGTTAATTTATTGTTACAATACTTCTGTATTGCTTTTACATCTCTTAACTTTCCTTAGTAAAAGAAAGTAGTCAGCCATTTCCGTCAGTCTGTCTATTGACACGATAATTTCAAATTTGGCATACAAATAGCGCCTATAGAAGGGATGAAGCTTATAGTTTTTGAGCGATATCACTTAAGGGAAAGGGGCGCAAAGGTGTAGGTGTCTCGATATATTTTTTTTGTTGAGATAATAAACAAATATTATGCATAATCATTTGTAATTTAACTTGTAAGGAGTTAAAGCGATTAAGGAGGAAGTTAGAGTGGTTGCTTCATTTATATCGTGTTATATATCCTTTTCGGAGGTATTGGAGTCACAAAATCCGAAAATACAGTTAGATTTTCATGACCTTCAATTTTAACAGGGTAAGAGGGCGAAAAGGTGGGGCTTGTTAAATATTGTATGGTTTCAATAATATTACGAACATTTGTCCAGGTTCTTAGTGAACGTAATGGCATAGCATTTACAGTAAAATAATATATGGGGTCAAGGATTTGGGGAGGAGGATAGAGGGGTTGCTTAGTATAAATCATGTTATATATATATATATATATATATATATATATATATATATATATATATATATATATATATTCACTCACATTCCTCGACCCCAAGAACATTATATATATATATATATATATATATATATATATATATATATATATATGACAATAATTCCAAAACAGTTCAATTTAGATATATAGTAGGACTCATATATATATATATATATATATATATATATATATATATATATATATATATATATATATATATATGCATATATATATATATATATATATATATATATATATATATATATATATATATATATGCATATACATATATATATATATATATATATATATATATATATATATATATATATATATATATATATATATATAAACTTGATTGGTTTTTCTTGGGTACTTAGGTTCTTTTGGAAAACACAAACTAGTTTATTTGACGTTTCGCCTTATTTTTTTTAGGCATTTTCAAAAATTCTTTATTTTTTAATATTCATTCTAAAATTAGAAAACACAAGGTTAAAATCTTTTAAGTCAAATTACACTTGGCAAGGACCCAATCTGTCATAAACAGCCTGAACAGAGTTTCGCAGAGAATCCGGGGTGTTCTGTGCTACTTCATATTGAATTCCTTGTTGTAAATCTTCTACAATTTCAGGTCGACTTCGGTAAACTTTGGTTTTCAAATGACTCCATAAAAAAAAATCGAGTGGCGTAAGGTCGGGACTCCTTGCAGGCCATTCTACAGCTCCTCTTCTGCCTATCCATCGATTAGGAAAAATCGCATCCAAATATTTACGAACATTGATTTCATAGTGATTTCTCAGATTCCTGTTAGGGGTATCCAAATTATTTTCATCGGGAAAAAAGACCTGCGCAAGTTGGAATAACTTGATCTTGGAGCAACTGTAAATACCGCGTCCACAAATCCCTGCCCACACGTTTATCTTCTGTGGTCTTTGAGAATGTCATTTATCCAGTGGGGATTCTCAGTAGACCAATATCGGTAGTTATGCCTGTTAACTCTTCCGTTAAGACAAAATGTGGCCTCGTCAGAAAAAACAATATTATGAATTAGGTTAGGATCATTATTGATTCGTTCCATCATGATCTCGCAAAATTCAACGCATCTATCGTAGTCATCTTGAGATAATTCTCGCAATAGAATTGGTTTGTATGAATACAATTTTTCTTCATTCAGTATACAACTTAAGGTACCTTTAATTATGTTGTGGTCTAGGCAAAGCTGACGAGTCGCTGTATGGGGATTTTCTGTAATTTCCAATAAAACATTTGACTTTTTTATCATCGCTTGTTTTAACTTTTGGAGGTCCAGATTTAGAACGATCCTTAACATGACCTGATTGTCTAAATCATTTTAATGTTTTGCTAACTACGAATTGCGTTAAAAAGATCACACACCTCTTGTTTTCCTATGGTCTCCGTAACCAACCATCATTAACAAAGTGATGCTTTCAGTTTCTGTTAAATATACCATTATATTACGCTCAAATTGCAGTTTCACAAAATGCAGCAATAAACGTTTTCCTCAATAATTCATTTTTTGACGCGTTGAGTCGTTACTTTTGTAAATGTTTGACACAAGCCAGCTTATTTTTTTTTTTAATTTAATCTTAATTTTAAATATCAATAATTCCAAAACAATTTAGATATATGGTATGTTAGACAAATAATATCTAGAATTTTTAGAAGGAGTTAAAAATAAAATAATATACAGGACTATATATTTAAAAAAATTTAAGATGGAGTAATTTCTTCGAACTGACAGTTCAAAACTTTTTATTGTCAACGTCAGCATGTGCGCCGTATAACACCCTATAACTTTTATTTATACATTTTTTTTGATACACTGATTAATAAATGCTGTGGAATCATTATTCCATATCAGAATGTTTCAGGTTCTTGCAGTCGAGGAATGTGAGAATTATATATTTTTTATTACTTCCAATATTTTTTTTATTAATATTTCACCATAAAGTGAATTGTATTAAGTTGCCCGTCAGTGAGAGTCTAATTTTGTATTTATTTTGGAACTGCATGTTTGCAATGAAGGTAACACAATTTACTAATTTCTTTTTAGTGTTCCGTACGAAAAACTTATGGGATCACTTCGTTGTCCGTCCGTCATACCCGATTTTCCCCAAAACTATTTGACGTAGAAAGTTGAAATTGGGCACAAATATACGAATTGATGGCCCAATGACAGCCGTGGAGTTTTGAAAGTTACATTTTGACTTAAGGGGTTAGTTTTGGGGGGTGAAATCGTGTGGATAAAAAAATACCAAGTCATCGAGTGGGGTGTCAAATGAAAGCTTGTGCAAACACGAATTTAAAAATATATATGATGTAATACTTGCACACACTTTTTTTTGTATTATTAAAAACAAAAATGGCCAAACATCACTCTCCACTCGCCCTATCTCAAAAAGTACTGATCAAAAAATGTTAAAAAATTCTGGAATAGTCTCTATAAAGTATAGATTGGGCGAAAATTATCACGGGTGCCTTACTTTGATAACTATTTGACCGACCAAAATGGTGAAGGTTTACTTCGTCAAAAGAGACAAAATAATTTTATTTTATTTGTTTATAATTAAACAAATATTTAGGTACGAGTAGTAGATATTTATTTTAAACTTGTACCACTAGATTCTAGATTGAGCTAAATTGATTTATTAGCCATTAGGTAGCTAAGATGCTATAACTATTATACATTAAGAAAAAACGTCAAAATATATATATATAATAAAAGACCGTTTTTAGTCAATTTCCACTGGTTTATTTAAATTGCGATGACGCGTTTCGCTGTCGATGCAGCTTCTTCAGATCTACATTTTACACTGTGTAAAATGTAGATCTGAAGAAGCTGCATCGACAGCGAAACGCGTCATCGCAATTTAAATAAACCAGTGGAAATTGACTAAAAACAGTCTTTTATTATATATTTATAATGAATTTCCATCAAGTAGAAGCTACAACAATCCAAAAGTCAAAATATATATTGGATCTTAAGATATATACATGTCAGGAACTTATTGTCTTATTCTGGTTGTCAAAAATATCGAATTCTATATTAGATAGTCTCCATTTTAATTCAGCATGAATTACCTTAAGGTATATGTTTGTAGTATTGAAGTTTTCTATCCTGGTACATCCATTTTTTCATACCATGTTGTAGAGCTAACTTCGCTGCTTGACTATTGTTGTTCGTCTTAAGTTTGATATAGTTGGGGAACACTTCATATTTAAAGCACTACACACTACATAAGTGGTGATCTTAAACATCTTTTATTCTGGTTGGTTTGATTAGCCTGCTGAGTCAGTATCTGACTCAGCAGGCTCTGACATATTTGTAATCTGGGCTCTTAATTATTTTATTGAAAATTTATTTGGAGTGTGTTTTGTTAAGTCACTGATCATTTTATACTTCCGTAACAAAATTTAACCGTTTTTTTTTCTGAAGAATACTAAAAACAAAAATTATTTTATTATTAGGTTTGCGTAAGAACTGTGATAGCAAAAATCAGATTCCCTATGTAATAAAACTACTGTAATTTATATCCGGGATGGGTAGTTTTATGCTTCTTGATAGATCAGAATGTTTCCCAGTACAATTAACAAGTCTGTCATGATGAATTTAAAAATACTAAAAACTAATTTGGGTGAAAACACTTTTATTAAGAATTGCAATTAATATTTAACAAACTGGCCGTCTACTTCGGCTCTCAAAAATATAATAATCTATGAAATGCATACCCCCTACATTCGTTACCCAAAAACATAATCTTAATATAATATATAGCCAAACCTGTCACATAAAAATACTCTTGAGGGTCTGCAATTTGAGACATGTCAATAACAGTAACTTAAACATAACTTAATCTAGGTAATTTAAACAAGTTGAGGGCATTGATGATTAATTGATATTTTACTTCTCACGCTGCATTTTTCTATACAGAGGCGGAGATGATGTTGTTTACAATACATACTATAATAATAAAATTTTTGACCAGCAGCGTTGAAGCCTGAAAGTTTTGTACTTTGCTTCACTTTGGCTGATTTTTTCTCCTACGTAGGATACCACAATATTTTTGTAAGATGGTATGACGGAAAATTGAAAACTGATTACAGAATAGAAAACTTTAAGGTGTTAATTAAGGTTGAAATAAGCTGATAAATATTACACTCCTACTGCTTCTATATATAATTGTTTCAAGCTTAACGCTACTCTGTACAACCAAAAAATGTATCTTTTTATTCATTTACTATGCAATCCGTGGGCTGAACACGCATATTTAGAAGTATATTAAATATTCATGTGAGGTGAATGACTAAGCCAGGAAAGTGAGTCATTCCTGCAAAACGACGCGCCGGTTTTGTATTGATCGGTTGTATTATCCGCAGACAAAACACAAAAAGAACACATCAGGGATGGGATATGAAGAAGTCTATTTTGCTGACCTGATTAGACTATTTTAATATTTTCCTTTCAAAATTTACTAAACATGCTTTGTGAGATAAACGTTTTAGCGCTTTTAAATTATATTCTTGGGTCATTGTCATCTCATGTCACATCTTTATGAATAAGATCTTCGGAACCATAAGCTTCAATAATTAGAAAAATGCTTAATAGATATATATATATATATATATATATATATATATATATATATATATATATATATATATATATATATAGAGAGAGAAAATATTGTTATTTCACATTATTATATAATTAATTTCATGAGCCTTTGGTGATGCTCCAGTAAACTAGAGAAAAACTACATGGTGCCCAAAAATATCTTACTGCATGACACGTCGTACATATTGTCACTTTTTGCAAGGGTGTAACAACCGATATCGTGAAATATGCTGTATACAGAGTGAATGATAGAGTCAATAGGGCACTAGAGTTACCTTGAAGGGTAATTTTCACCAAAGCCTTTTTTAACAGTAGATATTACATAGATATTTTTAAAGGCGTTAATTAATCATATTCTATATGTATGTATATATATATATATATATATATATATATATATATATATATATATATATATATATATATATATATATACAGTCCCTGGCCAAATTATTAGACGCACTGCAAGATTTCATGTAAAATATTAATTACCGAGTGATATTGTACCGTTTTATTATTTTAAATTGATTTGTTTTTTTATTTTTATATTATCCAATCAATTACCTATTTATTTGACATAAATAAAACAGCATTAATTTAGAAAAGCATAAGTTTATTAAGTTTTAAAGAAAAGTGAAATTAATGTTAGTAAAAGTCAATATTTAGTTGAGCCACCTTTAGCCGCTATCAAAGCTTTAATTCTGCGCGGCATGCTATCAATGCAAGATTGTACTGTCTCCTGCATTTGAGGATGATGATTCCACACATGAATAATCTTTTCTAGGAGCTGGGTTTTGTTGGTAATCACATCTTTAGCCACTTCTCTTTTCATCAGCTCCCACACATTTTCAATGGGGCTATTACCCGGCCAATTCAACAGAGGGATATTTTTTTCTGCCAAAAAAGCTTTAACAGACCGAGCAGTGTGGCAGGGAGCTCCATATTGCCTGAAAGTGAATGGTTCCCCATTTGGAAATCATTCTCTGAGCTGCGGAATCAACCGATTTTGTAATACTTCTTTGTACTGATCTTGCCTCATTATTCCTTTGACGACGTACAGACGTCCAGTGCCCTTGCCGCTGATGACTGACCAAATCATCACTTTGGTGGGATGTTTAACCGTCGGGACGACACAATCAGGATGAAACTTTTCTCCATGACGACGACGCACATACTGAGCTTTATTCTGCAAAATTTCGAATGTGCTTTCGTCACTGAAGCGGACCTGTCAAAAATAGAAAAAATATATAAACTTCCATGTTTATTTGCTTTATTTAACTGAAAATGATAATAATGTATCAATTATTGATTAAATTGCTGTATCTTACCGATCTCCAGAAGTCCACATCTTTGTCTTGCCATTGTTTGGCCCACTTCAGGCGCTTTGCTTTCATTGCAGCTGTTAACTTGGGCTTCCTGGCGGGGCGACAGGCCTTAAAATCTAATTCTTTCAATTTTCTTCGAACAGTGCGCTCAGAAGCATTTACGCTAGCATCCTGGAGTTGTGATTTTATTACCTTTGTGGTAGCAAATCTGTTTTCTACACAAATTTTCTTCAAACATCTCTCTGACCGTGGAGTGAAAATTAATTTTCTACCGCATCTTTTCTTTCTTTTCGGGCTTAATTCCTTCCCTGACTCAATTTTCTTTTTTATGCGTTGTACACTAGCTTCAGAAACCTCCAATCTTCGTGATATTTCTCGGTTTGTAAATGTTTTCGCAATCACAAGGGCCTTCACTTCAGCTTTTTTACGTGGTGAAAGATCGCCTTTTCTACCCATAATGAAAATAGTCCAATTACTTTTTTAAAACACTGCATACAAAATAAACTAATAACTGAGTAGTATAAAACTGTTAAACAAACAATCACAGTCCATAAAGCCACAGAAACACGTCCGTACCTGACTCGATTCCGATCGCGACTGATACAGGTTTGTAGTTGTTTACGTTCATGTATCACTTTGTCAACACAGTGTTGCCATATGTTAAAAATAAATACAAATATGTAGTCTACAACAATTCTTTTAAATAAAAATCAATAATATTGTAGTTTAAATATACCATTATTGCATAAAAACTCTTAAGAAACATAAAATTACTAAAAAAAATACAGTGCGTCTAATAATTTGGCCAGGGACTGTATATATATATATATATATATATATATATATATATATATATATATATATATATATATATATATATATATATATATATATATATATATATATATATATATATATATATATATATATCTTCTTCTTCTTCCTTCAGCCGTTCTCTAGCCACTGTCGGGTATAGGCCTCTCTCAAATCTTTCCATTTTTCTCTATGTTGTGCTTGTTGATACCAGTTAAGTCCTCCGACTCTCTTCAGATCGTCGCTCCATCTCTGTTGGGGCCTTCCTATGCTTCGCTTTTCACCCCATGGTCTCCACCTAGTGATCTTGCCACTCCACTTATACGTCGTTCTCGCTACATGGCCGGCCCAGCTCCATTTCAGAGATGTTATCCGTTTGGTGATATCATCGACCTTTGTTTGTTGTCTAATCCATTTATTAGTTTTCTTGTCCTTCAAAGTAACACTCAACATCTTCCTTTCCATTGCTCGTTGGTGGACTTGTAGTTTTTCTATTGTTCTTTTAGTTAAAACCCATGTCTCGGCTCCATACGTTGTAGCTGGCAAGATACATTGATTATAAATTTGGGTTTTTGATCTTTGAGGAATGTTCATATTCAGTACATATTTCAATTTTCCATATGCTGCCCATCCCATACGTATCCTTCTTTCTATTTCAAGCTGCTGGTTTTCCTTTCCTATCGTTATTATTTGGCCCAGATGTGTTTACTTTTTCTATTGTTGAATGTTCAATCACTATATTTTCATCATTGGTGTATTCGTTACTCATGTACTTTGTCTTGGAGAAATTTATGTCAAGTCCCACTTTTCTTGCTTGGTGGTGGAGATCAGTGATCATCTGGATCATTTCATTCTTATTGTTTGCTATAATTACAATGTCATCTGCGAATCTCAGGTTGTTTAGCCGATCACCAGCTATCAGAAGGCCATTTTCGTCCCAATTCAGTTCTTTGAATACATCTTCTAAGATCATTGTAAATAACTTAGGCGATATTACATCGCTCTGCCTTACTCCTCTGTTCACTGGGACCTTGTTTGTCAGTTCTTGGTTTACCATAACTTTGAGTGTTGCTCGTTCATATATTCTGGCTATCAGTTCGCTGTATCTGTGGTCTATACGAGCATTTCTAAGAGCTCTTATAAGCGCCCATTTTTCCACTGTGTCAAAAGCCTTGCGAAAATCTACAAATGTGAGCCACATTGGTATATTATATTCGGTGGCCTTCTCGATTAGTATTCTCAATGTGTGCAAGTGTTCAATCGTACTGAAGCCTGATCTGAATCCAGCCTGTTCTATCGGTTGGTATAATTCCATTTTGTGTTCCAGTCTATTTGTTATGATTCGTGAGAACAGCTTGTAAACTTGGGAAAGTAAACTAATTGGCCGGTAGTTTTCTAGGTTTTCGGGGTCACCTTTTTTGTATATTAAGATGACTATAGCGTTTTCCCAGTCTTCTGGTATATTTCCACATTTGAGGCATTCATTAAAAAGATCTTTTAATTCATTCATTAGGGCTTCACCTCCGCATTTTAGCATTTCAGGTATAATATCATCCTCTCCAGCCGCTCTTCCACTTTTCATCTGTTGTAAGGCTTTCCTAACTTCATCCATTTCTATGTCAGGAATTTCTTCTGAGTTGACATTAATTACTCTTTTGTCTGTTGATGAGTTGTCCTTTTCAACTACTACATTTTGGACTTTTGAACTGTTTGTTCTGTCTTGATAGAAAGTTGTAATTCTGTTTCGGATATTTTTCTTGTCATTGATTATGTTTCCTTCTTGGTCCTTCAATTTAATTATCTCACTTTTACAGGCGTTTGCTCTTCTAAAAATTTTTAATCCTTTGTTTTTCTCTATAAGATCTTTAACCATGTTTTCCTTGTATTTGTTTATGTCTTGTTTAACCGCTTTTCGTACTGTCTTATTCAGTTCTGCATATTCGACAGTTAATCTCTTTCCTTCGTGTATCAGTTGTCTTCGTTGTTCCAACATTCTTTTTGTTTCTTCACTAAGCTTGTTATTCTTTCGCCTAGTAGGTTGGGGAGATATTTTTTCTGCGGTGGTCTTGAGTGTTTCAATTATTTTTCTGTTTCTTTCATCTAAACTTGCTCCTGTAGTTAATGTGTTGTTATTAAGGTTGGCTGTAATCTGTTTTTGGCATTGTTCTACGTTTTCTTTTAGTGTTTGTCTATCTGTTTTATTTGTTTTCTTGTTGTGTAAACGTTTTCGTTCGAGTCTTTTGTTAAAAAACACCTTTGCTCTGACCAGCCTATGATCACTACCCGTTGCAAATCTGTTTAGGACCTTCACGTCTGTTACTATGTTCTTATGTGTTGTTAGTGCATAATCAATTTCATTTCTTGTCTCACCAACAGGACTAATCCATGTTCATTTTCTCTTCTCCTTTTTCTGAAAGAAGGTGTTCATGTTATAGAGTTTCTCCCTTTCCAGAAATGTCATCAGCATATGTCCTCTGTTGTTCCTCTCTCCAAGGCCAAAATTTCCTATATAACTCTCTGTATCTTCTGCTTTCTTTCCTATCTTGGCGTTAAAGTCTCCTATTACCAATGTATACTTTGTTCTGTGTTCGTGAAGCGCCTCAGATATTTCCTCATAGAATTCTTCTGCTTCTTGATCTTCATGGCTTGTCGTAGGAGCATAGACCTGTATTACTTTTACTGTTAAGGTGTTGTTCAATCTTATTGTTATGTATATAACTCTATTAGATATCGCTTGGAATTTCTCAGTATATGGTATTAGCCTTCTGTGTATCAATAATCCAGTTCCTCCATTACTGTTGTTTTCGTAGCCTTTGTTGAACAGCAAGTGTCCCGTAGGTAACTTCAGGCAGTATTCTCCTCTTGTTCTTGTTTCTGAAATTCCCAGTATGTCCCATTTAATATTTTTAAGCTCATGGTCCAGTTCTTCCAATCTTTCCTCACTTCCAATTGTTCTCGCATTATAGGTCGCTATGTATAGTCGGCAGCCTGGTCCAACCCAGAGATTCTTAGCACCCCCTGTTCGAGCCCTGTTCTGACCGCTGCCTTGGTCGGGGTTACTCAAACTGCTGGGGACTGGGGGCCTTCTATAAGGTTTTCGTTCCATAGATTTATGAGAGGTTTTGGCCATAAAACACCACGTGGGCCAGACGTCTCGGTGAGTGGAAAAAAAAAATAGGATTTGGGAAGGGAACTGATAATATGGAGATAAGGTTGGGACATGATTCCCCTCCAAGAAAGGCGGGAAGGAGAATCAAGGCTCGCGTGGGCAGGGTTGCTTTCCTGAAGTAGGTCTGTCTCCCACTGGGATCATGAAGAGAGTACCTACCCGCTATATATATATATATATATATATATATATATATATATATATATATATATATATATATATATATATATACATACATATATATATATATATATATATATATATATATATATATATATATATATATATATATATATATATATATATATATATACATAGAAAAATATACCTCTCCCTTCAGGAGGAACAAACCGTAGCCGCTACACAAAGCGAGATGGCTTTCGCGGGATCGCTAATGTGCCTCGTCGAGGTTCTCAAAGATGCGGGGCAAGTAGAATATGTAACAATAGTAGAAAAATATATAAGCAGCATTACTGAGAGACTTGACAAGGCACATTTTAACGATGCGGCGCTGGCCAGCCGGCTTCGGTTAGTGGCGACGTTTTGTTTGATATGTTTGCGTTTGCTTGTCTATAGTGATAGCTATATTTTCTGTGATATTGATTCATAAGTAAAATAAATGTAGTTTCATATGTACGACACACGTTCTGCAGGCAAATGGTTATCCACGTTGATTATGAATAGGTTTAAACCCAGTCCTGGGCAGTTTGTTCCAAAGGAATGACGTTGTTAATATAAAAGAGTTCTTGACAATTATATTACTAGGAGTGATAAACCGAACCTCACACGGAGGTGTTGTATCAAGGCGCAGTTTATTTTAGTAGAATACTGATGATACTTGCGTTAGCAACCCTTCTTTGAAGTTCCAAAGATTCAGGCACTCTGGGGGCGGAATTCCCAATGAGCCGAATAGTTCTCTTCTAGATTGAATATTACAAGTAAAGAGTATAAATATTCTTCTATTTTAATCGAGAAATAGACATAGCTTGTAAATCTCATCAACAATCATGACTTTCTTCTTATACCGATTTTACATAAGGGTCGCACTATTAAAGCCATAATAAACCCAACAAGGCAACTCGCAGAGAAATCCTGTCACCATATAAAAATTCAGTACCGACCCCATGATTGCTCTCAAGTTAACGCCTAGTAAGCTGAGTGTCGAAATTGGTTAGAGACAGTGACCCGACCTAACTACGAGGGTTATATGATAAGTACCTAGACTTGGATATTTAAAAAATTATATTTTTCGTAAACATAACCTTTCACAAGAATCCTGTCAAGTTTTCAAGTCGCTGCATTAGTTAGTTCATGAGTGGCAGCCATTTAAATAAATAATTTTTACAACAATGGAAAAAATTGATATCGAGCAGTGATAAAATATTTATTTTTGAAAAAATAAAACGAATGATGAGATAGAAGCGGAGCTCAGCGAAGTTTATGGGGATTCTGTACCTTATCGTCCGTAAAATATTGAACAGCTGAATTCAAACGGAACCGTACAAGCATTTTTGTTGAAGAACATCCAGGTCATCCAAATGAGGTCACCACATCAGAAGTAATTGAAAAAATCCACGATATAGTGATAAACGATCGGAGAGTCAAAGTGCGTGAGATTGTCGAGACTGTGACTATCTCAATTGAACGGGTGCAGAACATTTTAACAACTCATTTGGATATGAGAACGCTTTCCGCAAAATGAGTGTTTTAATTGCCCACAATTGACAATAAATACGCACCTGTGTCAACTTCAAAAGAATGTTTGGCGATGTTACAGAGTAATCGGAATGATTTTTGGCGTCGATTCTTAACTGTGGACGAAACAGTGATTGATCAGAGCACCCCAAAAAACAAAAAACTGTCCAAACAATGGGTTTTCCGTGGTAAACTGGCGCCAAAGAAGGCCAAGGTGAACTTTATCGGCTAACAAAGTCATGGCTAAAGTATTTTGGTATACACGGGGCCTAATCCACGTCGAGTACCTTGAAAAAGACAAAACGATTAATGGAGAGTATTATATTAACGTATTGGAACGTTTCAACCATGCAATGAAAGAAAAGCGTCCACATTTGGCAAAGAAAAAAATTCTCTTTCAACAAGACTATGCACGCGTCCACACTTGTGTCATCGCCATGACAAATTCCCTGAGTTAGGATACGAATTGCTTCCGCATCCACCATATTCCGGATTTAGCCTCCAGCGATTATTTCCTATTTCCGAATATGAAAAAATGGCTCAGCGGAAAAAAATTTGGCCCAAACGATGAGGTAATTGCTGAAACCAACGCCTATTTTGAAGAGTTGGAGAAATCGTATTTTTTAGATGGGATACAGAAGACATTAAACGTTGGCCTAAGTGCATCGAGCTAAAAGGGGACCATGTTGAAAATTAAATAAATTTTACACATAAAAATGTTTTTTTGTTAGAGCCAGGTACTTATCATACAACCCTCGTATACCGTTCTATAACGTTTTAGACACGTTCTGTAACTATTTAGACAGAACAGTTGTCTGAGTATCTGTAACGCTCAATTAGATAGCCGTTCTTCAGACTGACATAACATTTGTATAATGGTTAGGCATAGCTCCTTCTCTCTTTTATCACGTTGATATTTGCAAAATTTACATTTTTGCTATTTTACTGTTTTACTAAAAATAGTCCCCGGCTGCTGTACTTAACTGGTACCCTAATGTTAGAGATCAGATGAATGAACCTATATATATAACAGGTAGGCTGAAAAGTTTTTGGTCTAGTTACTTAAAACACATTTTTTTTCAAAATTCGAATTTATTCATAAACATAGTTTCCTTCAAGAGCGATATAATCAGTCCAACGCTTTTCTAACCTTTTTATACCTTTCTTGTGGAAGGATTTGTCTTTGCCTTCAAAATAGGTCTCAGTTTCGGCGATAACTTCTTCATTGGAGGCAAATCTCTTTCCCGTGAGCATTTTTTTGAGGTCTCTAAACAGATAATAGTCGCTGGAGGCCAAATCTGAAGA
>CM032446.1:157391696-157551696 GCA_019049505.1 Pachyrhynchus sulphureomaculatus
ACACCAAATCATTCATGTTTGATTCAGCTTCAGTAAATTCCATTTCATCCATACCTTCTCCAGTGTACCAATGCAAGAAAGCCTTACGTCTGAACATAGCGGTGAATTGTTCAGAAATACGTTTGAATAATTCTTGGATGGCAGTCGAGTTTCCGATGAAGGTAGCCGACATTTTAAGACCTCTTGGTGGAATGTCACATACGGCGGTCTTGACATTATTGGGGATCCATTCTACGAAGTAGCTGCTGTTCTTATTTTGGATGTTAAGCATTTGTTCATCTACTTCCTTCATTGACATCCTACCCCTGAATACAGCAGCAACTGTAAGATAACGTCCGTGTCTTGGATCACAGGCAGCCATCATGTTTTTGGCATCAAACATTTGTTGAGTGAGTTCAGGTACAGTCAAGGCTCTGTATTGTTGGCTGCCGCGAGATGTAAGAGGAGCAAATCCAGGCATAAAGAAGTGAAGACGTGGGAATGGTACCATGTTAACTGCCAATTTACGAAGGTCAGCATTTAATTGACCAGGGAACCTAAGACACGTGGTTACACCAGACATTGTGAGTGATACAAGATGGTTCAAATCTCCATATGTTGGGGTCGTGAGTTTCAATGTCCTAAAGCAGATATCATAGAGAGCTTCATTATCAATACAGTATGTTTCGTCTGTGTTTTCTACAAGTTGATGAACTGAAAGTGTTGCGTTGTATGGTTCTACAACTGTGTCGGATACTTTGGGGGAGGGGACGACTGAGTATGTGTTCATAATTCTGTCTGGGTATTCTTCTCTGATTTTTGAGATTAGGAGAGTACCCATTCCTGATCCAGTACCACCACCAAGGGAGTGTGTGAGTTGGAAACCTTGTAAACAATCACATGATTCTGCTTCTTTTCTTACTACATCTAATACTGAGTCCACTAATTCAGCTCCTTCTGTGTAATGACCTTTAGCCCAGTTGTTACCAGCTCCAGACTGTCCAAATACGAAGTTATCAGGTCTGAAAATTTGACCAAATGGTCCTGATCGGACTGAGTCCATGGTACCAGGTTCCAAATCAACAAGGATGGCACGAGGTACATATTTGCCACCAGAAGCTTCATTGTAGTATACATTTATTCTTTCTAGTTGAAGGTCTGAATCTCCATGATATGCGCCAGTGGGGTCAATGCCATGTTCATCAGAAATAATTTCCCAAAACTGAAAAAAAAAATTGTTACAGTTACTGTTAAAATTTTTAAGGTATTAGGTATCAAAACTTGTATCTAAGTAGCGTTCTTTTTAAGCCAACTCATATCGCTTTTGGTAATGAAGGAAAATAATATTGCAAGCAATGCTCAATTATATTAACCAGAAAATGAAATACCCAGATGGAGTCAAAAGGCTTTTTTTAAAAAAAAAAACAACAGAACATAATCGGCTAGTTCCATAGGGACGAGAGGCCATATGCCTCCTCATTCCTTCTGCCTAGATCACTATAACAATTTTAGTATTACATCAAACAACCAAAAATGTGATATTCACGAACGTGTTTCCAACCATATACCATTGACTTGAATTTCCAGTTGAACTGTTAGTTGATCCTGTTTAAAGTAAATAACCTGAATTGCTATTTCTCTTTCCATCATCTATACACACAAACTGTTTGGATAACTAAAGGCAATATTTCATTTTTTTTTTATATTTTATGAATAATAATGTTATTGATTAAACAAGACAAAAAAAAGTTTTCTAAAACTTTACTTTTCGTGCAGAATATTAAATAGAAAATAAATCGATAAATCGATAAATCGTGAAAGGAGCTTATTTATCACAACTTTATTCCTGATTAATATCAAATTTAATAGAAATCTAAATTCTATTTTTAAATATTTTCGTGTATTCAAAATTAAAACGTAAAACACAAGGGGTCGCGTCGCTTAGGGTTTTATTGACCCTAACCACACCCCAGTGTCTTGTCGCCAAGCTGTTTGAACTCGTTTGCGAGGAAAGGTGCGGCTCAAATCGATATCTGTTTCCGCTTTCTCTAGTACAAAGTCTCGGTTCCATAATAGTGCCTTATAAAATCGGATTCGTTTTATTTTCTTTTTATTAAATATTATCCTTGGCAAAGAATGCCTTAGAATTATACTGTCAACTATATTTTACCTTTAATAGACCTACGCAAGCCTACATAAATTTTAGAGGCCATCGGTTTTTTACACGAAAATAATTTGTTCTTGAGAAACGAAACGTGGCCTATTTCCTTAGAAAAATGAAATAACCTGACATTTTCAATAATTTCAGAGAATTACTATTATTTAGGAATAAGTAATTCTGTAATAAAAAAAAAAGACGAAAACAGGTCTAGTTAAATAAATACTATTTTACAAACAAAAGTTTAAAATGAGTCAGGTCACTACTATATATAGACATAACTGCTAAGCCGATTACGTAATCAATTAATGATATCCCGTTTATGGTTAACGACAGAAAATGTTTACGAGTCAACCCACTGAAAATGGTTACACATTGTAAACGTACAGCCCGCATTTAAAGTGATGAAGTACCTTAATAAAAATAATTTTATTTAATGATTAAATTGATGAAATTAAGATTTCTTCTTGATAATAAAATATCATCAATAAATGCAAGTTATGGAATTATATCTGTAAACAATTTGACATTTACGATCGTCATGACTATCACGAGCTTTTTCTAGGAAGTGATACAAAAATTTTATTACAAATATATATATTTTTAGAAAACTTATTTTCAAAATATAAGTTTAATAAATAATAACTATTTTTACAGGCTAATAATAAGTAGGTAAACTGAAGTAAGTATACTTTAAAAATATGAGTACATCTCCCAAAATGAAAGAAATAATGGATTTTCCATACATTTTTGAATATAATCCTCGTTTAGGTGAGTTTTAAAGTCTATGTCATTATTAGTTTCTATTGCACTTGGATACCCTCCAACAAATCAAATTTATAAAACTATTCAGAATAAATTCATTCAAATATAAATTTTGCTGTCTTAATATCGATCAGGAAAATCAATGAGCGATTTAGGAATATTTTTAATAGATTATAAGTCGTAAGAGAGGTACTTTCAAAATTGTACGATTAAATGCTCTCACTCACGGAGAGAACGGATGACGACTCTAAAAACCGCATTTACTCAGCTTATAGAAAACCATAACGCTTAACTGGATTCTTGTCAGCTTCGTAGATTATATTTAAAGAAGTAAAATTAATAGTGAGTTTTGCCACCAATCTTCACACGAAAAAATCTCAGTTCGAACGTTAATTCATGGCAAATTAGCAAAAGTTTCAAAAAAATCGATTTTTTTTTTGGTTAAATTTATTATTTATACTTTTGAGAATATTTCAAGCTTTATAAAATGGAATCGCAGATTGAAGGTAATATAAAAAAAATTAGACTTTTAAAACGCGGACGCGCTACTTTTTTCTTTTACATTTTTCTTGAAACTTTATACCACATATTCTTTATAATATGATTTTGAAGTTGACATTTTTTTTTTCGATTGGATGCACCGTTCATTTTTTATTAATTTTTAAAGCTCAAAATTTTTGTGAAAAATTCGAGTTTATTTTTCGAACGGCTGTCATTTTTTCCCTGTGTGGCCACTTAGCTATCACCTTTCTTAACAATAAAAAATGACTTGTTTAGTTTTTGAACGATTCTTGACTGAAAAAAAATTCCACCGATGGCAAGGATTTTGAAAAGAGGGTTCTACAAGATGATTCATATCTCTGCAATTTTTTAATTTTTTTTTTTAGTTTGCTGTTAAAACTATAATGTATTTGTGAAAAATAAAGATTATTTATACAAAGTTTTTTTTCTTATTTTATGCCTATTTTTCCCAGCCTCAAAGTGGCCTAACTCATTAAGAAGTAAAAATTGGATATGTTAAACATTTTAACCACTTATGAACGTAACAACTTTCTGGTTTTCTTAATCTAAGAGAACATCAAATATATCAAAGCCCTTCGCTGACTTATAAATTAGATTAATATAACTTATTGTTATTATTAATCTCCTTGATTAAACAATAGTAAATATACATTTGTCTAACAAGCAAAAAGTACAATGCGCAATGCAAGATAATAGTTTATTATAAAAGCATGAGGTAATTGAGATAACAAATATTTAGGTATGACTTCATTTTCATGTTATTTTTGAATTAAAGATAATAAAAAATACTTTACGATATTTTAAGGTTTAATCTTTGGTAGTAACTATACCTAAAAAATTAATAGTTAAAAACTAATTTTTGTGTGTTTGGAATGGAAACTGACAATAGAGATTTTTACCGCGGATATTTTGAAAAGTATAAATGAAAAAAATGGTCATAATTCTAAAGAACTCCGCACTAATCTTATGGAAATTAGATCCCGATCAAATTGGCTGAAAATGGAGTATGTTATGCTTACCATTTTGACCAAAAGTCTCCCTGGACACAAAGTCCAAAAATGGATAGATTAGGAATTATCGAGCGTGGAGTTAATAGAAAAACAGCTGGGAAAATGTTTTTGCGTTTTTTATTCGATATCGATTTTTATTCAAAAAGCGTCATATAACTTTCACCATTCTTTTATAAAAATTTTCTTAAGAGTTGTTGAAAATAAAGTATAACTTTTATATGTTCTAGTCCAGGGATGTCAAAGATACAGCCCGCGGGCCGCATCCGGCCCCCGGGACGTATCAATAAGGCCCGCGATCGCTCTTTTATAACTTTAATATAATTTTTAACAACCGTATATTCTATACTATATAATTAAATAAATAAAATGTTATAATTCAGTACATTTTTTTTATTTGAATCTGGCCCGCCTACACATTCTAAATTTAATATATGGCCCCCCTCTGCAAAATTGAGTTTGACACCTCTGTTCTAGTCTAATTAGATCCAGAAAAGGGCCAAAAATAAACGCTATGGGAAATTAGGATCAAATTGGCTCAAAATAATTCTTATATTCGTAATTATTAACTCAAAAACATAAAATTCCGTTAGAATTTTTCGCAAAAATATGTTCTAGACCAGAGGTGTCAAACTCAATTTTGCAGAGGGCCATATATTAAATTTAGAATGTGTAGGCGGGCCAGATTTAAATAAAAAAAATGTACTGAATTATTATAACATTTTATTTATTTAATTATATAGTATATAATATACGGTTGTTAAAAATTATGATTCTTCATTGCGATCGCGGGCCTTATTTATACGTCCCGGGGGCCGGATGCGGCCCGCGGGCCGTATCTTTGACATCCCTGTTCTAGACGAATTAAATCAACTCCAGAAATGGGCAATATTCGAAAGTAGGAGCGAAATGGATCAAAATAATTATTATATTTATCATTAGCAACCCAAAAAACAACCCCGTTGGAATTTTTCGTAAAATCATGTTTGGTCAAAATAAGTCCTTAAAAAACGCAAAAATAGCATTTTCTCAGGTTTTTTCACTAATTCCACGCTCCTAATTTCTAATCTATCCATTTTTGAACTTGGCTTGAAACATACCATATTTTCAGCCGATTCGACAGGAATCCAATTTCTCTATGATTAATGCGGGGCTCTTTCCTATTAGAATATTTACCCACTAATAATTGGTTGACACCTTAGTTTTATATGACATATTAGCTAGGTTGTATTATTATTGTAAAATGAACAGGTAATATTTTTTATAAGTAAATTCAAATTTGACAACTCTGAAATTTAATTAGTTGAGAATTTTACAAGGGAAAAAACCTGCAGAGACATAACTTCATAACGCACAGAGACTATAAGTAAACATAACCAATTAATTTTAGAGTTTTAGTTCTTTAGGATTCTAACTTTTCACAGAATGGAAGCTCTGGTATAGTCAGGTAGTATGGGAGTCCAGTTTAAAGGTATTAGGTAAAAAAAACTGGATAAAACATCTGCTTTGTTTAAAACCCTCTGTGTATTTTTATTACTTCTTTTTTACGATGAAATTACAACTTCATCCTTTATAACATGAAAAGCTTAAAGGAATCAAAATTAATAAAAAAAATACATTTTTAAAAGAAGAGCCCAAATGATTCTCACATTACAGATATATTCTTAAAATAACAAAGTAAATGCCTAACATGTCTGTATTTCATGAAAATATTTTTTCATTATTTTAATACTTTAATTTTAAACCAGATTTAAGCTGAATTTAAACTCGTTCATTGTTACCCTATTTCCTGTATGTATAACTTTCCTATTTTTCCTGTATGTTAACCTGCCTATTATTTGTTACTTAAAACCAAGTAACTGTCTTGTGAAGATGAAAGGGAAACAATGCATAAAATATCGTAATGAAATCGTTTTCTTTTGAAATATGAATAAATTACTGGAATAACGACGGTGTTTAATTATGACGGAATATTTTCTCAAGAAAACATTAAAATTTGAATTTTTCTCATGAATACTTTTTTTCTTCGAATTATATCGATTTTAGTCCATATTTATCAACCGTTGCTTTAAGGGCGGTTATTGTTAAAAGCATTGCCCAGTTTTAGCAGAATATCACAAATACATAATTTTGTGCCGGATCGTGAATTTATGGACCTTAGGCTAATTAATATACGGCCCAGCCTTGCCCAGTTTTAGCCGAGTATCACAAATACATAATTTTGTGGCGGATCGTGAATTTATGGACTTTAGGCTCATTAATATACGACCCCTTTCTATCATTATCAGTAACAAATTTATTATAGCTAACCCAGTTTAAATAGTATACCTTAGGCTAGGCACGCCTAGTAGAAATGGCACAGTATTTAAAGCCACTGCCACATTTTACCAGTTATTTTTTATTTTTATAGAAATGCTACAGATAAATTCATGACAGATTGTTACGATTTTTAAACACGGTACTGAGCGCGAAATAACACAATTAAAATTGTAAAAAATTTAAACGCGATAGGAAAGATTTGATGAGGTCTTAGGCTATACGCAATTTCTATAAAATGTTTTCTTTTTATTATTTTTTATAATCCAGATTGGAAATCTATTATCATTCGAAAATGACCGAGAAGCAAACATCAAACGTAAAAACAGTCGAGGATAAAATGTATAATATAAATACTTCAGAATTAACGTCCTGTTACCGGAAAAGAAAACTGCTATTTTTAAACTGTCAACAAGATCCATTCCGTTACGTTATTGGAGAACTAAAAAACAAAATGGAATGGCATAAGCTTTAAAGTATTATAAGTTTTCAAGGAATTAACCGATGAATAGTGATGAGGATTTTAATTTTAGTACAATACTGAGTGTTATGGGGCAGTACGAGTGGTATATTGAACTCGACAGACATCGAGCCGGCGAATAAAGGCGGCTTTTTCACACCATACTTTTAAATTATGTAAGTGTTAATTAACACTGCACAATATCTGTACTAAAGTAACATTTGTACAAACCGGGTATGAACGCGTGGTTCAAATTAGTGGATAAGGCGACATTTTTTTCACCATTTAACTTTAAAATGCTTTTAATATATTACGTCCTTTGTCCAATACATGATTGAAAAATGTGAATTTCAAACACAGTACTGATCAACAATAACTGTTACCATATTTCATGACTTAAGACACATCCACGAAGTATAGCTTTAAAAATCAAAATATCCAAGTTATTCTGATTAGAGAGGATACATTTAACGTTAAAGGAAGGTTTTCCAATTGTTAAGTTTTTATGGAACATTTTCCGATGAACATTTAATTTTAGTACATACATGCTATGCCGCATTACGACTAGGATATTGAACTCTAGACGCCGCGTCATCGAATGAAGGCCAAGAAAATTACCAAAGCCATTGGAGTGGAGAAAATAGCAGAATCGATGCTCGACGAGCGTAAAATATGCGATAACTTTTTTTTTAATAACGGAAAATGGCAATCAACTCGGGTAGGAATGTTCATCTTATAAAATAGAATGAATCCACGTAATCTTGAAGGTTGTATAAAAAGTGTCGCTAGAAAACGAGGAAAAGGTTTTGTCGATTTCTAATGTAACAAGTAAATTACTGTTAAAAAAAACAACATGAAACTACTTTTAGTTTTTATTTTGACTTAGAATAAGAACTCCTATTTTGTCACGTTCGTTCGTTAATGTTAGAGCCGAATTCCATTATTTTATCAATTATCATTATGAAGTTAATTACAGATATAATTCCAAAGCACAATTTTGGGGTATATCCTCGAATAATAAATCTGTTTTTTTTTTTTACGAACACATCAACCCGGATATCGACGTTAAATTTGTTTTTAGATATATTTCGAACTGTTTAATATTCCGATATTCTCAGAATGGCACCTAGCAGGCATTTTTAATTACGGTTACAATAAAATTAATGTTGGAGAAAAATAAGAAAATAAAACTGCATGTTAAATCGCTTTAATTTATTTCTTCTGATATACCTTCCGATTGCTTAAAATAAGTATTATTACCACCTGTTATTCTTTACAATAACATAAAAAAAAAAATAAAACCGGTCAAGTGCAAGTTAAACTTGCGCAATTAGTGTTCCGTACGTTGATTGCTTTTAAAATAAAAAAAATTTGTTACAGAGGTATAAAATGATCAGTGACTTCATAAAATACACCCCAAATGAGTTTTCAACAAAGTTTGTTTCCAGTCTTTACTGAAATCTGATGACCTTGAAATTTTTGTTTTTTTTGATATACCATATAAATTATTAAAGGTAATGCACTCGTGATAATTTTCGTTCAATCTACACCCCGTGGAGAATATTCCAGAATTTTTTCGAAATTTTTTGATAAGTACTTTTTGAGATAAGCCCCGGGACAGCGATTTTTCGCGAATTTTTAAAAATAATACAAAGAAAACTGCGCGCAAGTATAATATTATATATATATTTTTTACTCGTGTTTTCACAAGCTTTCATTTGACACCACACTCGATGACCTAGTAAAAAATTTTTTTTTTCACTTCCGACTTCACCCCCCAAAACTAACCCCTTAAGTCAAAATTTAATTCTCAAAACTACATGGCTCTGATGAGGCCATCAATTCCTATATTATTACCAAATTTCACCTTTCTATGTCAAATAGTTTCGGAGAAAATCGGGTGTGACAGACAGACAGACAGACAGACAGACAGACAGACAGACAGACAGACAGACAGACAGACAGACACCGAAGTGATCTTATAAGTGTTCCGTACGGAACACTAAAAATGAGGTCTACTAGAAAACAATTTAGAAACCTTGTCCTCTATATTATTGTTTCTTGGAAACTGTAAATCAATACCAAAATATGGGCGATTGAAATTAAGAGAAACATTATTTTCCAACACTGCAAACAAAAGGGCACACGGAAGATGTTTACAGCAACCAGCATTTGTCGGCATTAACGGTGTTTTGATTGGCATCGTTAATGTTACCAAATTCTGGTTGCTATAACATCTCTGTGCTACTTTGTTTACAGTGTTGTAAAATGGTAATCCTCCTTAATTTTCAACGCCTACAGAAGGTTAAAAATAAGGGGAACCAGCATTTTACCAGACTGTAAACAAAGAGCGCAGAGAAGATGTTTATAGCAACCATACTTCGGCATGATTAATTCTGATTGCTATAAACATCTTCCCTGCGCTTTTTTGTATAGTGTTGTAAAAGAGTTTCTCTTAAGTATAAATGCCCATATTCAGATTTATGTATTATTAGATAGAGTGAAATACCCTGCAACAACTGTTTAAACTCTCCCTCCCATTTAATGAATTAATTGAGTATCTAATGTCACTCTATTAATAAAATTTTGATAATTCGCTGGTTTTTTTCCTGGTTCCCTGATGGTTAGATGTTTCAAACAATGACGTAAAATGTCAATCAATGAAGTGTAAAAAATGATTTTATTCTATCTTATGAAAAGTTATTGTCGTGGCAAGTTTATATAATGTATATGGATTTATTTACGATAGTTACTTTTCCGAACAAACGTACCAAAATGAATGTACTATACAAAGGGGACAAAAAAGATAAGACGGATTATCTTTATATTTTTAATCGGACACCATATATATGAAGATTTTCAAAACAAATGCAATAATGTTAGAATTTGAATCGAATAACTGTATTTTAAGGTCAATCTAACGTGTATACAATATGTACAAAATTTAATTGATATTTTTGAGTAAAATAATATAATATATTCTTGAAAGAAAATTAAAAAAAAAAAGTGTTGAAAATAGGTGTTTAATACATATAATTAAACTTTAAAAATAGAAATATAGTAAAATTAAATTTTTCAAGTTTAATAAAAAATTTAAACAGTTATTTTTTAAAAATATTAAAAATAAACTTCCCAAGTGTAAAACTTTTCAGAATATTCAAAGGTATATTTACTTACTAAATAACATCACCCATAAAAGAACCAGCATGCGTGGCGTGGAGATAACCTGAGAATGGCGGTCTTAATACCCAACAAACATGCGGTTTTAACGGTCGTTTGGAACATAACGTACTATACATCGTGAAATAGTTAGTTTTTAACGGCTTTTTTGGGTAATTTTAAGGTCCGTTGAATTGTTTGCCCCAATAACAAATAGATTATAAGTTAACAATGAAGATATATTAAATTAGTACCCAAAGATTATAATATAATTTGTCGAATTAGTGAAGGGAATTTAAAATAAAACATTCATTTTCTTTTCCTCGATACGAATTGGGTGTAACAGGTATTCACACGGCATCATCATGAAAGGAAAGTATGAATGAATAGCAATATTTTGTCCCACTTTAACAAAATCCACTGCCAAAGAAAGTAAAATTTATGGATGTTTTTTTATTTTTTTATAATTAGAAAAATATAAAAAATAATGATTGTACAAATAAATTCTTGCAAGGTTAGTCAAGTTTAATTTTTGTTTCACAGCAATGTCATTTACCTAATTAAATTTTACTCATTTAAGTAACAAATAATAACCATAATATGATTAGTTTTTTAGTTCGTCTATTTACAGATGATTTTTTTATGACTAATACCTAAAATTAACATTTATCCTTAAAGATAACCTTGATGATAAATAATCACCATTTAAGAATTTATGTTTAACGAGTGAATACAAACATTATTCCACCACCATGACACCAATCAACTATATACATTCTGCTTGTAATTGAACATTGATAAACCACCCGTACCAAGTAAGACTGGACATCAGTTGTCGTTTTTACAATGTTTTATTAAAATCTTGTTTTGAAAAAGTATATAAAACCGGGAAAAAAACATTTATTTCAAAAGATTCAATCTATTTAAAAGATTTTACCGATTATTAATGTCAAATCTATGCTTTTTCTGAGGGTTATTTACTACCAATTTATGTTGATCTGGTAGAAATACAATTTCAATCAACGTGGCAGCGAGAGCGTATTTTTACGCACTGATGAATCCTGTCATTCAATTTAATTTATAACACAACTAAAAATCAAACATTGGAAATCTCTATGGAATAATTATAGTTGACTTTTGGAAAAGGTATGTGAAACCTATGAACAAAAATTACTATTATTTCTTAAAACTTTTAGATTCAAATTTTAACCAATGAGAACTTTAAACTTAGGAGTTTTAACCAATGAAAATGACTTTTGTTAATTTGTCTTAGCTCTTATTTTTCTGATATTGGTTTAGTTCCAGCAAAAATGGATTGCTGAAATGATTATTAAATTTTACCATTGGCAGCTAATAAAAAGTTTAAATTATAGCAGAACAAATGGTTAAGTAATTTTTATATTAAATAATGACAATTATATTTATTACCTATGCCAAATTGTTTAATAAAAGGGCATTTATTCTATATGGTCATTCAATCATAATCAATAAATTTGATTTAAACAATGCTGGATAAAGAATAGCTTTATCTACCCAACGGCTTAAAGATAATTGGTTTTACAACTAAAGTACTGAGAAAGTGAAGTCAAATTTTAAAAATCGAAAGAACTGTATGTTGTTTAGAAATACAGACAAGTAAAATAGAACCAAAATCAAGATAAAGTAAAAATTTATAAAACTTTTAATAATCAATAAATATTACTAAGGATGGATGCTCTTTATTATTGGGCGTGCCCAGCCATTAATAAATTGTGGAGGTGCAACATTTCACTTGGAAGATGCAAATAATTTAATGAATGACGAGCTTCTTGAAGATATCAATAATGTAACGTAATTTTTTTTTAGAATTTAATACAGTGACGCATACCCTATTTTATTTCTAAATTATTTTCATTTTAATGAATAGTTCCAGGAATTTAAGCGAATAGCACCTTGACTCGTTTCTTGAAAGGAAAAAAAATATTTTTTTTAGGAGAAAAACGCAGGAAAATTAAAAATACTTTTTTCATTAACAAGTGTACGAATTGTAATATTTAACAATTTCAATAATTGCCAGTTAATTAATATATTTTTTAAGATGGCTCTATTAAACTGATTATATTAGAAGCAAACTTTCGAAAGGCGAAATGAATTATTGGGCAAACAGGAAAAAGAAGCCAAAAAAACCGTTACAAGTTACGCCGGCATTTGTCGGTCGATATTTTTAGAATGGATAATATAACATGCCGGTATCGAACGCCGGCATTAAATTCACATACCGGCAACACCTTTTAAACTTTCTGTAATTTTAATTAAACCATTTACTTTAATATCGTTATCATTCCTTAAAAGAAACCAAAAACAATTACAATTAAAAATGTAATGCAATATGGGAGTTGGCTTAAAAAGAACTTCAAAATGGCCGATTGCAAAGATCACTTCGATCCCGACGTTAAAAAAAACAAATTCAAACTACTGAAAACCTGCAAATAATTAGAAAATGAAGTACTTACTTTAGCTCCAATTTGGTTTCCGCATTGGCCGGCTTGAATGTGAACAATTTCCCTCATTTTTAATATAAAATATTTTAACTAATACTAGAAAACACAAACGATTTGTCTCAATGCGACTATCTTAAATGCAATGGCGGCCGGCGCGATTGCTTTATATACGAGCCCCCACCCGCGGGTGGCAGCACTGTAAGTTACTAGATTTGGATTTAAAATCTTCGATTAAAATGTAGGGCGTTGTTATTATTATGTTTAAATAATAATTTATGAATAAATGATTTTTACACCTTCTCCCATACATTTTCATTGTCGGTTTAAACATATAAAATAGGATAAAAGATTAACCCTTTTTTGGATAAATAAAAAGAAATTTTAAGCCTGTACAAACCATAATATATCATATACTGATGTGATGGTATCTCAGATTATCATAAATTTTTAACATTTCATCTGTTTTATTTGTTTAATTAGCCAAAGTAAAACACGTACAATATTAATAAAACAATAAAATATATAATTTCATGTAAATTAAAGAGCATTAAGTAGTATATTAAGTAAAAAACACCTATTCTGAATATTTTTCAGGAGCTTTTTACAAGTTTTCTTATATACTTGTGAAATGTAATATTATGTCACGAACATTAGTTTAAATTTAAAATTTTTTTGGGGAAAACTCAATAAATAAGTACACACAGAACAGTGATACAATCAAATAAAATTTATGTACTTGCTAGAATACATACTATATTATTAAATTTTTAAGATGCCTTTTTTATAGTGGGCTTATGGGGAAGGTGTATAAATTTCTAAAGATGTTTGATAGACTCTTCATGTCGATTTTAATTACACATCCACAGCCAGTTATTTACAAACTTTGGATAATTGTGCCCTGGAGTTGATCCTAAATACGATATTAAAAGCTCGGCTTTATTATAATTAAATACCTTCACCATATTGGCAGGGATAGGGTAAAGCAATTTTTAGTGTTCCGTACGGACACTTATAAGATCACTTCGGTGTCTGTCCGTCAGCCTGTCTGTCCGTCTGTCACACCCAATTGTCTCCGAAACTATTTGACATAGAAAGTTGAAATTTGGTACTAATATAGGAATTGATGGCCTCATCAGAGCCGTGTAGTTTTCAAAGTGAAATTTTGACTTACGGGGTTAGTTTTGGGGGGGTGACATCGGAAGTGAAAAAATTTTTTTTACTAGGTCATCGAGTGGGGTGTTCAAACATATATATAATATAATACTGGAGCGCACTTTTCTTTGTATTATTTTTAAAAGATCGTGAAAAATCCCTATCCTTTAACTCGAAAAGTACTGATCAAAAAATTTTTAAAAAATTCTGGAATATTCTCCACGGAGGGTAGATTGAACGAAAATTATCACGAGTGCATTAACTTTAATAATTGTATATAAAAATAACCGGTCAAGTACAAATTGAACTTGCACAATTAGTGTTCCGTACGTTGATTGCTTTTAAAATAAAAAATTTTGTTACAGAGGTATAAAATGATCAGTGATTTCACAAAACACACCCCAAATGAGTTTTTAACAAAGTGTGTTTCCAATCTTTACTGAAATCTGATGACCTTGAAATTTTTGTTTTTTTTTAATACCAGATAAATTATTAAAGGTAATGCACTCTTGACAATTTTCGTTCAATCTACATCCCGTGGAGAATATTCCAGAATTTTTTCACAATTTTTCGATAAGTACTTTTCGAGATAAGGCGGGGGGGGGACAGCGATTTTTCGCGATTTTTTAAAAATATTACAAAGAAAAGTGCGCGCAAGTATTACATTTTATATATATTTTTTACTCGTGTTTTCACAAGCTTTCATTTGACACCACACTCGATGACCTAGTAAAAAATTTTTTGTTTCACTTCCGATTTCACCACCCAAAACTAACCCCTTAAGTCAAAATTTAACTCTCAAAACTACATGGCTCTGATGAGGCCATCAATTCCTATATTATTACCAAATTTCAACTTTCTACGTCAAATTGTTTTGGAGAAAATCGGGCGTGACAGACAGACAGACAGACAGACACCGAAGTGATCTTATAAGTATTCCGTACGGAACACTAAAAACAATTTTCAAAAAAACAAATTTCAAGGTCATCAGTTTTCATTAAAGATCGGAAGTCTCTGATCATTTTATACCTTCGTTACATTTTTTTTTATTTTAGAAGCAATCAATGTACGGAACAAAAAAGTTGACATTTTGCAAAAGCCGACATAATTATAGACGATGGTCATCCAACCTGCTGAGCTCTAATAAAATTGAGAGCAAATATATGTCTTGGCGTGACAATGTTTTCAGGATACCAGATTTAAAAAACTTCCATCCTGAAAAATATAGGGAACTGAAACGCACTAGAATTTTGGAACATCAAAAGGGAGTGGTAATTTTAGACTTTTCTGCAGATACTTACTGTGTTCCAACTCTTTATTACTTCTTACAGCTATTAGACCCGATTTTTTTTAAGTAAACCTTTGTGACTAGAAATATCTTGAGTTCACAAAGTCCTCATAAAACTCTATGTTTACATGCTCCGCTTCTAGAGAATTTTCGAGATTCCCTGTAACCAAACTGCAATTTCAAAGAAACCAAACTGCAATTTCAAAGAGGGTAGGTAAAAGTTTAGAGGGGACGACTTTTGAAATAAAGGTATAGCTGCCTAGCACGTGCCAATAGTGATATAATATGCTCTTAATTATTTAGATATTTTACTGTCAGTATCTACCCTATAACAACTGGCATAGCCAGGTTCAGGGGTGGAAGAGGCATATGGATACAAGGGGCTTTTCTCTTTCTCTGTTGCATTGAAACTCTAAACGCTTAGACTAATGCCAATACAGGAAAGTAAAAATTGAATAATGACGACTAAGGATGTTTCATAAAAAAAAACTCTTTCATACAGTGGAACTCTGAAAACTTGCACCCAATTTAAAAATTTATGACCAGAGAGTGAACAATTTCCACAGAAAAAAAAAACAATAAAAAGCTCTGTTTTTAATCTATATGGACGAGGGGCATGTGCCTCTTCTGGCCTTCCCTTGGCCACACCATAGTCTATAATTGATAATATACTGATTTTTTTTTAAATGTATCTTTATTATAAATGCTGTAGCGTTATATCCGTCTAAAGGAAATATAAAAAATATTTGCTGTATATTTTTTTTGAGATAACCATTTTTTAGCACTAGATCGTACATTTGTTTATACATGAGTTTGTGGCAATATTTCAGAATATCAATGATCAATATATTATACGGATCAGTGATAATGCATAAAACGCTAAAAAGTTGTTACGACTTACTAGAAATTTTTAGTTACAAGACGGTTGCAAAAAATACAAACAATGCTCGTAGTGAGGACCTAGTCGTTATACAAGTATATCTTTAGTAAAAAAAAATATTAACAAGATGAGGTTACAGTAAACTTTTTCGAATTTTATATATTGTTTTCTTGCCTAACCTAGAGGAACCTTGGTTTCGAAATCATCGAAAGTAATCGAGCTGTTTTGGAACTTCCTACTTTGAAATATATCTAACATAAACTGAATATTTTGTTTATTTTCAGAAGCAAGTCGAAAATACAACTTAATTTAATTTTAGATTTTCAGATAACAAATCAATTTACAAAAAAATACTGCACTGACTTAGCCGTTATTTGATGGAGATCCATAATAGCTAGGACCGAAAATTTAAACAACTATTTAACATCAGCACTTATGTTTATTGTATTAGAGCTCTAGTACAATGAGAATAAGTGGTGATCGTAAATAATTATTTAAATTTTCGTTCCTAGTTACAAAAAAGTCATTGCATATGCCCCCCCTTCCACCCTAATGGATGACAAAATACACTCCTTAGAAACGGGGCTTTTTTATTGGTGGTTTTCTTTTGTTAAAAATGTTCACCCTCTGCTCATTAACTTTTAAATTCAGTATAAATTTTTAGAATTTCACTGTGAGTAAAGGTTATTTTTTCGTAGAAAATTTGCCCCAGCCCCCCCTCCCGTGTCAAAGTTTTTAATTCCACTGGAGGTATGGTTTTTTTTTGAAAAATCTCTTCTTCCTCCAGGTTATAGGTATTGGAAGGTGTCTAAGCTTTTAGAGTTCCACTAAAGAAAATTAAAAAATTTTCATGAAGGGGTCCCCCCCATGTTATTTATTTGAGTAGTATTTTTAAACTTTTGTAGAAATGAAAAAAGATAAGTGTATTTTAGAACTATTTTAAAGTATGTAGTTCCGAGACGGCTTTATCAATTTTGATGACGTGGCATTTGAAAATAAAGGGGTAAAGATAAAAAAAGTCTTGGTAATGTTTAAGGAAGTTAATGTATCATCCGGCCAGATTTTTCACTATATTTGATTAAAGCTGATTCAGGTTATTGGAAATTTTGGAAAGGAAGCATGCAACGTTTATAATTTTCATAAATAATGTTAATATCCTCGGCGCCATAATTACATGATTTCAAGTAAGATAATGAAATTTAGTATAATTAAAGCAGATTCATATTAGAAATGAAGATTATGAATTGCTTCTGATTTCACTATGTATTATTAAATTTTTGGATTGTACAAAGAATTATACACAAACTTCATACAGCTTTCGCTATATCAATTGTCAATAATTTCTGAAATTACGGCTTATGAAAATTGTAGGCTCGTTCAAAGGAATGTTTTACGAAGTGACAAAAAGAAAATATTTTTCTTTTGTAATATGCTATCCGACCTTTTTGAAAATTAAAAGAAACGATTTTGTGACCAAACGAGTTCTTTTTTGTAGGTATCTCAAAGTTACTTTCAGTAAAGGAAATAAATTAATTTGCTAGTGAGGGCAATATAGTTATCTAGACGGGTAGTGCCCTTTCTGACGTCTTAGACACATTAGATATAATTACGTGTTGTAAAAGAAGCATCATGAAAGTAAGTCAGACACATGGGCTAAATTAACATATTTGGTGAAATTTGTTGGTTTCGTCATTGTAAAAGAGTGACACTTCAATGAAATGAATACGGTCTTTCAATCGCCTTTTTAATTGCCTTGGTCTATTGGCTACGTTTTTGGTATTATGCTACTAAATGCAAATATTTGAATTTATTATATATATATATATATATATATATATATATATATATATATATATATATATATATATATATATATTTATAAGAGAGTACGTAGATACGAGGCTGGTTTGAAAAGTCCATGCAAAAATAAAAACTACTTATGTGTTTGGGGTAAACCTTTTTTATTTTTCGACATAGTCTCCTTTTAGGCTTATACACTTCGTCCAACGATGTTCTAGTTTGTTGATCCCTTCCGAATAATAGGATTTGTCCAAGTCTGCAAAATATCCATTAGTGTCTGCAATCACCTCCTCGTTTGAATAAAATCTTTGTCCCGCCAGCCATTTCTTCAAATTGGGGAACAAATAATAGTCCGAGGGAGCCAAGTCTGGAGAATAGGGGGGATGTGAAACGAGTTGGAATCCTATTTCCATTAATTTTGCGACCACAACTGCTGAGGTGTGTGCTGGTGCGTTGTCGTGATGGAAAAGGACTTTCTTGTGGGCCAATCGCGGGCGTTTTTCTTGCAGCTCGGTTTTCAAACGGTCCAATAACGATGAATAATATTCGCCTGTAATAGTTTTACCCTTTTCCAGATAGTCGATGAGGATTATCCCTTGCGAATCCCAAAAGACAGTCGCCATAACCTTTCCGGCCGAAGGAACGGTCTTCGCCTTTTTTGGTGCAGGTTCCCCCTTGGTAACCCATTGTTTAGATTGTTGTTTGGTCTCAGGAGTATAGTAATGTATCCATGTTTCATCCACAGTGACGAAACGACGCTTAAAGTCCTCCGGATTCTCCTGGAACAGCTGCAAACCATCCTTGCAACACTTCACACGATTCCGTTTTTGGTCAAGCGTGAGCAATCGCGGCACCCATCTTGCGGATAGATTTCTCATCTCCAAATGTTTATGCAAAATATTATGTACCCGTTCAGTCGAGATGCCCACAGCACTAGCAATCTCACGCACCTTAACTCTTCTGTCATCCATCACCATATCATGGATTTGATCAATGATTTCTGGAGTCGTAACCTCCACAGGCCGTCCAGAACGTTCAGCGTCACTTGTGCCCATATGGCCAGTCCGAAAATTTTGAAACCACTTATAAACTGTTCTAATCGAAGGTGCAGAGTCACCATAATGTTTATCAAGCTTCTCTTTAGTCTCCTGAGGCGTTTTGCCTTTCATAAAGTAATGTTTAATCACCACACGAAATTCTTTTTCGTCCATTTCTTGAAAATCACTCGACTTCCTTGATTCACACGAATGCCAAACACAAAGAAATAGACCAATATGGCTGAAACTTGGTGTGCGTTCATTCAAGAGATGCTACTAACTAAACATGACCTCGATACGCGCCGGTGGTGCCATATCTCGGACTTTGCACGGACTTTTCAAACCAGCCTCGTATATGGAGTTTTCGGTAATGTAAAAACGCCGAAACTACCCAATTTATGTCGTGAAATAAATAACATTTTTTAAAACAAACGAGAAAATGATTCTGTCCTTAATGCGCCGCTATAAGATGCGACAATGGGTCCGTGTAGGATATTTCGCTCCTACTTTCGAATATTGGCCATTTGGGCCATTTCTGTTGCCTTTTTTTGATTTAACTCGTCTAGAACATAACTTTGCGGAAAATTCTAACGGAATTTTATATTTTTGAGTTAATAATTATTATATTTGTAATTATCAACTCAAAAAATATAAAATTCCTTTAGAATTTTAGCAAAAATATGTTCTAGACGAATTAAATCAAAATAAGACTCCGGAAATGGCCAATATTCGAAACTAGGAGCGAAATGGGTCAAAATAATTATTATATTCATAATTAGTAACCCAAAAAACATCCAATTCCGTTGAAATTTTTCGTAATTCGTATCATGTTCTAGTCAAAATAAGTCCTTAAAAAAATTCATAATTAGCCTTTTCGCAGCGGTCTTTTTACTAATTCCACGCTCGATAATTCCTAATCTATCCATTTTTGGACTTTGTGTTCACGGAGACTTTTAATCAGACTGGCTTGAAGCATAATATACTACATTTTCAGATGATGTAACCGGAATTCAATTTCCATAAGATTAGTGCGGAGTTCTTTATAAGGAATGCTTAAAGAACTAGACACAGAAGCAAGACAAATAGGCTTTAATGTGTACTACAACAACAGGGAAACCATGATAAATACAGATGAAGATGCTTCAGTAGCAATAAGACAAAATACAATACAAATAGAACAAGTCAATGAATAGAATACGTCTACTTGATAAAAATAATACTTAATAAAGAAAACCCAACAGCGGAAATAAAAAGTTAAAACTGATTTGGGCACAGTTCGATAAACTGAGCTACATTTGGAAATATATCCAAAAAAATGTACATGGAATAAGAGATAATAGAGTGGCGACCATGGAACACAAATGATTAAAACTTCAGATGAGATGTACCGAAGATCTTAAAAAATACGATCGGCCTAAATGGATAACCGTAGCTTCAGTCTGAAAAGATTGAGAACAATGCTTTTGATATCGTCCATTGGATTATTTACTTTCAGGTTGTCTATTTTTGGCAAGTTACTCCTACATGTATTTTATAGTGTTCTATAGTTTTTTCTTGAACCAAGAATAGTTATAACAGGTTTATTGATTGTCGTGGGTAGTACCTACCTAATTTAGGGAGGCGTTTAAAATAGTTCGCGAAAGTGGTAAAATAAGAAAAGAATCATGTTGGCTCAAATAATAGGTGGGCAGATTCTTCCGTTATATATTAACTTATACAGAAAATCAACTTTTTGAAGAAGAAAAAATATAGCAATATCAATTTGTCATTTAGAATGATATATACTGCAAATAACTTTGTCGGTAAGCAATAAAAATTTAACAAAATACTGTTGTCAAAGGTATATATTCTATAATACTTTTGTATGATACTTACGACATTAGTATATAGTATGGGATTTAAGCCTCCAAATTCTGTCAAGGACATCAAATCCATTTAATAATTAATCTATCCTCATCATGCCACAGAAAAAAAAATTGGAAAACGTTTAAACAATACATAATTTTATTCGAAAATGATATCGAGAAAAATATTCCCTGGTAGAGAACTTTTTATATTTATATACACGTAGTATAAAACGACAGGAGTGTTTCTAGAGATATAAAGAAGTGATTTATTTAAATTTTTTTTCAAAATTTTTATTATGAAACTACCGCGCCCTTTCAAGAGAAATAATCGCAAAGTATGGAAGCGTAAACCAAGGTTTAAAGGAGTTGCTTGAAACAACTAAAGGTGATATCAGTAACGCTCTAAAAGAGATGAACAATAATAAAGTTCTAGGTGACGACGCTATAGTAATTGAAGCGACTCAGTATATATCACCACTACACCAAACACTTTATTTTTGCACTCGACGCGCGTTTCGCTAACCATGTTAGCTTCATCAGAAGCGATGATTGACAATCATCGCTCCTGATGAAGCTAACATGGTTAGCGAAACGCGCTTCGAGTGCAAAAATAAAGTGTTTGGTGTAGTGGTGATATATACTGAGTAGTATCATTGTGCCAAAGATTCCACATTCCCAACTTAGTAATTGAAGCGGTTAAGATGGGTAAGAAAATCCTTACCGACAAAATTAAAGATCTCTTCAGCCTCTTCTTTGGAACACCATAATCTCAAGGAACTGGAACAATAATCTGATTATTCTAATATATAAAAGGGGGACCTCATCTTGGCAACTACCGACCTATAAGCCTTCTCTCTCATCTTTACAAACCCTCCACGAAAATATTTAACAAAAGACTGAAAAATAAAATTAATTTCCACCGGGCGGTCTAGCAGGCGGGATTTATATTAGGATTTGAGATTTACGATCATCTTTAAGCTATAAAGACGCTTATAGAATAAACTATTGAATACAATAGACCATTGGTTTTGATTTCCGTAGATTTCTTGAAGGTCTTCGATATTGTTGAAAACGAATATATAATTAAAGTTCTAAGCCAGTGCTGCGTCGACTATCGCTATTCCAGCCTAATACCAGGTGTACAAGTATGAAATGCGGATTTCAGACAACAGATGGTGCTCCAATACAGTTTGTCCTATAAAGATTTGACACTGCGCCATTTTGTTGTGTCATCAACAAGTGTCAGACGCGCACGAGTAATAAATTGGAAAACTGTGTGCATAGTGTTGTGTTCAATATGTCGAAATTTATATCGAACAAAGAGCATTCGCGGACAACTTTAATTTTTGGTTTTCATTTGAAGGAAACTGCTGTTGAATCATACCGAGGCAAATGGAAAAGCGCAAAAACATTTTGCTCGCTCGGTACAAAAGGAAGTCGTTTTTGCATCGTATAGTTACAGGGAATGAAAAGTGGATTTATTTTGAAAATCCCAAGCGTAAAAAATCATGGTTAGACCCAGGCGCACCATCCACATCGACCGCAAGACCGAATCGCTTTGGCAGAAAGACGATGCTCTGTGTTTGGTGGGACCGGAGGGGCATGATCTATTACGAGCTGTTAAAACCTGGGGAAACGGTTAATACTAAACGTTACCAACAACAATTGACCGATTCACTGCTTGAAAAAAAGGCCAGAATACCGAAAGAGGCAACACAAAGTCATTTTTCTTCATGACAATGCTCCATCACATACGGCACTCAGCTGGGAAGTTCTACACCATGCGGCTTACTCACCAGACTTGGCTGCTTCCTATTACCACTTGTTTGCATCGATGGGTCACGCACTTGCTGAGCAGCGCTTTGGTTCATACGAAGATGTGAAAAAATGGCTAGATGAATGGTTCGCAGCAAAAGGGGAAGATTTTTACTGGCGTGGTATTCACAAATTGTCCGAAAGATGGGAAAAATGTATAACAAGCGATGGAGCATACTTTGAATAAAGCACTTTTTATCATGCTTCCGAATTTAACATGTTTTTTTAGAAAAAAAAATCCGCATTTCATACTTGTACACCTGGTATATAACATATATAGTAAATCCACTGCATATGTAAGGATCCACCAAGCTACAAATAAATTTTAACTACAGAGAGGTGTTAGGCAGGGAGACACAGTGTCGCCTAAACTGTTTATTACGATTCTGGAGAATGCTTTTAAAGAAATTGACTGAAGTCAAAAAGGCATCAGCATCGATGGACAAATGTTGAATAATCTTCGTTTCGCTGACGACATTGTGCTCACTGCAGATGATCTGCATGAAGCCGAAGAAATGCTTCAAGCACTGACCGTAGCTACAAGTAAGGTGGGTTTACAGATAAACACACACAAAAAAACAAAAATTATGACAAATCTTGTACTAGGAGGAGTACTACTCTTAAACATTAACATACTAGAAGAAGTTCGAGATTATACATACCTGGGTTATGATCTAAAAATTAACAAAAACAACCAAACGCACGATTTATAGACGCGAATTGGACTTGATTTGATAAATTAAGAAATGTGTTTCGAAGTTATATTCCCATCTGCCTCAAAAGAAAATTTTTTAAGCAATGCGTACTCGCCATCATCACATATAAAGCAGAGACCCTAAGGCTCACAAAAACAAGAGCTCAAAGGTACAGTATTGCCCAGAGAAAGATGGAACGCTCTATGCTGGGCATTCGGTTGTCCGATCATGTGAATAATTTAGAAATTTGCAAAAGAACTGGGGTGAGTGATATCTTCGAAAGGATAGCATGTTTGAAATCCCAGTTTGAAGGACATGTGGCTAGGCTGCAAGATGTTAGGTGGACAAGAAGATTATTGAATTGGCGACCACGTGTGAACAAAAGGAAGGCCTAAACACGATAGGGGATGACTTAAAGAGAGTTTTTGGTCAGTGGATGAGATTGGCATAAGATCGCTCAGGATGGAAACGTTCAAGGGAGGTCTATGTCCAGCAGGGGACGCAGACGGCTGAATGATGAAGAAGAAGTTGTTTCAAAGAGGTCTAATCATTGTTAGCTTAGTTTCTCAAGCATTAATTGTCTATTTTCATGGTAAGGAAAACTTTGAAAAAATCTTTAATGTGTTTATTTCTAATATAAAAAAATTATTAAGAATCTATATTCCAGCGAGAACGACGAAAACTAGTTCAGATTAGGTTTTACGATAAAAGTGGTTATTTCGAGAATGGGTAAATCGAGATTTCGGAGAAACTATGACTACTCTTTACACGAGATGAATTGCTCGATCATCAGGACCGGACTTACGTACGCCTGCCAGGCCTGGTGCCAGATGTCTAAAGCTCATCGGGCCAAAGTCAAGACAGTGCAAAATAACGCCCTCCGCATCATAGCAGGAGCTCCCTGGTTCGTCCGCAACAACCAGTTGCATAGGGAGTTTGAAATGGCTACAATAAAAGAATTCACGCGTAACACCCAGCTTCGCTTCCTTGAGAAAGCTGCAGCCCACCCTAATCTTGAAATAGCTAACACTTTCAGAGTCAACGTAAACGTCGGCAACCAATACTTACCTACAGACATTCTACCACTAGACTAACTTTAGACTCAACCACAGACTACCCTTTACTTAGCATTAAGGATAAGGCCGTAGTTTAGTTGAGCAACTCCTTCAGTAAAAAGTGTAAACATCACACACCTAACACAATTGTAACACAACACTCCCCAGAATTTGGGGATTTAGGTTAATTTTAGCTTTAAGTTAGGTTTAAGGTAGCATAGTTCAATTCATTAGAAAACTAACCATAGAGTTAGAATCAAAATCACACCTAGACATTAAAAAATTCAGTATGTAAAAGGAGTAAAGGGTTTTTTCCAGCTCACAAGGAGTTTTAGTGGGCATGCCAGCCCCTCAGGTTAGAGAGCCCCACATAACTGGAGCACTTTGGGGCACCCTTATGGTGACGCAGACTGGTCCAGAATCCATAAGGCGGATTTCTCCCTTAAAAAAAAGAGATGAATTGCAGTTTAGATTTTGGAAAAGTGCCTACATCTGGGGGCACGGCAGTGCCCCCGCCAAGTCGAGCAGAAAGCACAGCCATCCTTTTCTCGAAGCCACTTACGGCACTTTCGACCCCCCTGTAACTTCGTTGTGGATAAAGCTAGAAGCCTGAATTTTCAGTGACCAAGAGGACATACTATACTAGCTATATTCCTAAATTACCTACTATTTATACCTTATAGTTTACGAACTATCGCCAGTCGAAGTTCTTTAATTTTGTCACTGACACACTCACCGATCATCAAAATTCTAAGGTACTTCTAGCAGACACACAAACTACAAATTTTGAATTTAGTTAGTGTTTAGCCTATAAAGGAAGGAAAAACTGAAACATCCCGAAATTTCAGTCCTGTTTTCTAAATTGCCAAAAAAGAGGGTCAACCTCGGAATGAGAGATAATAAGCCGTAAACTTGAATAAACCCTTATTTTGGCGTTGTAAAAGTTGTCTAAAGTCTCATAAAATCTCGTATTCGCGTCTTAAGATATCCAAGGTCAAAGGTCACAAAAATCGGTTTTTCCCGAATATCTCGCTTCCTGTGGTTTCAATGATATTTGCATCTATTATAAAAATTGTAGAGCATAAAATTCTCTACAAATTTTATTCTAAATATTTTTTTATACGCTTAACCGTTTTTGAGATAGAGCGCGGAGAGCGCGCAGCGCTCAGCCATACATAGCATAATGCAAGGTCAGCCGTGAGTCCCGGTGAATAATACGACATATAAAGTTAATTAATCACTAAAAAATTTATAATTATGAATAATTTGTATTATTTATTAATTGAAATATTATATTTAATAATATTTTTCATTTATCAAATATATTCGCTTAATAATACTTACCTACTTCGTGTAATTAAAAAATTGTTAAGTGAAATACTTCAAGTATATTTTAATTATAAAAAAGTATGGTGATGCTTCCATGACAGCAGGGCTAGAAGAGAATATAGAGAGAAAATAGGAGCAAAAGTCATGTTAAGACGAAATATTGAGTCTTGGCCTAGTCAACGGTTCTATCGGTATTGTACAAGGAGTAAAGGTTGATCCTGAAAATACAAATAAAATTTAAAAAAAAATACATATTACATTTAATAATGAACGTCTTTACGAGCTGGTCCAGTCAAATCTAAATTTGAAATTATTAATAGAGCTTATGTTCATCGCGAACAGTTTCCGATATGTATAGCTTAAGCTGTTACCATACACAAAAGTCAGGGGCTAACTCTAAACAGTGCACTGATGGCCATCGGTTCTTCAGTGTTCACATGCGGTCAAGCATACGTGGCACTTTCAAGAGTGACAAGTCTGGGCGAATTACATCTAATTAATGTCGACTTCGGTAGTATCAAAGCTCAGGAGTCCGCAATCGTTGAATATAATCGACTTAGAAGCACTTATCGCCCAGACTTGTCAAAAATTGTTACATCATAGCCTTTGAGAAAAACCAATAGAGACAGGGAGTGGGCTTTAAGAAAATCCATAACTGACGTACAAGAAATATTACCCGAGAAGAAAAAAAAAAGAGGACTACCTACAAAAAGAAATGAGATCCCATCAAAAACATGAAATGTAAAAAAAAGTCTCGCAACGCAGTCCTTCCACCACAAAAAAGTTGTGAGATCTGATGTAAAACCAAGTCAGTTATTTTAGTTAGTATCTATGGAAGCACCTGTTCAACAACTTTGTCATAAATTGTTATCTATTTAGTTACCTACCAACATTTGTAGTGACCGTATCAATATTAGACATCTTTACTTCTATAATAAATATAATGACTTGGCAATCGCACGGCAACATAATCACATAAGAATAATCTACTATTTCGATTGCTAAGTAAGTCTAAACAGTGCACTTAAGAATAAAGTATTTTAAATAGTAGATTATTCTTATGTGATTCTGTTGCCGTGCGATTGCCGAGTCATTATATTTATTATAAAAGTAAAAATATCTAATATTGATACGGTCACTATAAATGTTGGTAGGTAACTAATTAGATAAGAATTTATGACAAAGTTGTTGAACAGGTGTTTCCATAGATACTAACTACAATAACTGACTTGGTTTTACATGAGATCTCAGAACTTTTTGTGGTGGAAGGACTGCGTTGCGAGACTTGGCATTTTTTTACATTTTATGTTTTTGATGGGATTAATTATTTTCCATTTCTCTTTAACAAAATAAAATAACCTCGCAAAACAAATTAACCATTTTTGTTTTTTATACGAGTAACCTGATAATATATTTTTTTAATATATATTTTCTCCAGTTAGCATGATACTGTCCAAAATTGACTGTTTTATATCTCATACAGTATAGAATGGGGACATGGTATCATAATATACTCTTCATTTGAAAACAACTTTATAAACAACAAATGTTACTTATGAATCACCTGATTTCGTAACATCCTACACGTAGTACTTTTATTCTCAACTAATTACCAGTAAGAAGAAAACGTATCAGCATGTAGGCGAATTCTCGATATTCTAATATGCTAACCCAGAATGGTCAAATGAGAAGGTAATTTGTAAACCGCAATTTTTGATTAAAACACAAAAAAGTGTAGCAAAAATATGTAGATCACAACTAAGGATTGTGTTAAAGTATCCTGTTTAATTTTGTCTTTCTTGTACCTTAAAAGTATTATCAGATGTTTACTAAACCGGCAGAAACTTGAAATGGATGTTAAAAATTCTGCATCATTGTCAGTTGAAACCGCATTTAAGGTTTTCAAAAAATGAAATCTTATTTTATTGACTATTAAATGCTTGTCAACGCCTTATGATGAATTCACGTACACCAGTTATAAAGGGGGTTCATAGCTTATTTTATATTTATGTACGTTAAGAAATATGTGAAACCGATTCTACCAGGTGTACAAGTATGAAATGCAGATTTCAGACAACAGATGGTGCACCAATGCAGTTTGTGCTATAAAGATTTGACACTGCGCCATTTTGTTGTGTCATCAACAAATGTCAGACGCGTACGAGTGATAAATTGGAAAAGTGTGTGTTGTGTTCAATATGTCGAAATTTATACCGAACAAAGAGCATTCGCGGACAGCATTAATTTTTTGTTTTCATTTGCTGTGCTGTTGAATCATACCGATTACTTCGAGAAGCTTATGGTGAACATGCTCCATCGCAAGATACGTGTTAACGATGGTTTCGGCGTTTCAAAAGTGGTGCTTTCGATATTGCAGACAAGGAACATGGAAAACGTCGCCGAGCAATTGGGCGTTAGTCAACAAGCTGTTTCCAATCGGCTATGAGAGATGGGAAAGATTCAAAAGACCGGTAGATGGGTACCACGAGTTGAACGACAGGCAAATGGAAAAGCGCAAAAACACAAATACAAAAGGAAGTCTTTTTTGCATCGTATAGTTACAGGGGATGAAAAGTAGAGGCAACACAAAGTCATTTTCCTTGATGACAATGCTTCATTACATACAGCAAAACCAGTTCGTGACACGTTGGAAGCACTCAGCTGGGAAGTTCTACCCCATGCGGCTTACCCACCAGACTTGGCTCCTTCCGATTACCACTTGTTTGCATCGATGGGTCACGCACTTGCTGAGCAGCGCTTTGGTTCGTACGAAGATGTGCAAAAATGGCTCGATGAGTGGTTTGCAGCAAAAGGGGAAGATTTTTACTGGCGTAGTATTCACAAATTGCCCCAAAGATGGAAAAAATGTATAACAAGCGATGAAGCAAACTTTGAACATAGCACTTTTTATTATTGTTCCGAATTTAACACGTTTTTTTAGAAAAAAAATCCGCATTTCATACTTGTACACCTGGTATTAACTTTTATGTTGATTGGATTTAGCTCTGGAGACGCGTTTTTCAAATCACTATATAAGAAATATTTTTTTTGTTGTTCTGTACGGAACACTTATAAGATCACTTCGGTGCCCGTCTGTCACGCCTGATTTTCTCCGAAACTATGTATTTGACATAGAAGGTTGAAATTTGGCACTAATATAGAAATTGATGACCTCATCAGAACCGTGTAGTTTTGAAATTTTGACTGAAAAAAAATTGCCAGGTCATCGAGTGTGTGTCAATTGAAAGCTTGTAAAAATATCAAATATTCAAATTCAAAAATATATAATGTAATACTTGCGCACACTTTTCTTTGTATTATTTTTAAAAAATTGGGAAAAGTCGTTGTCCTCCCCTTATCTCAAAAAGTATCGATTAAAAAATTTTGAAAAAAATGGTAGAATATTCTCCACAAGGTGCAGATTGAATGAAAATTATCACGACTGCATTACCTTTAATAATTTATCTGCTATTAAAAAAAAAAAATCAAGGTCATCGGTTTTCAGTAAAGACCGGAATAAACTTTGTTGAAAACTCGTTTGGGATGTGTTTCGTGAAGTCACTGATCATTTTATACTTCCGTAACAAAAATTTTTATTTCAAAAGCAATCAACGTACGGAACACTAATTGCGCAAGTACAACTTGCACTTGACTGGTTATTTGTTGATTGTTAGCTTTTTTACATCATTTGTAACAAATTTCTGGCTACGAACGAAAACTAAGAAGCTTGGTAATTTTTGTGAATAGATCTAATGCGTACTAACTTCTTGTTTAACAATACACAAGGGCCAGAAAAAATATGATTATTTACCTCACATGTCTCTTTTTTTGAATTTTCAAATGTTTTTTTTTTAATAAGCAAGGAATTTTCTTAATACTGTTGTACAACTATCTTTGTTGATTGTCTTATACAGGATATTACAAATTTCCTGTCTAACATCTATAACTCGAATAGATTAGAGGTTAGTTTCTTACACACAATTTTATTGCTAACAATTAAAAAAAAACGTTTTCGAATAATTAATGTGGGTATGGCTTATTTTAAAAGATGTTAAAAACTAAATTATCAAAGATACAGTTTTTTTAAAAGATATTAATTTTTTTTTTAAAGTTCAATAGACTAATGATACAATATGATTTACATGTGATTACACAGAGGCTCAAAAACTTTCAATATATTTGAATTGATTTGAATTTATATAAGGTAATAGAGAGCGATAAAAGTAATCTCCAATGAAGGTTTTACGCCTCCACGTAACCACATCTTAAAAAAGAGAGGTCTGAACTTCTGAGGGGTCAAATTCAATGACTTTAAACATGTTTGCATTTTTTTTATTTACTTCTGCTGTTTCTTATAATATTGGACATTATAGTTCTGAGGTTTTTAAGTTATGCTTATCAGAAATGGACAGATGAATCAATCGTTTCTTTTATTTTTGAACAGTGCTTCTCAAACTTTCCTAAAACGGTACCTTTTAAAAAGAATTTTATCAGCAACACTCTCGCCACGTCTCTTGCGGCACTCAACTTCCTTCATCCGTCATCCAAGTAGTGAAATTTCTTTTTATTACCTATAACATATCTCACCTAGTAACGTAATTTCCTTCTTCGTGTATTTGGAACTTTCGACCCTATTCGAGAGAGTGCTAAATGGCACTGCAGCTTTCTTAAAATTTTCTTTTTTGCTTGGCTTTACCTAGTTGCTGTTTCCTACTGAGTGCACAAGTAAGCTATCGAGTTTTATTTCGCACTGCAACAATCATACAATTGCTTAAGATCTAAATTTACAAACAGCTATTAAAATGGTGCAAATAATGGTTAAAACAAGGCTGCAAACGTAAAAACAATACAATCATCTCTTCAATACTACCACTTGAAGAGGAATAAGTGACACGATCGAAGTTATGTGAATAAAAATTATTGAAAAGTTCACTAAATTCTCACTACAGTTGGACGAATCCACAGATATATCTAACTGCACTCAGTTTTTAGTATTCGATACGATACGAAAAATGATATTATGGAAGATATTTTATTTGTTCGTTATTAGAGGTCAAGACGACCGGAAAATATTTATAGGACACTTTCGTAAAAAGTACTAATAAGTATTACATAAACTGGCCGAATTGCATTGCTGTATATGCCGATACTTTAAAACAGAGGTGCTCAAACGGTCAATCGGGATCGACAAGTCGATCGCGAGTGCTTTTTGAGTCGATCTCGAGAAAAAAATTCCGATATAGAACTATTCACAGATTTTGTTTTAGGTAACTAGAACAAAATGTAATGAATAAACTACTAAAATGTATTCGATCCACAATTAGGCCAGAATAACCCCCTCATCACTTTCTTTTATCGTAATAACCCCCTGCTAGCGGCAAAAGGCGGCTTTATCAAAGGAACGCGCGGTACTTGTCAAAGAAAAGCCGCGTTTTTAATTCCCGCCGATTTTTCTAGAAACTTCGGGCGGCGTGTTTAACGGACTTCGTTCGCGCCGAATAGGAGTCAGTCTGAGTTGTAACTTGAAGACGATACATCGATACAAAGTTTATTAATAAATAGTCCAAAATGAGTGCGGCGAAGAAAAGTAAAACTTGTCATTTTAATAACGATTGGGAGGAAGAATTTTTCTTTTGTATGGTAAGGGATAAGTGCATTTGTCTCATTTGCCGTGCGTCAGTTGCAATACCTAAGCGTGGGAACTTAAGGAGGTTCATAAAAACTATGAAAAGGATTTTCCGTCACAGAGTGAATTAAGAAAACGAAAAGTACGTGATTTGATAACTTGTTTGAAAAAAGAACAAACCATGTTCACAAGACCAGCCAAACAATCAAAAGCTGCAACGATCGCGTCATTTAAAATATCTCATATATTGGCGAAACACAAGAAACCATTTGATGATGGATTGGTTGTGAAGGAAGCATTTATTGAAGCGGGTGAGACTTTATTTGGAGATTTTAAAAATAAAACAGATTATGTCTGCTATTAGAGAACTTCAGTTATCTCGTCCGATTGTCACAAGGCGTGTTGAAGTCATGAGTCAGGACATGGTAGATAAACTAAAACATGATATCATGGAATGTACATACTTTTCTTTACAGTTCGACGAATCCACCGATATGACAGACACTGCCCAGCTGTGTATTTTTATTCGACTGGTATTCAATGACATGTCGGCTAAGGAAGAGTTTTTGACAATGATTCCTCTGAAAGGAAAGACCCGTGGCGAATATATATATGACGTTTTCTTCAATTTTGTAACAAACTACAAGCTACCAATATATAAACTAGTGTGCATTACAACCGATGGAGCACCAGCAATGACTGGAAACAAAAACGGTTTTGTGGCATTGTGTCGAGCTAATGATGATTTCCCTTCATTTTTCTCCTTTCATCGCATTATACATCAACAAGTGTTCAAAAGTTCTAAACATGGAGGAGATTATGGGCATTGCAATAAAAATTGTGAATTCTATCCGTGCACGTAGCTTGCAACGGCGGCTCTTTAAATTGCAGTTGGAAGATAGTGAGTCAGCTGAACACACTGATTTAGTTCTTCACACGGACGTCAGGTGGTTGAGTCGCGGAAAATTCCTAGAAAGGTTTTTCAAGAATTATTGCCCGAAATAACAGTTTTTTCTGGACGAAAAGAGGTGATGACACTCAGATGCTGAAAAACGGAAAATGCCTGACTGATTTGGCATTTTTGACAGACATCACAATGCATTTAAACATCATTAATTTGGAGCTTCAAGGTAAAGGAAAAACTATTATTGAGATGATTAGCGCAATAAACGCATTCAAAAGTAAATTGCAACTTATGATAGATCAACTGAAAAGAAAGGATCTGAAAAATTTTCCGTCTTTGAAAGCAAGGATTCCTCAGTTGAATTATGATATTTATGAGGCAGAATTATCAAATATTTTGGGCCAATTCGAAATACGTTTTTATGATTTCAGTAAATTGGCAAATATCGCATCATTTATGAGTTATCCTTTTTCGTATAAAAACATTGAGGAATTAGCTACTGAAATAGCAAGTCAGTTTAACATGGACTCATGTTCTGTTGAAAATGAGTTAGTGCAGATTATATCAGATATACATCTCAAAGCCACATCATCTGATACAAAATTCTGGTGTTTTATATCTGAAGCTAAATATCCGAATCTAAGGCAAATCGCCCTTCAACTGACGACAATGTTTGGGTCAACTTACTTATGCGAGTCTGCATTTTCTGAAATGAAGATAATTAAGTCAAAATATCGCAATCGACTAACTGACGAACATATGTCATCATGCTTGCGATTAGCACTCGGTAATTACGTACCATCTTATGAAAAGTATGCTGAGGACATGCAGTGCCACGCTTCAACATCACTCTTTAGTTAAGTTTAGACATTAGAACTCGTTTGTTTTGTAAGAACCAATAAACTCGCAATTTTGAATAATTAGGAGTTTTTTTCATTGACATTTTAGAGCAGACCTACACTTACCTTGATTAAAAAAAATGCATATTGTGCGGAAAACTAATATCTATGCCACGATACACCCTACCTAGACGACAATCCTGCATCATATTTACTTGCAGCCTCTCAGAGTCGATCGATCGTAGTCTAACAATATTGAGGTAGATCGCCAGCAGTTCAAGTTTGAGCACCCCTGACCTACACAAAATGGATTAAGTATTCCTAATTCCTTGGTAGTTTCTTTCAACATGCTGAGATTCCAATAAACATGATAGAAAACTTATTGAAATATTAAATGTTGAAACTAAACTGTTTTTTCCCCATAATCCAGATCAGTTTTGGATAAAAAGAGTACAAGAATACATTGAACTGGCGAACGAAGTTTGATTCCATTTACGATATTATATTTATATGAGTAATGTGAGAAATTCCCTAGAACTTAAAAAAAAAAAATCATTCTGTATTTTGAATGTAAAAACCAGATTTAGGAAACTAATACGTAGGCTGAAAAGTTTTTGGTCTGGCTACTTAAAACACATTTTATTTGCAAAACTCGACTTTATTCATCAACGTAGTGTCCTTCAAGAGCGATTCAATCAGTCCAACGCTTTTCTAACATTTCGATACCTTTCTAGGATTTGTCTTTGCCTTCGGTCATCCAAAACAATTTTGTGGTTTTTTTGTTTTCCGATGTAACCACCTCATTTGGGCGTCCAGAGCATTCAGTATCATTTGTGCTTGTACGCCCGCGTTTTAAATTCAGTGTACCAGTAAATGATGAGTGATTTTCCAGGGGCAGAGTCCCCGTAACACTTATCAAGACATTGTTTTGTTTTTGAACAGTTTTTTTTCCTATCAAGAAACAGTGTTTAATGAATATACGAAATTCGACTTTTTCCATTGTTTTGAAAATATAAAAAGCAGCGTCAATAAAATCACTGTAAGTTGTAAACTAATAGTGGAAATGTCAGGAAATTTTGACACGTATCGTTTGAAGGTTGGTACTTCTTAAAAATCATGGATTTTTTTGAAATGGGTGACATCTATGTGCCAAACCAAAAACTTTTCAGCCTACATGTTAGTTTCTGAAAAACAAACACATGCATCGCGTTGAAATATTTTTTGTAATTTGATTTTATATTTTTCAAAGTAGTAGAATATATTCTGAATTTATGATATACATATGTGTTCGGTAATTAAGTAAAGGCATAATTTTTGTTTCATATATTTTTCTTTGAATTCCAAAAGAATTGGGCGTTTTAATGCAACCTTCCACGACGTTCGCAACCCACACTGTGGGAAGCACTTTTTAGATAAATACCTATTATAGGCTATTATAACGTAGGATTTATGGCTTAATCTTTCATTCTCTGTGTCTTCACTGTGTGATTCGTTTATTTCCTGCTTGAATCGAATTGAGACCCCGTCTCCCATGAATAAGAATGACGCTTTTAAAGCGTCATATAGCATGGATTAGTGGTATTATTAAGGGCAGAAAAAATTTCTTATAATAGATGAATTTTCATAATAAATGTTAATAACACAGGTATACAAAATAAAAAAATTCTCTGCCTTTTAAGTAAGACACGTGTTTTCTTAAGTATTTTTATATGCTGAATCCAAAAAAAATCATAAAAAAAGACATCCCTGAGGTTTTTTTCAGAAAACACACTTAAATTTGCCAGAAAACTATTAAATTTTAAAAAATAATGTAAAACTGTATATTAATTAAAATTATGGAATAAAACTATTATTTAGGACATCTTTAAATGTTCTGAATCTATATTTATCATAAAAACTTTAAAATATTGGGTTTTAGTGTTCATGTTTAACAAAAAAAAACTCGCATATGCCACCTTTAACTAAGGTGGGGTATAAGGGTGGAAAAAATATTTTCATCGTAATGCCGGCGGGACCCCCCTAAAACTTGCCATTTGTCAAAAAAATAAGATTTGCACAGTTTTAGCTCAATTAAATAACGTTAACCCGTGCCTCGTCGAGGTTAAAGGTGTAAAATTAGATTTTTTTTGCCAAAAATCATGGTTTTTTCCCTCATAAAATGAAAACCATTTGTCCTAGAAACCTGACTTTTATTTCATTTCATAGGAAATGTTTTACTCCTGCCACTTTTTTGATAAAACTTTTATATTTGAAGATATTCATCATCCAAGACCGGACATAATTCGAATCCTCAAATTCGACCTTATTATACAATATATCATATAAGACATAAAGTTGTCATTTGTTTTAACTTTATAAGTAATTTTACGAGGTTACAAGGTAGTGGGGTCCTACGTGATATTTAGTTTTATTCTTTAAAAGGTTTGTTTTTGTTACAAATAAGCTATTGCTAAGGACCCTTTTATCAGCGAATTTTACCTGGAGTGTCATAAACCACACCCCTTCTTTTTTCTTCCTTGTCTGGGATACCCGGTGAGAAGTCAGAGAGTTTTAGTTTACGTTTGCCTTTCAAGCAGTGAACATTTCAACAAGGTTCGTCTAGTGACTTTTCTGTGAGTTTGCGGGACAATGTCTTCTGCAGCATCAACGAGCCATGCTTGTTCGGGTTCGAGTTCGAGTTGAAGGCAGAAAGAAATGGTGTATTTAATCGGCCACATGTTTCATCAAATCAGTGGCAGTAAATTACCATCTAATTGTCAAGTTTTACGCAGTTTATTTTATAATATATTGCAAGTGAAACTAAATACCAGAGAAGCTGCAAGACTTACAATGCAGGGAGTTTTAATTTTTTGGGAGAGAGCTAAGATACCAACCGGACACCTGAAGGATTATATTGCAAAATTAGAGAAACTGTACGAAGAGTGGAGAAAAGTGTAAAAAAACGCTAAAAGTTCTAAAAGCACAGCGCAAAATAAAAAAGTCAGAAGCTTTCAAGTCACAGACATTTGTTTATTTAAAATCAATATTTATGTAAAAGCGTGGTTCAACGCACCCAAACTCATTTTGGCCCCCGACCAAGATCAACAATCTTTTGTGAAATACAGACAAATTCATAAAGAATTTGTAGACAGGATACTGTCTAAAATGATAAATTATCTGTGGTATCTTAATTCGGAGCTAGTCGCATTTTCATTTTTTGATGAAACTTTAGAAAAAAATATCAAAACAAGCATGGCTGCAAAATATCGAAAATTAATTTCCGTTGAAGACAAAAGTTATGATGATAGGGTTGTAAAAGCAAGGCTCAATCTCGAACAAGAGGTTGATTTATTGGCCAAAAAATAGATTATTTTGTTTCTCATCAAACTCTAAATTTTTTCAAGAGATTTTAAATTGATACAAACTTTTTAAATACTGATCCCGATGAATGGTGTGACAATTCACACTATTTAAAAGCTAAACAAATAGTAAACAGTTTTAAAGTTGTCAATCACACAGCTGAAAGAGGTGTAAAATTAATTCAAGGCTTAAATTCCTGTTTGACGAAGGATGAAGATCAACGGCAGTTTCTGTATCAGAATGTAGGCAAATTTTACCTGACTCTTCAAAGGCTACCTTGCTCTGATAATAAACTGTAAATGTAAGCCATAATAATAACAACTTCTTTCCTTTATATTGCTTCCTTTTTTATAACTAAAATTTAAATAATAATAAATAAATGCATTTAATTTTTATACCTTTTATCTTTTCTCCTAAATCTCTCCATTTTCAATTTGGATTTTGCTCTGTTTACTTTTGAAAACAGTTTTTACTGAACTCTTTTTTATCTACTTATTGAAAAAATAAAGAAAGTAAGAGCCGATGTAATTGAATCATGCAATGTTTTTAAACATTTTCACAAAAAATCCATTTTCATAAAAAGTCAAAACTTCAACCTTCTGTCAGGTTTCTAGGACGAATGGTTTTCATTTTATGAGGAAAAAACCACGATTTTTTGCAAACAATCGAATTTTACAGCTTTAACCTCGATGAGACACGGATTAACGTTAGCCAATTGAGCTGAAACTTTACCAATCTCATTTCTTAGTTAATTGGCAACTTTTAGGAGGGTCCCCCCAAAAAAATTCGAACACTGATTTTTTGTGACCACTCTAAATGTGCAACCAGTAAATTAAAAAATTGTTTTTAATTTTTATTAATATTGAACAAAAACTATTAGTTCCATTGTTTTTTTGAAGTTCTTAATCCCGACTTGATATCAAACTATAAAGTTTTATGTTCAGTTTCAACAAGAAACAAGCTTTTAACACTTAAAAGGGTGCTATATGGTTGGTAAAAGGTTTTTTTTAAGTAAATAAGTGCAACAGGTAAACAAGATTTTTTTTGAATAAAGCTATCATTTCTAGTAGTTTTTTAAGTTTCAAATTTGAATTTCATATCAAAACATGAGGAATAGTTTTTAGTGTTGGAAAAAAATATCCGTTTACTATTTAGGAACAAAAGGTTGTAAAATGCAGTGTCGTTGACAGTTTTAGAAGTCAATTTTGTGGATAGATTGATTAAGTGAATATCGGGGAATGTGAGTGAGGTAGTGAGTGAGTGAGTGAGTAAGCGAGCAAATGAGTGAGTGAGTATGGGGGTATGTGAATGAGTGAGTGAGTGACTGAGCGAGCGAGTGAGTAAGTGGCTTAAAGGTTTATTAGGGAAAAACTTTACAAATATGTAATTGTTAAAAACAAACTAATATACTCATTAAATATCTTTATGTATATAAAATTCAACGTCTGTACGTGTCTTGAGCGAATAAACTTATTTTTTTGCACTTTTCCTTCTTGTGTAGATACACCATCTTTCTACTATATTTGATTAAAATTAATTCAATAACATCGAAAATATTCGAAAAATCACAAAGGGAAATCTCATAGCAAATATTTTACGGTATTTCATTTTAAATTTGAATTTTGTGTTTGTAACTCATGTTGCCTATGTGGATGTGATGAATATACCGGTCCCAAAGTAGCAAGGAACGAAAGTTCTGGTACTGATTTGACTTTAATTTTGGCTTGTTTTTATCAATCTAGTATATGAAATTATTGGTACTGATAAACGGAAAAAAGAGCATTAGGTTTTCCATTTTAACGGAACAGTGATTCATCCATAACTGACAATCTCAGAATTGTTATCGTGTAAAGAAACTGTCCTTAATTCAAGAAAGGCCGGAAGCATTAGATATGTTTTATCTTAATTCACAAAAATATAATTACGCTCTTGAATTTTAAACATTGGAAATTATAGTAGTAGTAGGTAGAATTAAAAGTTTACAAGAATACCTATTTCACTTAAAGAAACCATTAAGGGGTTACGTACACCTCGAATTTTCAAAAATGCCTCTTTTAAGGACGTTGGTGATCACATTTGCCCATCTGATTTTATCTATTGCCGCTCTAAACAGTTCAGTAGATGTCATGTTTGTCCACTGTCGTAAGTTTTTCAACCAGTTGTTGCGGTGACTTCCTGGTCCTCGCCTACCGATTATTTTTCCTTCAATTATAAGTTGCAGGAGCTCATACTTTTGGCTTGAGCGTATTTCAATAAAGTGGTCCTAATCTTTACTAATTACGCTTCCTAATTACGTTATTTTTGTTACCTTTTCAAGTGTTTGTTGATATACTTTAATATTTATGTTTTGTATTATGATTCTTACTCACCACCATTGTTTTTGTTTTGTTCGTATTCAGTTTGATTGAATCTTTGTACACCTTCTTCACCGTCCGCTAGAATGACAGAATCATCAGCATAGCGGAGGTTATTTACACACACACAATTAATTGTAATTCCATCTTTTTTTTATCAGAAGGTGCTTTATTGAAGATGTCCTTCGAATAGCATTGCGTAACAGGGGTGACAAAATACAACCCTGAAGTACGCCTTTCTTTATTTTTATTTCCTTGGACATGCGATTCTCAGCTTTTATTTTGGCAGTCTGGTTCCAGTATAAACTTGATATTATTTCTAAGTCTTTGTTATCAATGTTCCCCGATTGCAGTATTTCCATCATTTTCTCATGATTTACCCTATCAAAGGCTTTTTGAAAATCTATAAAGCATAAATAAACATCAGAATTGACATCCCTACATCTTTGAATCAGAATGGAGAATAGTGCATCCCTCGTTCCTAGTCCGTTTCCAAAGCCAAACTGTGTTTGTCCAGTACGTTCATTTAGTTTTTTGTATACTCTTTGGTGGTTTATTTTAAGGAAGAGTTTCAAGATTCATTAGACTTACATTCTGGTATTCCTTGCACTTTCTGGGGTTATTCTTTTTTGGCAATGGCATAAAAAATGGATGTCAATCAATCATGAGATACATCACCTGTGTTGTATACGCTGTTGAAGAGGTTCTGTATAATGTCCATATGTTTTTCAAGAACTATTTTAATGATTTCTGTAGGTATATTATCTTCTCCTTTTTGTTTTTAAGTTGATTTGCTGCTGCTAATATTTCGTCTTTATTTATGGGGGCTCGTTGTATTAAGCTTATTTGTATTATGTTGTTTAGTTGTGTCACTATACATTTCCTCTATATATTCTTCCCATCTATCTATTCTTTCTTGTATGTTCAGTAGTAGTTTACCATCTTTATCCTCTATTACTTGTGGTTGCCTTTGTAACCTTAGTCGAGCAGCTTCTTTGATTTTCTTATGTAAATTAAATATGTCGTATTATTTTCTAATGCTTCTATTTATGTGTATTGTTCATTTAGTCACATGTCTTTAGCTTCCTTTATATTTCTTTTTTATTAAGCTGTGCGCTTCTTTGGATTTTATATTATTGTTGTTCTTATACTTTCTTCTTACTTCCATCATATCCAGTATTTCCTCCTTCATCCATGATTGTTTCTTTTTGGTTGTATTTTGTTTCAGGTGCTCTTCCATTACTGGTTCCGGTGTTTCTCTGATGCGGCGCCATTTTTCTTCCGGTGTCTGATGAGTTGCTAGCTTGTTTGTATCCAGACTTCTACCAATCTCCTCATGAATCCTCTTCTTTATGACTTCTTTGAGTTTGTCGATGTTAATATTTGTTGTGTGTGTGTTCTAAGAATTATTAAAAAAAAAAAAAATTAAGAAAATTCCATTCCATTACAAAGTTATAGCATTATATGTGACCTGGCATCGGATCGGAACCGCTACCTGTTTTCAGATACTGTCTGCAAAATTATTCAGTCAATTTTTAATATTGTTTAACTTTTTTTTTTAAATCTTAATAATTACTTTTTCTACAAAATGTCGAGAGGTTTTTTTAATTTTTCTAATAGATAATTTTTTATAAATAATTAAACATGAATATTTGGTCGAAAATTGCATACTAAAGTTTGAAATTTTTAGCTGCTACATTATTTTACAGGATTAATTTTTATTTTTGCATATTGGATTGTTGTTTATGTTGTGTGTTATCCTGTAGACAAGAAGGCGCCATAGTTTTTATCAGTAGTCTATTTAACCAGATAAAAAATAATGTTAACATTTAAAACTTATTTAAAAAAAAACAATCTCATAATTTAAAGTACAATTAAAATATATAATCGCCATTCTTTTGTATTATTCATTTAATAACCTTTAAAATATTTTTTTTTTTTAAATACACATTCTTCTTGCAGCGTCCAGGTGTATGAAACCCCTTAAGACAGCCCTACTTTTTCTATATGGACGTAGCTGAAGGCAGTATAATTGTTAAGAATATTAGATAAAGAAAGCAAATTATGCTGAAAACATTTAATTGCGATACTAGATGCAAATACGATTCCATCGATAATAAGTAACAGTTTTTAGTCATTACCGTTATCAAAAACAGATTTTAGAAATGCATTGGACAACAAGGCACGCTAATATTAATCCTATCTTATACTACCTTTGAATAATTATTAGTTTTTCATTTTTCTGACGTGAAAATATTTTTTATACATTCGTCCAGGAAATTGTTATTTTCCGAATTATTTGTTGTTTGAAAAGGGGTCCTGACCGCACGAGTTCCTACTATTTTAGCAGCCAGAAGTAAGAGATAAGATTAGATAATTTTCAACCGTTTTGATAACGTGGTGCCTTTTAAATTTAGTATTTTGTCATCATCAAAATTTTAACAAATAAAAACATTGTACATGTGTTAATTTTATAATAAACTAGCCGGGCCCGTGACTCCGCTCGCGTGGACTTGATTAATTATTATCGCCACTGCTTATACCTTATATTACCTAACGTAATAAAAATATCCTATAACCTGACCAGAGAACCTATGTGTGAATTAAAAAAAAACATGTAAATCAGATAAGTGGTTCGCGAATGATGAGCGCAGTAACGGACAGACAGAGAGATGTTGCACTTTATATGTATTATATAGGTTATTATCTAACCTAGCCAAAGAACATATGTATGAATTAAAAAAAAAAAAAAAATACGTAAATCTAATAAGTGGTTCTCGCGTGGAAAGTGCAGTAACGAACAGACAGATAGAGAGAGAGACGTTGCATTTTATGTATATTATATCCTTTGCTACATGATATTGATCCTATATTTAACGATTGCAAGAAAGCGCGCTAACGGTAAACTTTTGATTCTCTATTATCGTCACGTATTTCTTATGTAATAAAATATATCCAGTAACCTGACCAGAGAACCTATGTATGAATTTAAAAAAAAGACACGTAAATCAGTTAAGTGGTTCGCGAATGATAAGCGCAGTAACAGACAGACAGATAGATGTTGCATTTTATATATATTATACCTATAGATGTAAAAAAGTTCTTCTTTCTCACATTTGGTCAATGTGGTTCCATGTTTGGCTGACGGGCCCAAGCCAAGTCAGCACAAACACTATTACCATTGTATATTAGGGAATCACCCGACAATGTTACATGTCTTCAAAATCACTGTTTCTGAATGTTTCTGTGTATGTTTGTGTTGAGTTCTAATTGTTCTAAGTGTGGTGTGAATGTTATTGGTGTAAGGCCTGTGGCTGATATAATGAGGGGGCAATGATGACTTTTCTTGTTTCATAGCCTTTTTATTTATGTTGCAACGTCTGTGTATTTGGAGATTTTTTCTGTGTATTTCGTGTGGATGTTTGTGTCGTTGGGGACAGCTATGTCAATTAGATAGTTGACTTTTCCTTTTTTGCCCTGAAAAGTAACATCCGGTCTATTGGCGGAGACTCTTTTACCTGTATGGATACTGATATCCCAGTAGAGCTTTTATACATATAGATTATTATTATTATTATATAATCTGGTCAAAGAATATATGTATGAATTAAAAAAAAAAAAACACGTAAATCCGATAAGTGGTTCTCAAGTGATAAGCGCACTGACGAACAGACAGACAGAAAGACGTTGCATTTTATATATATTCTTTGCTAGCGTATTGCAAGAGAGCGCGCTAGCGGCATAATTTTTAGTGTTCCGTACGGAACACTTATAAGATGACTTCGGTGTCTGTGTGTCCGTCTGTCTGTCACACCCGATTTTCTCCTAAACTATTTGTCATAGAAAATTGAAATTTGGTAATAATATAGAAATTGACGGCCTCATCAAAGCCGTGTAGTTTTGAAAGTCAAATTTTGACTTAAGGGATTAGTTTCGGGGGTGAAATCGTAAGTGAAAAAAAAATTTTTTTAGTAGGTCATCCAGTGTAGTGTCAAATGAAAGCTTGTGAAAACACGAGTAAAAAATCTATATATAATGTAATACTTGCGCACACTTTTCTTTGTATCGAAAAGTACTGATCAAAAAATTTTGAAAAAATTCTGGAATATTCTCCAGGGGTTGTAGATTGAACGAAAATTATCACGAGTTCATTACCTTTAATAATTTATCTGGTATATAAAAAAAAACAAAAATTTCAAGGTTATCAATTTTCAGTAAAGATTGGAAACAAACTTTGTTGAAAACTCATTTGGGCGTGTTTTGTCAAGTCACTGACCATTTTATGCCACCGTAACAACATTTTTTATTTTAAAAGCAATGAACCTACGGAACACTAATTTGTGCAAGTTCAACTTGCACTTGACTGGTTATTTTTTCCGACTTTATTTGCTATTTTCGTCACTTCTTATTCCTTATGTTACTTAACATAATAAAATATATCCTATAACCTGGCCAGAAAACATATGTATAAATTTAAAAAAAATCAGATAAATCGGATAAGTGGTTCTCGAGTGATAAGGGCACTAACGTTGCATTTTATATATATTATAGATTTATACAAACGCATAAAATGTAATTGTAGGTGTCATATTTGGAAAGCGATAGTATCGTACCAGAAGTCGTAAATTTTTGAGACGCCGCCTATTGCGCCGGCGTCGACCTGACACTTGTGTTCTCATCCTGCAAAATATCGCATACTACTTAATAATAAAAAAATTATTATTTATTTCAAAAATTGTAGGTATTAGTTAGAGTACGGATATCCAAGGGTGCTGTTTACATGGATTATAGTACCACCAAATACAACTATTACTATTTTTCTAGATATACCATTTTAACGATCCATGTAAAAGTATAAAAGTAAGAGCACAGAAAATATAGCTATCGCTATAGAAAGACAAACACGTGAAATAAAACGTAGCGCCAAGCGAAGCCGACTAGCTATTGCCAAATCGTAGAAATGTGCCTCATCGAGATGCTGCGCAAGTTGTGTTATATTACTAAAAATATAACTATCACTATATTTGCTGTCCTACTGCCGAATCCTTAAAATGTGCTTTGTTGATTTTCTTCGAGACGCCTTACGTATTTGTTCCTATTCCACAGGCCGACATGATTTTTATTGTCTAAAATGTTGTTTTTTTTACTAATTCGATGACACTGATTACGAATTCACCATTTTATTTTATCGTATCACATCCGGTTTTAAAGAAAATCCATATAGTGGTAATTTTCACTTTTTTCATAAAAATAATTCAAACTGTTAAGTTTTGGTGCTCTTTCCACGAGTTATGCGACCTCTCATGAGAAAGTGTGTTAGTTACGACAGCAACAACACTTATATGCAAAACTTATGAGAATTTGGAATTATTACTCAATAAAATTCAGTATCAAAATCACAGTTGGCAGCTTTGTGGAGATCTTAAAATTATATCTATGTTGTTAGGTCAACAATCAGGATATACAAAATATCCTTGTTTTTTATGTGAGTGGGATAGTAGAGCACGACAACTACACTACGTAATGAAACGCTAAGGCAGTTAGTCAAAATTTTACCAAATCATACCACCACTCACACGGCCAGATAATTCCATTGCACCCACACCTGTTGAGAGAGTGAACTTGTTGGCTGAACTCTTTGCTTCACATTCTACTGTCGATTTCCAAGGAAAAACACCACCTACTATTTCCATATTGCAGTCAAAGATGCCCGATGTTGTCTTCAGACAGCGCATCATAAAGCGTATTTTAATGAAGCTAGACACCAAAAAGGCTTCTGGCGCTGACGGAATACCTGCCATAGTTCTCAAAAACTGTGCAAGGGAACTAACACCAGTTTTCTGTAGACTTTTCAACCTATCCTACAGAAAGGGAATATTACCGTCCTGCTGGAAATGTGCCACGGTTCAGCCGATACCTAAAAAGGCAAGAAGACCTTGCCAAATAACTACCGACCAGTCGCATTGCTTTCAATAATATCGAAAGTCATAGAAAAGGTTATCAATGAGCATCTTCTAAAATATCTTGAAAGATTCAATATGGTTTTCGTAAACATAGATCAATAGGAGATCTTCTGACTTATGTAACACATGTTTGGAACAACGCAATTGAACACTTTGGAGAATCTCGAGCGGTTGCTCTTGACATATCCAAGGCATTCGACCGTGTTTGGCACGATGAACTGTTGGCTAAGTTACGCTCTTATGGTATGTCTGAAAGGTTCTGTTTGTGGCTCTCACGTTTCCTCAGAGAGCGTTCTTTACGAGTGGCGGTCGACGGATTTCTTTCTAACACCTTCACTATCAACGCCGGTGTGCCCCAGGGCTCCATACTGTCTCCTACTCTCTTTCTCATTTACATTAACGATCTGACCTTGAATGCTCGGATATCGGCTGCTCAGGCGAATATCCACAGACAGCAGGAGGTCGTTCAACTTAACAAAGACATGGAAGAAATTCTATCTTGGGGTAACAGTAACCAAGTGGAATTTAACGCTACAAAAACCCAGGCGGCAGTTTTTTCTAAAAAAGTTAACGTTGCTGAAGCCGACATAGTTATGTCGGGGCACTCCATTCCCCTAGCATCGTCGCTCAATTTGTTGGGCGTTAGTTTGGGAGCAAATATGTCCTGGCATGAACATGTTGCAGGCATAGCAAGGAGAGCTTCTCAGAAGTTGGGAATATTATTTCGAACCAGAAAGCTTTACACCCCCACAACAACTGTTAATTCTTTACAAAGCTCAAATTCGACCAACTATGGAATACTGCTCCCACGTTTGGGGCTCCGCTCCCAAACATACACTGCATTTGTTGGATTCTGTTCAGAGAAGAGCTGTCCGTCTGATTGGAGACCCGGAATTGACCGGCGGCCTTGATTCGCTGGAACATCGAAGGCACTTGAGTCTTTTCTACAAGTATTTTCATGGAAAGTGTTCGAAGGATGTAGCCCGCTTAATTCCTCCCAAAGCGGTGCATCTTAGAAATACACGTCGCGCTGGTGCTTCAGATCCGTATGAGATTCACCTTGTTACTCCGCGTACGCGTCCTTTATATGGAGAACATCATCCCTTTGGAATAATTTGAACAGCGCTGTGTTTCCCACCGAGTACAATTTACAGCGATTCAAGAATAACGTGAATCGCATGCCGCTCCTGGAGCGCTCTAGGGACTTCCCTGCAGCACGTGTGCTAGACCCATAAAAAAAAAAATAACAATGGACTCCTCGGGATAAGCTTGAACCTGGAACCAAAAATATATTACGAAAAAATTTAATTGATCCTAAAAAAGTTTTATTACCTCCGCTTCATATTAAATTAGGTTTAATCAAACAGTTCGTTAAAGCTCTAAATAAAGAAAGTAACTGTTTTAAGTACCTGTGTAAAAAATTTCCTACATTATCTGCTGCAAAAATAAAAAAAAGAAATTTTTGTTAGACCACAAATCAGGTCCTTGATGAATGATAAGGAAATTGAAGCGACAATGATTATTACCGAATTAGAAGCTTGTTCAAAAATGTTGTACATAATTTTTTGGGTAATCACAAACATTCAAACTATAAAAATAATGTCGCAACGTTGTTAGATAAATAACAAAAAATTGGGATACAATATGAGTAATGATAAAACTCCACTTTCTAGATTGACATCTGGATTTTTTCCCTGAAAATTTTGGTGATTTTAGTGAAAAAACAGAGAACGATTTCATCAAGACATCAAAATTTTGGAAACAGGATACCAAGGTCGATGGAATGTGAATATGATGACTGATTACTGTTGGTCAATAAAACGTGATATTCCAAACGCAATCCATAAAAAAAATCACTCCCAGGAGTAATTTATGGAAAACGCAAAATATATTACTCAGAATAATCGTAATATAACAATTGTAATTCATGTTTTCTTTGTAAATGTTTGAATAAATATATTTTTAACTTAAAAATTTATTTAAAAAAAAAATTATAACAAACGTTGTTTTAAATTTTGTAGAAAAACCCGATGTGTAGAAAGAAAATGCAGATAGTTTTGAATCCAGGACATGTGAAATAAAAAAAAATAGCTATTAAATTGAAAACAATGCACACAAATTTTTCATATGTCGGCCTGTGTTATCTATAATATATATAAAATGCAACGTCTCTCTGTCTGTCTGTCTGTCCGTTAGTGCGCTTATCACTGGAAAACCACTTATCCGATTTACTTACTTTTTTTTAAAAACATACATATGTTCTCTGACTAGGTTATAGGCTATATTTTATTACGATAGGTCGCATAAGAAATGAGCAGTGACGATAATAGTGAATGAAGTCGGAAAAAAAAAGTTTGCCACTAGCGCGTTCCCTTGCAAAACACAGTCTAAACCATTAAATATAGAACAATATTATGTAGCAGAGAATATCTACAATCTATAATCTATATTATATATAAAATGCAATGTCTCTCTGTCTGTCTGTCTATTAGTGCGTTTATCAGGCGAGAACCACTTATCCGATTTACGTGTCTTTTTTTAAATTCATACATATATTCTTTGGCCAGGTTATATAATAATAATAATAATAATCTATATCTACAATAATATATATATATATATATATATATATATATATATATATATATATATATATATATATATATATATATATATATAAAATGCAACGTCTCTCTGTCTGTCTGTCTGTCCGTTAGTGCGCTTATCCCTCGAGAACCACTTATCCGATTTACGTGATTTTTTAAATTCATACATATGTTCTCTGACCAGGTTATAGATATATATTTTATTACATCTATAATATATATAAAATGCAACGTATCTCTGTCTGTCTGTCCGTGAGTGCGCTTCACTCGAGAACCACTTATCCGATTTACGTGTTTTTTTTTTTTTTTAATTCATACATTTGTTCTCTGGCCAGGCTATCTATAATATATATAAAATGCAACGTCTCTCTGCCTGTCTGTCTGTCCGTCCGTTAGAGAACCACTTATCCGATTTACGTGCTTTTTTTTTAAAATATAAATATTTTCTCTGGCCAGGTTATAGGATATATTTTATTGCGTTAGGTAACATAAAGAATAAGCAGTGACGATAATAGTGAATCAAGTCGGAAAAAGGTTATCATGTATAAGGAGAAATAATGGGAGATAAGGAGAAATAATAGGAGATGAGCAGAGATAAGCCTAGATAATGGAAATTATGCAGATAATAATATATATAGAATGCAACGTCTCTCTGTCTGTCTGTCTGTCCGTTAGTGAGCTTATCACTTGAGAACCGCTTATCCGATTTACGTGTTGTTACAAATTTATACATATGTTTTATATAATTCGATATAAGCCTAGATAATGGGAGATAAGGTGAGATAATAGGAGATAAGTATAAATAATGGGAGATAATGAGAACTAATGGGAGATAAACAGAGATAAGATATTGGGAGTTATGGTGAGATAATGGGAGATAAGGAGAAATAATGGGAGATAAGTAAAATATTGCGAGATAAGTCGAGATAAACCTAGATAATGGGAGATAAGGAGAAATAATGGGAGATAAGGAGAAATAAATTGGAGATAAGGATAAATAATGGGAGATGAGCAGAAATAAGCCTAGATAATGAAAATTATGTAGAGATAATGGGAGATAAGAAGAAAATAATGGAAGATAAGGGGAAATAATGGCAGATATTTTATTACGTTAGGTAACATAAGGAATAAGCAGTGACGATATTAGTGAATCAAGTCCACGCGAGCGAAGCCGCGGGCACGGCTAGTTATATATAATACAACTTCACTTGTGCTACATATGTGAAAAACTCGACCAATCCGGCGGTAGCACAGAAAATAGTCAAGTATATTTTCTATGATATAATACTTCTACTTGCGCGGCACCTCCTAGAACATCGATGGGATACATTTTAGATATCCGGCAATAGGTAGCCGGTTTGGGTTTGCGACGTCTTGTGTCAGGTGTTTGCCTTCCTGCAATAGCTATATTCTTTATGATATATATATATATATATATATATATATATTATATATATATATATATATATATATATATATATATATATGTATATATAATAATAATAATAATGAATAAATGTAGATTTATCGACCGTACTTTGATAGCAAAAAGAATTTTTTATTTATTTATCGGGTTTGCGGTCTGTGACAATTAACACTCGATTGCTGTTAAACTCTCTCTCTCTCTCTCTCTCTCTCTCTCTCTCTCTCTCTCTCTCTCTCTCTATATATATATATATATATATATATATATATATATATATATATATATATATATACAGTAATACCCCGCTTAGCGCGACCCCGTTACGCGCGGTTTCACTATAACGCGAATTTCAAATTTCGCGCTCATGTAGTCATTAACTTCTCTATGGTCGCGGGGGGGATCCCCGCTTTCTCTGAATATGAATAAAAAATAAGAGTATGTATTGCATAAAGTGTTCTTAGAATTAAAGTGATTGATTAAAATGATTTGTATTTTTTTGTATTAAATTTTGACTATGTTTAATCATAAACCTCGATATACGCGAATTTCAGTTAACGCGATTTTTTCGGAACGTATCCCTCGCGTAAAGCGGGGTATTACTGTATATATATATAAAAGAATTTGCTGGATATTCCATTGACTTTCAGCCCCGATGTATTTTTAGTCCAGAAAAATTGGTATCTATGAGCATTCGCAGCTCTCGATCAGAAAATAACTGTTAATTTGAGACCAATACATTATTAATTTTAAATCAAGAGCGAGGTATATGTTGTACATATATACAGCTTTTCAGGTGATTGTCCTCTATGGATAATAGAATAGATGATCGATCTCTATTGTAATAAATTATTATTAATTTAATTTTAGTATCTACATAGTAGTTTCTTTGACAAATGAATTATTTAAGAGTCTAAAAACCAGTTCTTTTATGTAAATAAATTATTTACAGAAAAACTTTAATAGAAGTAGACTTGCGCTGGCGAAGTCATGGCAACAACCTGATCTCGAACCGCAATAAAGGATGATGTGATTCACGACTAGGGATGGGCGATAATGGATTTTTCTATCGAGAGTCGATGGTAACCCAATTATAGAGAATTTTAAATTATCGATAGTATTTGGTATATCGATATATGTATAATTATTAGTCAAAAATTGATGATCAAGGTTCGGGAGACTTCCAAAAAAACTCTATCTTTTAAAAAGAAATTATCACCTTCTAAAACTAATGCAAGAGGGGTGGGAACAGGTGATGCCTATCGATATATCGATTATGATCGACAATCATCGATATATCGAAATATTGAGAAATATCGGTATATCGATAGTTATCGGTATATCTAGAATTATTATAATTATCTATTGTTATTCGATATATCGATAAATATTCGTCACATTCGTATTTACGATATTGTCACTGCTTAAGCAAAATTTAATCTTATTACCTCCATTTTACCGCTTTACTTATTAAATTTGACTGGCCCATTATGCTTGTTTAAATATTCAAATTTTCATTTTCTTATTTTTACAAAATCTATAAATGTTTAAAAGATCTTATAAATACTGTTCACCAATGAATAATACGAGCATTTTTGCTTTTTCCGTACGGAGCACTTATGGGATCAATTCGGTGTCCGTCTATCTGCCCGTCTTTTCGTCTATCACACCCGATTTTCTCTAAAACGTAGAAAGTTGAAATTTGGCACAAATATAAGGATTGTTGGCCCAATTAGAGCCGTATAGTTTTGAAAGTTAAATTTTAACTTATGGGGTTAGTTTTGGGATGTGAAATCGGAAGTTAAAAAAAGAATACCAGGTCATCGAGTGGGGTGTCAAAAATATATATGATGTATTACTCGCACAAATTTTTCTTCATAATATTTTGAAAAAATCGCTGTCTCCCCCCTTACCTTGAAAAGCACTGATCAAAAAATTTGGACTTTGATAATTTATCCGGTATATAAAAAAAAACAAATTTTTCAAGATCATCAGTTTTCAACAAATATCGGAAACAAGCTTTGTTGAAAAATCATTTAGGGTGTGTGTTGTGAAGTCACTACTCATTTTATACCCCCGTATACATTTTTTTATTTTAAAAACAATCACCATACGGAACACTAATTGCACAAGCCGGATTTTTTAATAACTTCTTTAATCACTCTGCTTTTTGTACTTATCAGTTTTAACTAAATTTGGAACGGTAATACTACCTGAACAAGCTAAGAATTCGAGGGTCTGTACTTGATAGTTTTTAATAGTGATAAATTCCAGTTAATTTTTTAGAATATTCTCTTTAATGATTGAAGCAATTACAGAGTTTTTTTTATAGAATTATGTTGTATTATAAAAAAAATGAATACAATTAAACACTGATTTAAAATAAATTGTTATAGACCTCCTTCATCCCGTTTAGCTCAGTTTATTATAATAACAAACAATGTATTAAATAAATTATTTAAATCAAATAGATATTTGGTATTGGGGAGCGACATTAATGTAAATTTATTTATCTTGAATGCTAACAGTGATCCTATTGTCTGATCTACTGGGCACATGTAGTATCTAAACTAATATATAATATGTATAGGAACTTTTCCGTTACTAATTTGTGGAATGCCATCACAGTGTCTGTATATATAAATGTAAATGTAAGATAAGACAACAAAAACATACTTATAGAAATGTGTTCTCACTCGTCACAGGAAAATAAAAATAAACTTTGTGTAACAAATATGAAGTGAATTTAATTTTGATGCGTTTTGCAATAAATATTTTTAACTAATGTTTTCCTAAGATAAGGGTAAACATTTTATTAAAAATTGATAAATTATGATGTAAAATATTTTAAGTATTTCTCGTAAGCAGTGGCACCACCTTTCTCCTAAAAGTTTTTTTTTGGGGAACGTTTTAAAGGCATAGTGGAAGACAGGGTTTTTTCTCCCCCCCAGATCATCGATTTTTTTTAGGTTTTGTGTTAGGAAGTTTTTAAAATTTTGTAGTAAGAAAATTTTTTTGGAGAAGCTCCTTCCAGATAATAATTTTTTATCGTGTGGAGAAGTGTTAACTTCGTTAAAGTTTTATTGTAAGAGAGTTTTTTTCTGTGAGAGGTTTCGCGTCCGTTTATCAATTCGCCTTCCACTCGCTATAGGAAGCATCGCTTTTACTGTCCTTTTTTCCTAAAAGAGACGTCATTTGTATTTCCCCCGTCCCTTGAATTTAGCGACTACAGTGGTTGTGCTATTTGATGTTATTTCAAACTGATTGAGAAACATTGACTATTTTTTTATATATCGTAATCTCTAAGTGCTGGTAATTGCTACTTTTTGTCCCCTTCTCTATAAAGACAGAGAATAAATAATTATCCAATATTATCAAGAGAGACAAATATTTTTTTAATTTGTTGTATTTTTAGGTAAAGTGATGCCTTATGGGCAAAATTTTGGTGCAACAATTATATTGAATGTTTACTAATATCTCATTATAGTGCCACACTTCGTATATAATACGCAGCTATAAATTATCATACTTTTCCTGTGGGTAAAAAACATCTAAAGCTTGTATATAACTTTCAGCAACAAAATATAGCATCTATATTTGTATACCACGTGATAACATGTACACAATTGATCAGTTATTCAGTGGTGAAACTTTTAAACTTATATAAAAGAATTCTATATTTATAATTTGCGACATCACAATCCCCTTAATTGGTTTAAATGAGAAAAAACTTTAAATCTGTCATATAAGATTCGCATTTTGAGTTTATAAAAATAAATCATATATTCGTAATCTTTTTTTTTTCATAACGAGGATTGTATAGCTTCTACCTCATCTCGCATTTAGACTGCCATGTTTCTCTGTCTCTCCAATCATTCTCGTGGATCCAAGTTAGTGCTGGTCTTTCTTTCTTTCTTGTATTTGATGGAATATATTCAAATGCTCTTTTTGGCCATTTATTATCGGACATTCTTTTCACGTGTCCCTACCAAATTAACTATCTGGTTTCTATTTTTTCTGCTGTTGTATATACTCTTCCTGCCCGTCTTCTGATTTCTTCATTGTGGACGTGCTCCTATCTAGATATTCTCTCCTTAAACAATCCATTTGTACCCTGTCTATCCTTTCCTTATCTTTTTTTATCATTTGCCAGCAATCTGATCCATATGTCAATATCGGCTCTACAATTGCCGTATAGTTGGTTAGTTTTGTTTTCATTTTTATCCAATTTGACCAAAGTAAAGAGTTTAGAATCTCTACGCATTTTTACCCTGTTGAGTCCTGTACTTTATGTCTCTCTGTGATGATTCTTCGTTCGAAATTACACTTTCCAAGTACTTAAACTCCTCGTACCTAGTTATTTTCCCCAATTTCAAATCTGGTTCTTCTTCCCCATCCTTACCCATGCTAAGATACTTTGTCTTCTTCATGTTTATGTTCAAACCTCACGTGTTGTATTGTTCTTTCAGCCTTCTCATCATATAGCCTAGGTCTTCTTCGTAATTTGTTACGAGCACCTGCTCATCTGCAAAGAATAAAATGCTTAGGAACTGCTTATCAATCTCTATCCCCATTCTTGTACACTTCCTTCTGCATACTTCTAGTGCTTCCTGTAAAAACATTTTAAAAAGGGTGGGTGACAGCATCCCTGTTTTAAGCCTTTAGTTACTTTAAACAGTGAAGATATTTTATTTCCAGTCTTTATCGCGCTTTATGGATTCTTGTATATAGCTCGAACATACCATATGTACTAGTAAGGCCAACTTTCGTTAATACATTAGGTGGTTTTTTCAAGGGTATTGAATCGTAGGCTTTTTCCAGATCTATGAACGCGAGGCGAGTCGGTAGTTTTCGAGCTTTATCGTTTTTCTAATATTTGCTGAATAGCTGAATAGTAAAGGTATTGTCTATGCATGATCTTTCCGCTTTAAAGCCATTTTGTTCTTCTATGTCCTCATACTGCAATTCAATTCTTTTCTATCACACAACTTCTCCAAGGCGCTAGTAATGCTGATTCCTCTGTAGTTTCCACATACCTTTCTATGACTTCTTGTAAATTAAACTGATATGTTAGGTGGCAGGCAGATGGAATATTGTTTCTCGTAATCAGGCAGCCGTTAAAAAGGTTTGCTACCCTTTCCAATAAAATAGTTGGTCCATATTTCACTAGCTCAGTGGGGTCTCCCACCCCTACAGCTACGACATCAAGAATCCCTACTGCTAATTTTACTGAAAATCAAAACAAAAATATATTAATTAGAATGACAATTATTAAGTGAATAAATCGATAATTCGATTAAAATGTGTTGGTTTGATTTTATCGTCGTAATCGTATAGTTCACGATACTCGAGATAGTTACACGACGAGACTGTATAGCAAAGAATAATTTCACTGGTCAACACTGAAATTTTTTCTTTAGATGAAATTACAATTTTCTTCACAAATGGAACAAAAATACAACATTTTTTCTATGTTTGATATAATTACACACTATGAAACGTTCTTTTATACGATTTTCTTGAATGTACGGCTTGAGGATCATCTCTTTCCAAACTTTAACAGTAATCGGCCATCATATGAATGTTCCACCTTCCTTGATAACGCTCGTCCATTGTGCGTATATCTTGGTGAAATCTTTCTCCCTGCTCTTCACTGAAATCGCCAAGATTTTCTGGGAATTAATTTAAATGAGAATGTAAGTAATGAATTTTGATATTTATGTTGCAGCCCAGATCTGTCTAATTGGAAAACATGCACTCAACTAACTGAGAATAGTTGTCGGACTTATTGTTTCCGAGAAAATTTTTAATCACCACAACAAACGATTTTCAAGCTTTAGACTCGACTTCATTCATTGAATTCACAAAGTATGGATCTTTCACAAGTTGTCAGATTTGTGGCCCCTTAAAAATACCCGCTTTCAATTTTTCTGTGCTTAATCCTGGAAACTTGCGTGAAAAAAAAACAAAACATTCGCCGTTTTTGTCAAGGGCTTTTACAAACTGTTTTATAATGCTCAGTTTGATATGAAGTGTTGGCAGTATAATCCCATCTCGATTTACTATGGGCAAATTAATAACATTTTTAGTATCAATCATCAGTTCCTCTCGTACTGGCAGACCGATGACGTTGTTTGTCGCGGCTGTCTCACAGACACATAAAACATGGGTATTTCGTGTATCCACCCTGTTGTCCGAGAAGAAAGTTAACCATCTTTAAGTCTACACAAATGAGCCAGTTGTTGTCCCGATACTTAATTTTTTCCATTACTGAAAAAATAGTTGTATACTCTTCTTTCATAGCAGTAGAGTGTGCAATAGGTACAGAACCATGCTTGTTGCCGTTATGAAGTAGCACACTTTAAGCTTCTCTCGCTACTGTCTATAAAAAGACGCCAATCATTTGGTTGGTATCGTTGTCAACTCATCTTCTCCAAAATACCTCTGACATCAATTACAAAAAACTACATCATTTTCTATGGTAACAAATTCTTTTCTCGGAACCGATATAAAGTAATTTTGGTTCCTGGTGCAAGCAAATTATTTTCTTTTAAACGAGATGCCAAAATTTCAGAAGCTTCTTTTGACAAATTTAGATTCGTTACTAAGTCATTCAATTCCTTTTGATTAAAAGGTTGAGGATCTGATGACTGACTACACGTGAAATCCGAATCAGTATTGCCCATTGTGTTGTCTTCAATTTCCATAAGATCTGGTTCTTCAGAGCATTTAGATGATGTTCCTTGTATCCCACCAGGGCATAGAAGAGGTCGTTGAGCGGAGGGTAAGTTAGGATATGACCATTTATTTCGATTTCCAGAATTTATGCCGTTAATATTTACGACGCAAAAATAGCAGTCGTCATGGTGATTTTGAGGTTACTGCCAAATCATCGGTGTTTTAAATTTGATAGCACTTCTTTTTCCATTTGACCATTGCCACAGACACACAATATGACCCAGTGCTTGTCGCACAATGTTATTTGAAAGTGGTTAAAATACGTAGTTTTAACGGTTTTCGATATTTTTCAAAGATGTAATCGCTACAAATATAGCAAAAAAAATCTGGATTGTGTAAACAACGTCTACGTATCGAAGCCATATCTAAAATTAAAAAAATAATTATTCTGAGTCGGGTAGATCTTAAAAAACTGCGGGTGTCGTCTAAGTTAGGGTAGACCGAGAATATTAAAAAACTTGAGAAAAACTAATATCAGATTCGAAGTCAGAACACTACAATAAACTCAAAACTGAGAAAAAATTAGAGGAAAAAATCGAAAAAAAATTATTTGTTGGCCTGATAAAAAAAGTTCCGTCTCTAAAAGGTGTATTTTCTACATCTGACTACGACACAGCTTACTTGCCGTTATCTCCTATTATTACTGACTGCAGATTGAATATATATTAATAATTGCCACTTCAACTATTATAGTTGTTACTAACCTCTAAAAAAAAGCAAGTAATCTACAATGCGATTATGTTTTTATCTTTTTGACACGCTCTTGAAAAACAATATCATCCAAAGGCTTATCATTTTTTCGCCAAGGTGACTAAAAACATAACATTAATTTTAATTTGTGGTCATCCCACTTTGATGTAAATAGTTAACGTCCAGTAAATATGACGAACAGAGTAGAGTAGTGTTCTGACATAATTATTTAGTCGTATAATACCTTTTTAGAAAAAAACTCCGGTCGGTCTCCTTCCAGGTCCTTGTATACTTGTAAAAATTCATGATGTGTGTTATCAACAAAACTTTCAATTGGATTCCTGACCTTTTCAGGATGGTCATTATTACGTACACAGATGCAAAAAGTTACTTGATAATTATACACTATATAATAATATTGTTGCTTAATGAGAAATTTCATAAGTGTATTGCCAACATTGTTGATAACTTTGCGAAAAACTGGATCTAATCAGTACTAGGATTGAAGACCCTTGTCTTTTTGGACATTACGTTAACATTTTTCATTTCCAATATGTAATAAAATAATATCAAAAAAAAAAATCAATCTTTTCATTCCGATCTCTTTGAAAAGAAATAATAGTTAAACTTAATACAAAGTACATATGTAAAAATTATATTTCAATTAAAAATTTACAACCAATACATATTATCTTATCTCATGAACCTAAATGTATTTTATTCTAAGTCAATATGAAATTGCATTTTAACACCTGTACAGTAGTCATACTAAAATGTAATATCTACCTGTTTCTACTGGAATTGTTTTTTTTACGTTAGAGATAACACAAACGTTTTTGGTCTAGCTACTTAAAACATTTTTTTTTTTTTTTGCAAAATTCGACTTCATATATATTAGTATAGTCTCCTTCAAGAGCGATACGATCAGTCCAACGCCTTTCTGATATTTCTATACCTTTCTTGTAGAAGAATTTGTCTTTGCCTTCAAAATAGGCCTCAGTTTCGGCGATAACTTGTCCAATAGAGTCAAATCTTTTTCACGCGAGCATTTTTTTGAGGTCTGCGAATAGATAATAGTCACTGAGGGCCAAATGAATACGGTAGAAGTAATTCGAACTTCAATTCATGCAATTTTTCCATCGTAACCATTGACTTGTGACACGGTGCATTGTCTTAATGAAAGAGCACTTTTTTCTTGTTCATTTGGGGCCATTTCTTTGCGATTTCTACCTTCAAACGCACCAATAACTTTATATAATATTCGCTATTGATGGTTTTTCCCTTCTCAGCATAGTCGATGAAAATTACTCCATGCGTATCTCAAAATACAGAGTCCAAAACCTTCCCAGCCGACCGTTGTGTCTTTGGTCGCTTCGGGCGGCTTTCACCGGCTTCTGCCCACTCAGCTGACTGCCGATTTGATTCCGGTGTGTAGTGGTGGATCCATGTTTCATCCATTTTCACATATCGCATAAAAAAATCTTTTTTATTGCGCTTAAACAGGTCCAAACAGCGCTCAGAATCATCAACACGTTGTTGTTTTTGGTCCACTATGAGCAAACGCTTTCTCATGCCCAAATGTGCATACAAAATATGAGCAACACGTTCTTTTGATATCTTTAGGGTGTCAGTTATCTGATGCAATTTCACTTTACGGTCATCCAGAACAATTTTGTGGATTTTTTTTATGTTTTCCGTTGTAACCACCTCATTTGAGCGTCCAGAGCATTCAGTATCATTTGTATCTGTACAACCGTGTTTAAATTCAGCATACCAGTAAATGATGAGTGATTTTCCAGGGGCAAAGTCCTCGTAACACTTATTAAGCCATTGCTTTGCTTGAACGGTATTTTTTTCCACCAAAACAGTGTTTAATCAACATACGAAATTCGATTTTTCCATTGTTTTAAAAATATCAAAAGTAGCGTCACTAAAACCACTGTAACTTGTAAACTAATCCTCGAAATGTCATTAAATTTTGACACGTATCGTTTGAAGGTTGGTACTTCCTAAAAATCATATGGATTTTTTGAAAAGGGCGACATCTATGTGTCAGACCAAAAACTTTTTAGCCTACGTGTTAAATACCCTCAAAATAAAAAGTTTTTAAATCAGTCAATTCAATAAAATATTCAGAAATAGACGTTTGACCTTGTTCTTAAGAAAATAGTCACTAAATAAAGATAATTATTAACCTTTATTAATAAGGATCATCTTTGTACACGAACTGCCAAGTCAGGTTTTCGTTTATGATTTCTGTTTATATTTCGATATCCTTGTGAGGCAGACTTGTATAATAGATTAAAGAATTATGTTATACTAGAAGACTATAAAACTCAATATGTAGTCAAAATAGTGGGCAGCTGGTGGCAGCAGAATCATACCTGAGCGAACAGTAACAACAGAGGTAACGGGGACACGATATAATATATAGTATGTAGAATTTGACAGACGATGTGCTAATAAAATATGCATCTTTGAAGTTCTTACGCCTTCTAGGGAATTTTATTTCCTGTTGAGTAGAGGCATTTTGAGTTAGTGTGCTATTAGATTAGCCACTCCTTTGGTAGCTTGTAACAGTTATTCGTGTGTACGTGTGCTTATTTTATGGTTCGATCGACGGCTTTTGAGTAATATTTGTATATAATTTTGTCAAAGTATTTCAATGTTGTCTTTATTTATAAATGCCTGTAACTGGCGCTATTTAGCGTATATCTTGATGCATTGACAATTAATTTGAGTGCCTTATCTTGAATTCTCTGATTTATTATCAAATTCGCTTTACTTGCCAGTCACCATTTTGATTAATTGATATTTTGTTTGTTCTGTTGATTAAAGTATATATGCGCTGAGCTGTCTATATACGTGTTTTATTACTGTTGATATTGGCTGTTAATGAGATTCTATTGTCAAAGTACAATCCTGTGTCTGTTATCTGTGTTCTCGAATTCAAATTGATGAGAAATATAAGCTAAATCCTCTCGGGGTTAAGCCTGATTTTCAAGTCTCAAGCCAACTCTAAAGTTGAAGGATGCTTCTTTTCAGTCTGAAAACTATTATTAGTGGTTAGTTGCAAAAGGGAATTCTGAAGTACACTAGCCATGAAATCCTTGGTCGATACTATCTTTACCTTAACAAAATAAACAGTAAAGTAGAAAAGAAAGGCACATACCTGCACCTTGCCCCTATAGGCCTAGAAAGAGCGCTTTTCTTAACGCTAATTGCAAGATCAACTAAGTCACTCTGTAATATTACAGCCCCTTAATGCTTTCCTCTTGATAAAAATATGTTCTTGGATCCTGTTTCTAGAACCTGGTTACACCTCTGGAAATAAACACTCAAGGTACACTTGTCGACATAAACATAGTAACTGATATTGTTCAACTGACAATATCGTAAGTTAAGAAAAATAGGGAAAAAAGTCAAGACACTTATCGAGGGGGGTAAATTTTTACATAAAGGATATACAAAATAGTTCAACCCCCTACCTCGCAGAGTAATCATCTTAAAACTCTCATAAGGAAAGAGGAGTTGGCTTATACTTCATTTAACCCTCTACCTCGCAGAGTAATCCTTTTAAGACTATCATATGGAAAGGGGAATTGGCTTATATTTTTTTTAGAGTATTATTTAAATTTTGAGAGAGTATTATTTATATCTTGTCTTCTCATCTTTTTTTTTTAAATTTAAACTATCTTGTTCTTGTGCTCATTTGAATATTTAAATTTTAGTTTTCTTATTTCTCCAATACCCAGAAAACTTTCTAAAATTTTGAAAAGATTTAAAAGATATATAAATACTTATTAATAGATAACTATTTTAAAATAACCTTTTTACTTTCCTCGCTAAAGGAAAGTATTGTAGTCGTGAACAAATCGCACTTTGAGATTTTTGCTTTTTTAGGGGTCCTAAATCGTAAAAAAGTCGATCTGTAGATCTGTTGGCAGGATAACTTTCGAACGAAATTAGATATCAATTTCAAATATATATATTTGGTATATATATATATATATATATATATATATATATATATATATATATATATATATATATATATATATATGTATGTATGTATGTATGTATGTATATATATATATATATATATATATATATATATATATATATATATATATATATATACATAGCCTCTGAGAAAATCAAGAGAGGACAACCGAAGGATACTTAATATCGGTTCCGAAGATCTGCCAGACATCGAAGTTGCAGAAATTGAAAAAACCATTAACCAAATTAAAAATGGAAAAGCAGCAGGAGAAGACGACCTCCTGCCGCAAATGCTAAAAGAGGGAGGACCGCCATTAATCAAAGAGCTTAAAAAACTCCTCAATAAATGTCTAATCGTAGGAGTGATACCAAAAGATTGGGAAACTGCCATAGTAATATTGATATACAAAAAAGGAGATGCTAGCAATTTGGAGAACTATAGGCCAATAAGTCTTCTATCGTAAATATACAAACTATTCATGAGAATAATCACAAACCGATTAGACAAGAACTTTGAAAATTACCAACCCAAAGAATAAGCAGGTTCCGAATAAGATTTAGCACAATCGAACATCCATACACAGTCAGACAACTTATAGAACAGGTAACTGAATACAATATCACAGCCTGGATCGCACCTGTCGATGAAAGGTATATTAACATACTGACAAAAATCAATGAACAACCAAAACTGAAATTGAGATTACAGGAGGATATCAAGGAAGAAAAATAAAGAGAGGTGTTAGACAGGGTGACATCATATCACCCAAAATATTCACCCTGGTACTAGAAGATATCTTCAAGATCCTTCACTGGGAACACAGCGGACTTAACATATCCGGAGAGAAACTCAACAACTTAAGATTTGCTTATGGCATCGCACTTTTTGCCGAAAATGAAATCGAATTGAAAGAAATGCTGCAAGAATTATGAACTGAAGCAAAAAAGGTCGGTTTAGAGATGAAAATCACAAAAACCAAATTCATGACGAACAACCATTAATGACGTAATATCCATACACGGACAAGTGGAAAGGGTGTACTCATATATAGATTTGGAACAGGAAGTTACAATCGGAAAATTAAATCAAGAACTGGAAGTCAATCGAAGGATACGCCTGGGATGGGCGGCTTAAGGTAAAATGAAGCAAGTCTTTCAGTCCAAACTGCCTTCAAAACTTAAAATTTGTGGTCAGTCTCTATATATATATATATATATATATATATATATATATATATATATATATATATATATATATATATATATATAATATTTATATATATATATAGAGAGAGAGAGAGGATGACGCCTATAGGTTTTGAGCGATATCGCTTAAGCCGAAGAGGAGTAGAAGTCGTTACATTTTGCACGGTTTTTTTGGTTGGTGTATAAAAAATATAATGGGATAGGAGGTTATAGGGGTTGTTTCATATATATCGTGCTATATGTCCCTTTCAGGGTTCTAGGAGTGTAGGAACATAAAAATTAAGTTATTTTTTAATTACTTTCAATTTTAATAGGAGCAGGGAGTGAAAGAGATATCTTGTAAAGTTTCAATCGCATTATGTGCATTTTTCCAGGTTTTTTTGAATAGGATTATGGGCAATTTCTAAGCAGAATCATTTATAATAAAACATATAAGGTGTCAAAGGAGTGGAGCGGGGAAGTAGAAGAGGGACTTCGTATTTGTATTGTTGTAGGTCTTTTTTTTTTCAGACAAGAAATCGAAACATTAAATTTTTTCTGTTTTTTAATTCGTATATTGTATATATAATATAAAATAATTTTCCTATAATAAAATAAATACGGGGTGAAAAGGATGAGGTAGGCGGCTAAAACAATGATTACGTATATGTCGTGATATACTTCTGTTTCAGTGTGGTCAGTTTTTAAGCGATATCGCTTAAGGCGAAGAAGAGAAAGAATTTTGTATGGTTTTAGTAGTAACATGGCAATTATTCCTGGTTTTTTTGTTGAGATGAGAAGCAAACATTTTGCTCAAAAATTTATAGTAAAACTTAAAAAGGGTGAAAAGGGTGGAGGAGGAGATAAGAAGGGAGGTTTCATATATATATAGCATTATATGTGCTTTTTTAAAGTTCTTGGAGTTGCGGAGTTGGAAATCTAAGTTATTTTTTTCATTTTTTTAAATTGTAACGAGGTGAGAATCGTTAAATATTATATAGTTTTAATAGTAGTTTCAACATTTTTTTTCAATATAAATATAATATTATTTATAGTAAAATACGAGAGGGTAATGAGGGCTTAGAAAGTTGTTGGTGCTCTTCTTTTCAGGGTTCTTGGAGTGTAGGAATATGATAATTAAGTTTTTTTTTATTACTATCAATTTTAAAAGGGTAAGGGGGTAAAAGAGATGAAAGAATCTTGTATAGTTTCAATAATATTGTGAGAATTTCTTCACGTTTTTTTTTTTTTGAATGAGAGAATGGGCAAATTTTAAGCATAGTCATTTATAATGAAACATATAAGGTGCCAAAGGAATGCAGAAGGGAGGTAAAAGACTGACTTCGTATTTGTCTTGTTACAGGTCTTTTTCGGGGATCTTTCAGTCAAGAAATCGAAATATTACTTTTTTTTCATTCTGTCCTTGGTTAACATGGGAAGAGTGTTCAAGTGTCTTTTCAATAGTATTGTAAGAATTTTTCTTGGCTTTTGGCAGAGATATTGGAAATTAAATAATTTTTTATGGTAAAATATTTACTAGAGATACGGTAGGGTGCTAAAAGGGCGATTGCGTGTATGTTTCATTGTTCTTGTTTTTCCACTTTTCCCATTTAAATGGAAATAGTAGATAGAAGGGATTGATATCTGATTACATAGTAACCTAAAAAAATGTTCAAGTAAATATAGAACAAGGTTTTGAAATATAAACTGTGGACTTGTCGGAAATGTGCTTATGAAACTGCTGGTAAATTATTATATTTACTTTTCTTGGTAAGTATTGTATTCGTGAAAAATTACCCTTTCAAGTTTTTCTTTTTTTCAGCCCTCACAGTTTTAAGATCACGAAAACTATATTTAAGTATATATTTTGTTCGTTGTGATTTTAAACGAGAGAATTGTAGTTTTTAGTATTCCGTACGGAACACTTATAAGATGACTTCGGTGTCTGTCCATCTGTCTGTCCGTCTATCTGCCCGTCTGTCTGTCTGTCACACCCGATTTTCTCCGAAACTATTTGTCATAGAAAGTTGAAATTTGGTAATAATATAGGAATTGATGGCCTCATCAGAGCCATCTAGTTTTGAAAGTTAAATTTTGACTTAAGGGGTTAGTTTTCGGGGGTGAAATTTTTTTTACTAGGTCATCGAGTGTGGTGTCAAATAAAAGCTTGTGAAAACACGAGTAAAATATATATATATATATATATATATATATATATATATATATATATATATATATATATATATATATATATATATATAATGTAATACTTGCGTACACTTTTCTTAGTATTATTTTTAAAAAATCGATAAAAATTGCTGTCCACCCGCCTTATCTCAAAAAGTACTTATCAAAAAATTTTGAAAAAATTCTGGAATATTCTCCACGGGGTGTAGATTGAACGAAAATTATCATCATAATTTATCTGATATATAAAAAAAAAAAAAAATTTCAAGGTCATCAGTTTTCAGTAAAGATTGGAAACAAACTTTGTTGAAAACTCATTTGGGGTGTGTTTTGTGAAGTCACTGATACGGTACGGAACACTAATTGCGCAAGTTCAACTTGCACTTGACCTGTTATTTAATTATTAAATACTGTTTTGTATTATTTAAACAAAGTAAGCTTCTAATTTCTTATTATATTTGGTATACATTGTATAACGTATTACAATAGCCATTTACTTTGTTGAGATAATAAACAAATATTTTGCTTAAATATTTATAGTAAAATATAAAAAGGGCGCAAGAGGTGGGGGAGGAGATTGGAGGGATTGTCTCGTATATATAGCATTATATGTCATTTTCAAAGTTGCTGGGGAGTTTTGGAAGAATTCAATAACTAGATTTTTTTTTTTTTCAAATTTAACTGAAGGAGGTGGTATAAAGGGGGTCGTTAAAGATTGTCTAGTTTCAATACTCTGTTGAGAATTTTTTCAGGTTTTTTAACTGATGAATTAGGCAAATTTTAAACTTATTATTTATAATAAATTATGTAGAGGTTAATGGAGTAGGGTAGGGGTTAGAGGGATTGCATATACTATATGTCCTTTTCAGGGTTCTTGGATAGTAAGAATAAGAAAATTTGGCTAATGTTTCATTACTTTCAACTTAATTAGTGGAAGAGCGTGAAAGAGATGGAGAATCTTGTTTAGTTTCAATAGTAACATGAGAATTTTTTCAGGTCTTTTTGAATAGGTGAGTGGGTAAATTTTAAGTATAATCATTTATAAAAAATAAGATAACAGGCCAAAGGGTTGGAGATGGGAGGTAGAAGACTAACTTTGTATTTATCGAGTTACGGGTCTTTTCCAGGGTTCTGTCACTTAAGGAATCGAAACATTACATTTTCTTTTTTTTTCAATATTTTTATTGTTAACATGGACAGATGATCAAAGGGATAATTGAATCCTTTCGATAATATTATGGAAATTTTTCCTGATCCTTGATTGGGGTACTGGATATTTATTAAAAACTAATTTTTTTATAGTAAAATATATATGGGGTGAAAGTTATAAGGCGATGAGGATGATTCCGAAGATACCGTAATATATTTCTATTTCAGTGTTTTAATTTTCCATTATTTTCAGTTTTATTATGTATAGGAGGTAATTGAGATTCGATTATAAAATAAACTAAAAAATGTTGAGATAAAAATTACCCTTTGAAATGTTTTCTTTTCTTTACGTCTTATTTTCCGATTTTCGTCGGTCTGTCTATCTGACTGTCGGCCTCTCGGTCTGTTGCCATGTTAGCTCTCGAACGAGATGATAATATAATGCTTGAAGTATGAATGAAACCTATAGTTCTTAATTTATATCGTTCTGGAAAAGGGGGTGAAAGAGGTGGGAATTTGCTTACTTTTTACTTAAGTACTTATTTTGGAACTACGTGTTTGAAAGGAAAATACTAGGTAAATAACTTTCTCGATTTAACAAAAAAAATAACAGATTCTATGTTTGACGATCGTATGGATGACTAAAAGCACAGAAATTATAGCTATCGATACAGAAAGACAAACATGTGAAACAAAACGTCGCCACAAAATGAAGCCTGCTGACTACCGCCGAATCGTTAAAACGTACCCCATCTTCTTAGAGATTCCGCTCATATTTTTTACTTTTATTGTTACATATAATACGAGGGTTGTATAATAAGTACCTGGCCTCGGCCAGAGATGGAGCTATTACTATTTAAAAAATTAAATTTTTTGTAAACATAACTTTTCACAAGAATCCTGCCAAATTGTCAAGCCGCTGCGTAATTTGTGAGTAGCAGTGATTTAAATAGAACAATTTTTGTGATTTTACAACAATGGAAAAAAATTGAATATCGAGCAGTGTAAAAATATTTGTTTTTGAGAAAGAAAACGAATGAGATAAAAGCGGAACTCATGAGGTTTATGGGGACTCTGCACTTTCGTTATCGTTTCGTAATATTGGACAGCTGAACTCAAACATGGCCGTACAAGCATTTTTGATGAAGAACGTCCAGGTCGTCAAAATGAGGTCATCACATCAGAAATGATTGAAAACATCCACGATATAGTGATAAATGATGGGAGAGAGAAAATTCGTGAGATTGCTGAGACTGTGGTAATCTCAATTGAACGGGTGCAGAACATTTTAACAACGCATGTGGATATGAGAAAGCTTTCCGCAAGATGGATGACGCGATTGCCTACAATTGATAATATACACGCACGTCTGTCAACTTCAAAAGAATGTTGGCTATGTTACAGCGTAATCGGAGTGATTTTTGGCATTGTTTCGTAATTGTTGACGAACTATGGATTCATCACAACACACCAGAGACCAAAGAACAGTCCAAACAGTGGGTTTTCCTTGGCGAACCGGCGCCAAAAAAGACCAAGGCGACTTTATCGGCTAACAAAATCATGGCCATAGTGTTTTGGGATGCATGCGGCATAATCCACGTCGATTACCTTGAAAAGGGCAAAATGATTAATTGAGAGTATTATGTGAACTTATTGAATCATTTGAAACATGCTGTGAAGAAAAACGTCCGCGTTTTGCGAAGAAAAAATTCTCTTTCATCAAGACAATGCATGCGTACACACTTGTGTCAACGCCATGGAAAAATTCCATGAGTTAGGGTACGAATTGCTTCCGCGTCCACAATATTCACCAGGTTTAGCCCCAGAAATTATTTCTGAATATAAAAAAGTGGCTTGGCGGAAAAAAAATTGGCTCAAACGATGAGGTGATTTTGAAGGATTAGAGAAATCGTATTTTTTAGATGGGATACAAAGGATTGACTAAATAATATTATCTAAATTCGGCCATCTCATCTTTCTAAAATTTTAGCTATTCACTGTTATCATATGCCTGTTTAAATACCCAAATCTTAGTTTTCTTATTATTCCAACATCCACAAAATTTTCTAAAATTTTAAAAAATACGTGAATATTCTTAATAATTAACTATTTTCATTTATTCATATAATAACAAATAAAAGAGATATTTTAAAGATCATCGAATTATTTTATCAACAATTATATACCGTACACGATAGAAGAACAGAAATCAATATACCAAAAGTCCTAAATCAGGGGTCGGAAGTGATCCTAGAGATCACAGAAGAAGAAATCATATCAGCCATGAAGGACATAAAGAATGGTAAAGCCTCATATATACAAGTTAGTCACTAAAATACTTACCAAACGTCTAACAAATAAATTTGAGCTTTTTCTTTCAAAAAAGCAGGCAGGTTTCCACGCAGAGTATGGAACAAACGACTATCTGCTTACAGTTAAAGTCCTCATCGAAAAATGTTATAAAATATAATAAGCCTCTGATGCTCGTATTCGTGGACTTCGAAAAGGCTTTTGAGTTTATAAACCAGCAGAGACTCTTGGAAGCGTTTGCTAAATGTCGTATTGATTATCGATACTCCAGTGTAATTAAATACTCGTACATACTAACTAATCCACCAACAAATTTCAAATCCAAAGAGGAGTGCACCAGGGTGATACGCTCTCTCCCAAGCTTCTCGTAACATTTCTAGAAAGTATGCTAAAATCAATAAACTGTAAAAAAGTGGGGCTTAACATTGACGGTGAAAAGTTAAATCACCTTTGTTTTTCCGACGACATTGTCTTAATAACAGACAGTATGCAAGAAGCACACACTAGGCTGAACATGCTTCAAGAAGCTTCAGGAAGGGTCAGTTTAAAAATTAATCTCTCCAAGACTGAGCATTATGACAATCTTATATTAAACGACACTATAAAACTGAATAACTTGGAGATCGCGCAAGTACACCGATATAAATACCTAGGACATGAAGTCAGCAGGACGAGACAACCAAACATATCAAATTCAGCGGAGAATAGGTCTCTCCTGGACGGCATATGGCAAACTGGACTATATATTTAAATCTAATCTTCCAATGTGTTTAAAAAACAAAGTTTTTGAGAGATGCATACTATCAATTCTTCAGGTGTACAAGTATGAAATACGAATTTCAGACAACAGATGGTGCATCAATGCAGTTTGTGCTATAAAGATTTGACACTGCGCCATTTTGTTATGTCAACAACAAGTGTCAGACGTGCACGAGTGATAAATTGGAAAAGTGTGTGCATAGTGTTGTGTTGTTGTGTTCAATATGTCGAAATTTATACCGAACAAAGAGCATTCGCGGACAGCATTAATTTTTCGTTTTCATTTGAAGAAAACTGCTGTTGAATCATACCGATTACTTCGAGAAGCTTATGGTGAACATGCTCCATCGCAAGATACGTGTGAATGATGGTTTTGGCGTTTCAAAAGTGGTGACTTCGATGTTGCAGACACGGAACGTGGAAAACCGCCAAAAAAATACGAAGATGTGGAATTGCAAGCATTGTTGGACGAAGATGATTCGCAAACACAAAAACAACTCGCCGAGCAATTGGGCGTTAGTCAACAAGCTGTTTTCAATCGGCAACGAGAGATGGGAAAGATTCAGAAGACCGGTAGATGGGTATCACGTGAGTTGAACGACAGGTAAATGGAAAAGCGCAAAAGCACGTGTGACATTTTGCTCGCTCGGTACAAAAGGAAGTCGTTTTTTGCATCGTATAGTTACAGGGAATAAAAAGTGGATTTATTTTGAGAATCCCAAGCGCAAAAAATCATGTGTAAACCCAGGCGCACCATCCACATCGACCGCAAGACCGAATCGCTTTGGCAGAAAGACGATTCTCTGTATTTGGTGGGACCAGAGGGGCGTGGTCTATTATGAGCTGTTAAAACCTGGGGAAACGGTTAATATTAAACGTTACCAACAACAATTGACCGATTTGAACCGTTCGCTGCTTAAAAAAGGCCAGAATACCCGAAAGAGGCAACACAAAGTCATTTTTCTTCATGACAATGCTCCATCACATACGGTAAACCAGTTCGCGACACGTTGCAAGCACTCAGCTGGGAAGTTCTACCCCACGCGGCTTACTCACCAGACTGGGCTCCTTCCGATTACCACTTGTTTGCATCGATGGGTCACGCACTTGCTGAGCAGCTCTTGTTGTTCTTACGAAGATGTCAAAAAATGGCTAGATGAATGGTTCGCAGCAAAAGGGGAAGATTTTTACTGTCGTGGTATTCATAAATTGCCCGAAAGATGGGAAAAATGTATAACAAGCGATGGAGCATACTTTGATTAAACTACTTTTTATCATTCTTCCGAATTTAACATGTTTTTTTTAGAAAAAAAAATCCGCATTTCATACTTGTACACCTGTACTGTCATACTGACGAAGAAAAATATCAACAAAATATGTGTCATGCAAAGAAAAATGGAAAGGTAAATGTTAGGCGTTACTCCTAGAGTTCACATCCCAAATCACACTATCAGGAAAAGAACGGGGGTACAAGACGAAGTCAAATTCATTCTACTTCTTAAATGGAACTGGGCTGGACATGTTGCTAGGTTTAAGGGTGGACGATCGACAAAAAAAATTATAGAGTGGCGACCAAGATCCGAAGCCTATCGAAGTTGAGGTAGACCACCAAGGCGATGAACTGATGATTTGAAGAAAGTGGCTGGAAATTGGGTACAAGTGACCTAGAACAGAAAAAAGACTTGAGGGAGGCATTCGTCCAGTAGCAGACGGTATAAGCTGATGATGATGATTTTTTCATTTAACTTTTTTTTTTTAAAGAAAAAGTTCTGTGTTCGACGATCGTATGGATAATTAAAAGTTCTAATTGACTAAATTCCGATTTTTACCAAAATTACTTTTAGAGATTTTAAGGTCATAAATTACGAATATATAATTAATATTTTTAAAATCAAAATAAGGATCTTATATTGAAGGCCTATAGTTTAACAATTTCCCATTTATACCAGTTTTGACCAAAACTAGTATTTGTAGAATTGTATGGTCAAGATTAAGAATATCTGATTTATTCTTGTAAATTAAAAAAGGTTTCACATAGGTAAAATATCTTTACTTGAATTTCGATGTAAAATAATAAAATTCTCTAAAAAGTCTGAAATAATTATTTTATATTAGTCTACTATTAAACTTCTTGAAAGCTCCACAGAAGTTCTCCCATAAAAAACTTTTTCCTAAAGACTATTCAGGGGAGAGTACCCCAGTGGCTAAGCGTGGTTTAAGGAGAAGGTTGGCATCTGGATACAAAGGGCCTTTTTTAAGGAAGAAAAGAAGACACTAAAGACGGAGATACTTATAAAGGGGGGCGTCAATCGACAAATAGGGAAGCACCAAATGACAACTAAGGGAAAGACCTCTTCGTTGAAAAAAAAACCATCTTGCATTGCTGAAAGCTTAGACCCCTCCCAATACAGTAAACCAAATATTGATGACCACTTAATTTTTTTATAAAAAAAATTGTTTCCCCCTAGTGGAACTCTAACTTGCACAGATAATCTGTTTCTAAGAGGCGCTATTTTCTACATCCAAAGGGGCTTGTTACATATGCTCCCCATGAAAAATTTTATAGAAGACTTAGAAAAACCATAATTTCATACCTTGTTGTTCGTTTTTCAAAGTTAATAACTTATTTAAAAGTTTTTATTTCATAAAAGTTACATAACCTGTTTCATTCCCCTACCCTCTGAAATCCTAACAATATGGGTTAAGATAAAAGTAATAATAAATGCGGTGAACGAGTGGTATGGTGGAATCTTAATACGAGGTGAACGAATAAACAACTTGCGTTACGCTGATGGTATCACCATATTTATAGCAACTGAGGATGGGACTCTTAAATCGGCTAGAGAAAGTGAGAAACTAAGTTTAATCATAAATAGTGACAAAGCAAAGTTGATGTTAGTCGATGAGGCCAAAAAATTGTAATAACTGACTTAGTATCGAGAGAGTAATAAGCTTTGTATATCTAGGATCAACCATAAATAATGTGGGAGAGTGCGGGGATGAAATAAAGAGAAAAATATCCTTAACAAAAAATGAGATGACGAGGCTTACTAAGACATGGAAAAGTCCGTATATAACGAAAAGAACAAAATTAAATCTTGTCCAGAGCTTAGTCTTTCCAATATTTTCATATGGCATAGAATCCGGGATGCTTAAAGCAAAGCAACATAAATCCATTGATTCCTTTGAAATGTGGTGTAACAGGAGGATGCTGGAGGAATTTCCTGGACTGCTAGAAGAACCGATCAATCTATACTGAAAGAACTAAATATAATCGTAAGATTACCATCACTGTGTCTAAAAAGAATTTTTCAGTATTTTGAAAATGTAACCAGAAGACCAGGTGATAATGTAGACCGGTTTATAATGATGGGAGAGGTCCAGAGCAAAAGGAGCAGAGACCAGAGCCAACGAAATCGTCGGATCAAATAAAACAACTTATAGATCAATCTTCTATGTATTAATACACTGGGCGTAAGGTCGAGAAAAATAGAGGAAAACGGTGGACAGAACAGTAAAGTCATTCCAAAGAGAGCACTACCATCAAAATTGAGGACACGAACAGAGAGAGAGACAAAAGTAATAATATAATTAAGATATGAAAGTATGTTGAGATGTAATTTGTGCATTAAATATTATATAACGGCTTTTATGCCCTTAAGCTTGAAAGTCTAACTCTCATCCTTTAAAAGGTAGCAATGTAGTTTCATAAATTTTGTTTCTATGCCGAAAATTAGTTCTGAAGCGTTTTCCCTAGATTAATATAATGAAATGACGTCCAGTCTTGCGTAAAAATATTTTAATTCAATAAGTTTAACAAAATTTGGCAAACAAAATATTGACTAATAATAATTAATAATCATAAAAATGGTAAAGGGATAGTTTTATCTCCTCAAGTATATGTGTACATATCTTTGTATTATTATCCTTCTTAATTTAGTTAGATAATGTAGATAAAATTGATTTTAAGATAGAACGGATTTTGCTTAGGAGATAGGTAGAAGCATTTCGTGTAATTTTTATGTAGAAGTTAGTCCTTCTTGTAATAGTCTTATAGTTGTTCAGGATTTTTCATGGTGATAATTCGAGTTACTAAGGATACTAACTTTTTAAATACCTCATATAATAATTTTACCGTCAGTATTTAATAATAGAACAACCCTTTTTTTGTATTATCTCGTTTTGTTGACATTTATAAATTCGAATTTTGCGTGCATATTGTTTGTAGATAGATTTTTTTAGTGTTTGTGACCTTAACCTTTACAGTCAATAATTTATTTTATAGTAGTTACTGAACGGAATGGAATAAATACACGATAATATTCACGTCACTACATGCACAAATATAACAAATATGTCTTAGTGACTTAGATGGCGGCATCGCAGTACTATCATGCTATTGATTAAATCATAAAGCCAAGGTCTCAATTATTGATGGCAGTAGAACAGAGTAAACCAAGATAATATTCGCGTCCTATTAAAAAAGTAGACAAAAAGACGGTTTCCTATTGGTCAGATTCAGTAGCATAATTAGGTTCTAGTGGCGGAATTTTTTTACTTCATTTGCTAAGGATACTTACTTATATTCCTGGAGAGAATTACATTCCGAGATTTTTGCATTTTTTCACGTTTTAGGATCTCTAGATCACGAAAAACATAGTCTCCAGTTTCCGTCAGTGAGCCTATTTGTCTGTCTGACCTTTGGCACTATAAGTCTCAAACGAATCACCACTTCCGAGGAGGAGTAAAAAATGGGTGGAGCTTGATAAATTTTGTATAATTTCAATAATATTATTGGTGGGAATGCTTCGAATATGTCGTATTATACGTTACAATATACAAAGGAATGTAACTATAGAGCAGTGATTCCCAAAGTGGTTCAGGTGGACCTCCAGGGGTCCACGGGAGACTCGACGGGGGTCTACGTTGGCGTGAAAAAAAAATGGGGGTTCACAAGTTGTAAGTGGGGGTCCACGAAAATTTATCTGGTTTCGATAGTAAAGAACAAAAATGTTGGCTTGGCTTTACCTATCAATGTAGGCAGATAATACACTACTCAAAAAAATTATGGGAGCAAAAAAAAATTCCAAATTTTTCGGTGATTTTTGACTGGCTGTATTTCGGTAAAAATGGTCGCATTGAGATTTAAAAAAAAAGTATTTTGAAGCTTTAAGATTCTAATTTTCAGATTTTTTGGCTAAAATTTTTTAGGAGCTACGGTTCTCATGCAATCCTAACAGATAGCGCGAAAAAATAATATTGCAAATATTTTTCTTTTTTTTTTGGTCCACAGGCTTGAAAAAAAATTGTTCAGTTAGACCGGCATTTGGATCAGATAGCCTGTTTATTTAGCATTAATTTCCTTGTTTTAAAACTCCCTTAATTTTTTTTGAGTAGTGTATTTTAAGAAGGTCAGCGACTGTTACTTGTAAAAACTTGCATATTCGATATTCAGTACAACGCGCGTCGAGACTTGCAAAGCGCCGATACTTCTATAAAAGAACAGAAAGCCGAGAAAGATTGAACTTTTAGTACTTTTTATTATAAAATTATTTATTTAACCGACTGTGGTGATTCACTAAAGGAGAGATATATGATTGACCTGTATGTTTATACATATTTCAGTGCCCTTGTAGTTGCTAATGTTAAATGACTAAAAATATTTTCATAAATTGTACGTGTCTTTATGTTCGCCATCGCGGAGTTTTGATGTCAAAATATTCTTTAAAAGTATTTTTTTTTCTCAAATTTACAGAAATGTATCAAAATAAAATTAATCAATAAATATTTTATATTACATTAAAATAGGTTCAGCCTTCTTGTGAAAACCTCTATATAGGTCTTAGCAGTTTATTGCTTTTAATAATTAAAATCAGTTTTGCCTCCGGCATTTTGGTTTTTTTCATTGCAATAATTAATTAATTCTATTTTATTCTGTTAAAATAGCCATATCCTGTTAAAGTCGCCTTATGATTAATAAAACAAACATTTTTTTCTTTACAGGTAGGTAACTGATACAAAACATGGCTGAATCTAAGAAGAAATGTCGACAGTACAGTGTTGATTATTTGAAATTTGGTTTTCTTCCATCAAAGGCAGACAAACGATTGCCCATATGCCTTTTATGCAACAAAGTTTTGAGCAATGACTCTATGAAACCATCGAAGCTCGAAGATCATCTAAGAAGGTGTCATCCTGATAAAATAGGTAAAGATTTAAAATATTTTCAAACATTGAAGGAAAAATATGAAAAGAGACCCACCGTGCACAGTATGTTCGCTTCAACGTCTCAAAGTAACGATGATGGCTTGCGGGCATCTTACAATATCTCATTGCTTAGAGCGAAATCTGGAAAACCGCACACCATCGGAAAACAGTTAATTTTACCCGCTTGTGAAGAGGTTTTAAAAACTGTTCTGCACAAACCTCCATTTGACGTACTCAAAAGAATTCCTTTGAGTAACAACACTGTACAAAGACGTATTGATCAAATGAGCTCTGATATTGAAAGTTTCTTGTGTAATTATCTGCAAACAACTCATTTTTCTATTCAACTGGACGAGTCAACGTTACCTGGTAATGAAGCATTATTATTGGCATATGTTCGATTTGTTATGGATGAAGAAATCCATGAAGCGCTGCTATTAGCGAAAACTTTGGAGACGGACACTAAAGGCGAATCAATATTTAATGTCCTGAGTGATTTTTTTAAGGAAAAATCGATTCCATTTACAAACATTATTTCGGTGGCAGCAGATGGAGCTCCTGCCATCTTCGGGCGATATCGTGGGTTTATAAGCCATCTTAAAAAAATTATACCAGGAGTAACAGCAACTCACTGTGTCATCCACCGACAACACCTGGTAGCGAAAAATTTGAGTGATAGATTGCACCAATCGCTTCAATTTGTGATTAAAGCAGTTAACAAAATAAGAAGCAATGCGTTGAATACCCATTTATTTGCACAATTGTGCGACGAAAATGATGAAGACTTCCAACGATTGCTCTTACATACTGAGGTACGCTGGTTGTCGATGTTTAACAAGATTTTACTCACTTTTTGAATCAGTTTTAGAGTTTCTGGAAAGTAAAGATCCAGATTTAAAAGAAAACCTGATCAAATTGAAAGCAGAGATCGCGTATTTGACAGATTTGTTCAAAAAATTTAATGACATTAAGTTGCAGTTACAAGGTTACAATTTAATAAAAACAAAGGGTGTAATTTCGGCTTTTCTTGGAAAATTGAAATTTATGAAGCAAAATATTAGTCGGCGCGAATTCTCCCAGTTTCCAAACTTGTCACAGGCAGAATGTCTTGATGAGGATATTCAGACATACGTTCAACATTTAAATGCCCTGCATGTTGACTTCAAAAATAGATTTGAAGATATTCTGACGATGGAAATACCACCATGGATCATAAATCCATTTGATGAAACGGAAGTGGCGATTGTGGTATTACAAGAGGAGCTACTCGAGCTTAGCACCAATGAGGAGCTGAAGGTGAAATTTAAAAAAGGCCATCAAACATTTTGGCTGCAGGCAGAAATACCCGAAAAATATCCTGGGCTGTGGGAAATTGCGAGAAAACTTTTGATAGCGTTTCCCTCGTCATACCTTGTCGAAAAAAGTTTTAGTGTCGTTACAAACCTATTAACAAAAAAAAGGAGTAGATTGAACATCACAGAACGGGGAGATTTGCGGTTATTCCTTACAAAACTGAAGCCAAATATTGATAATTTGCTGTCAATCCATCAAGTACATCCCTCCCATTAAAATTATGACTATTTTTTTTTAATTGTTGATTTGCATTGTTGAAGTTACGGTACGTTATTAATGTTTAATTTTAATTCTATTAAGTCTCTAATCATATTATTTTAATAAATAGAACACAAGAAAATATATTATTTTTCTTTTTATTTTTTACCACTCCGAATTTAGGGTTGGAACTCAGCCACGACGCAAATTTCCATCGTTAGATCTAATCCTCACATTTTTTGACGAGTTTTGGGAATATGGTAGAAATGTAGCAGCAGGGGGTCCACCGAAACCAGTAAAATTTTGAGAGTGGTCTACGAGAAAAAAGTTTGGGAACCTCTGCTATAGAGGAATCTCAAAAAATATATATTAACTTTACAAATTGTAATAGGTGTTTGGGTTAATAATGTTGATTTTTTCGCAACATTTAAGCATTTATTGCCATCACAAAATGAATTACCTTAATAATCAAAGTATTAGCCATTGTTAACTATGGCTTTTTCCCATCTTTCTGTCAAAGAATGGATTCCGCACCAGAAGAACTTTTCATCTTTTGAGACCAATCATTCATCAAGCCAAATTTTCACTTTTTCGTAAGAATGTAAGTGTTGTTCTGAAAGTCCGTGCTGCATCGATCGAGTTAATAATGTCTGAAGGGGCTAAGTCCGGTGAATACGGCGGGTGGGGTAGAACGTACCATTTGAAGTTTTCCAAATAGTTTTTAACACATTTTGCAACATGGGGCCTAGCATTGCCATGTTGAAAAATGACTTTATTGTGTCTTTGGGCGTATTCTGGTCGTTTTTCCTATAATGCTCGGTTCAACTTTATCAATTGTTGTCGGTATCGATCGCCAGAGGTCGTTTCACCAAATTTCAGAAGTTTGTAATACACAGCTCGTCTACTATCCCACCAAACACACGGCAAAGCTTTCTTTCCCTGTATATTGCGCACTGGTTGTGATATTGAAGGCTGGCCTGGGTCTACCCAAGTTTTTTGGGTTGGCGCATGTTCACCATAAACTTCAACCAACAGTCGCTAACTTTCAGCAGCCGTTTTCTTCAAATGACAGAAGGTTATTAAACTTCCCCGCAAAAGGTCTTTTTCTGATACGAAACACGACATATTCAAAACTATAAAGAACTATGTTTTTCGCACAATGACAATTAATAACGAACTGGCTTTCGATGGCGTATGTTTACCTTCCAAAATGCCATAGATGTCACTAGTCTATATCAATAAGTGTATTAGTAACGCCATCTCTTAGCAAAATCGACATTATTAACTGAAACACCTATTATTTGCAGAGGAAATGCGGGATAAATAAATTTAGACCAAGAGGGCGACCCTAAATTTTGACCTGTCGACTAATCGTCTGCCTAGTTGTTCATTCTATCGGGCAAGTCGAATAAAAGCCTTTAACGTTGATTATAGATCTGGTAAAAGCATTTGATAGAGTACAGCTGCAAGACGTAGTGCACACACTTATGACAAGAATATTCCATTGGATATAATAAAACTAATTGAGAACATTTACAAAAGAAATAAAATAGAAGCGAGAGTAAATTCAAAGTTAACTGAACCCATAGAGGTAACAACTGGTATTAGACAAGGAGACTCACTGAGTCCCCTACTGTTTATATTAGATGAAATAATTCATTACATTATATTAGATGAAATAATTATTTTTTTTTATGGGTCTAGCACACGTGCTGCAGGGAAGAAGTCCCTAAAGAGCTACAGGAGCGACACATGTGCGGAAAAAGCGATTCACGTTGTTCTTGAATCGCTGTAAATTGTACTCGGTGGGTCCTGGGCAACATTATTCCAAAGGGATGATGTTCTCCATATAAAAGACTGCTTGAAAAGCGTTGTACGAGGAGTAACAAGCTGAACCTCATACGGATGTGAAGTATTAGCGCGAGGTGTACTTCTAACATGCACCACTCTGGGAGGAATTGAGCGGGCCACATCCTTCGAACACTTTCCATGAAAATACTTGTAGAATAGGCTCAAGTCACCAACCGTTTGTCGATGTTCTGGCGAATCAAGGTCGCCGGTCAGTTCCGGGTCTCCAATCAGACGAACAGCTCTTCTCTGAATAGAATCCAACAAAGGCGGTGTATGTTTGGGAGTGGAGCCCCAAATATGGGAGCAGTATTCCATAGCTGGTCGAATTTGAGCTTTGTAAAGAATTAAAAGTTGTTGTGGAGTGTAAAGCTTTCTGGTTCGAAATAATATTCCCAACTTTTGGGAAGCTCTACTTGCTGTGCCTGCAACATGTTCATGCCAGGATATATTTGCTCCCAAATTAACGCCCAACAAATTGAGCGACGATGTTAGAGGAATGGAGTGCCCCGACATAACTATGTTGGGTTCAGTTTAGAAAAAACTGCCGCCTGGGTTTTTGTAGCGTTAAATTCCACTTGGTCACCCCAAGATAAAATTTCTTCCAGGTCTTTGTTAAGTTGAATGACTTCCTGCTGTCTGCGGATATTTGTCTGAGTAGCCGATGTCCGAGCGTTCAAAGTGAATGAAGAGATAAGCGTACTGTCATCTGCAAGCAAACAGGTAAAAACAAAAAAAGGCTATAAAATGGGCAATAAAGAGATACAAATATTGTGTTACGGACGTACGACGAACGACGACGATACTGTCCTAGTAGCTGAGAATGAAGATGACTTGCAGAGATTATTACATCAGTTTAATACAACAGCAAAGAAATTTCATGAAAATATTGGCTGAAAAAACGAAATTAGTAGTTATCTTCAAAGGGCCAATTAGGTGCAAGCTGGAAATCGATAATCAGATTATAGAGCAGGAGATGACAATTAAATATTTAGGAATTAAATTATCATATAACAACAACACAGAAGAAGAAATAAAAGAACAAATAGTAAAACCCAATAGAATAGCAGGATGCTTGAATGACACTATTTGGAAAAATAAATACTTGAGAACAGAAGTAAAATCTCGTATATATAAATCTGTAATTCAACCAGTTATGACCTACACAGCAGAGACAAGATCAGAATCACGCAAAACTCAGAGATACTTACAAACAAGTGAAATGAAAACATTAAAAAGAATTGCAGGAAAAACACTTTGGGATAGAGAAACAAATGACAACATAAGGCACATATGTGGAGTAGAGGACATAAACACGTAAATAAGAAACAGAAACAAAGAATGGAACCAACACATAAATAGAATGCCCGAACGACGATTAGTGAAAATAGCTCGAGATAAATCACGGTGGGCCGAAGGAGTATAGGATGCCCACGAAAAAGAAGGAACGACGACCTGTAGCGACGATACATTAAAGAAAAACAAGCAGGAATGCCTAATATAAAGAAGAACAAGAAGAACGTTGATTTTGCAGCCCCAGTGCACTAGAATGCCCAAAATGCTACCTCCAAAAATGGATTGTCTTTTAACCACTTGAATCAAGTACCATAATATTTGTTGACACTAAAAAAGTCGAGCGCCCCAAAGGGCAGACGCCGCCGAAACCGGACCTAGCTTTAAGGCCCAAAAAAACGTCGATCCTAAAATAATTATAACTAATAACTATATAAAATCAATAAATTTAGTGTGTTTTTGATAAAACAAGAGAAAACCTGCAAAAGGCAAACGCCGCCAATACCGGAGGACGAAGCTGGACCCGCCTTTTCCTGCCAAAAACGACGTTTTTTGGGCCCTAAAGCTAGGTCTGGTCTCGGCGGCGTCGACCCTTTGGGGTGTTCGATTTTTTTAGTGTCAACAAATATTATGGTACTCGATTCAAGTGGTTAAAAGACAGTCCATTTTTAGATGTAGCATTTTATTCGACCCGCCCGATAGACTGAATAACTAGGCAGACGGTAAGTCGACAGGTCAAAATTCCGGGTTGCTTTTTTGGTCTAATTGTTTCTGAAAAAATAAAACATTATAGATGGAATGGATTATGGTGGGTATATACACTCCTGAAAACTCTCTGTCTAACCGACTGGTCAGATTAGACGTTAAACGTCTATAACTTTGGCTTTTCTATCCTCTTGCTGCGAGGAATGAAACCTCAGTAGTAAGATAAATAGAACCAATTTAATTTTACAAACGCATTACTCTTAAAAGCTATATTACTTGTAATAATGCAAAAAGATCAAAGCCTTTATAAAGACGAAAATTCAGCAAGGGTTACCATAGTGTAGATCTTCGTCCATACGTTAACGCTTTTGGATACAATTTAGGTACAAGTGTGTTGTTCTACCTATTCATTATGAAAACAGCTTATTTTTCAATTAACGACAAATAATAATCTTTACTCAATATTTATTCATATCACCCCAAATTAACATAGCTATCATTAAAACTATTTATTTTTAAAAGATAATACGTTTGCAATATTTCTTTTTGTTACGTTTGGGTACTTACAAACATAATGATCTAAGTATTTCTGAAATTATTTTCGTAAATACAAACGTTTTAATACCTCATTCCAATTTCTATAATTTATATGAACAGGTAACGCTGCAACAAGTAGATTTGTAGCTTACCTGCTTTGTTTATAACCATTCGGGGTAGAGTGTCATTATAATGTGAACGGTTTGGATAAATAAAAGAGTTACTCTGATTTATCTGGGAAATAAATCCACCCCCCCTTGATTTAACGAGTATCATAAGGGCAATATTTGTATTAAGTTTACATCTAGCAGGCCGAGGAATATAAACGATTCACGAAGACTAATAAAAAATCGAAAAAGTTGTCGAACTATGAAGGTATGAAATTTGACCGTGTTTGGCACGATGGACTGTTGGCTAAGCTACGCTCTTATGGTATATCTGAAAAGTTCTGTTTGTGTTTCTTCAGAAAGCGTTCTTTACGAGTGGCGGTCGACGGATCTCTTTCTAACACCTTCACTATCAACGCCGGTGTGCCCCAAGGCTCCATACTGTCTCCTACTCTCTTTCTCATTTACATTAACGATCTGCTGGAATCCAATCTATAGCTTTGCAGATGACAGTACGCTTATCTCTTCATTCACTTTGAACGCTCGGACATCGGCTATTCAGGCGAATATCCGCAGACAGCAGGAGGTAGTTCAATTTAATAAAGACCTGGAAGAAATTCTGTCTTGAGGTGACAGTAACCAAGTGGAATTTAATGCTACAAAAACCCAGGCGGCAGTTTTTTCTAAAAAAGTTAACGTTGCTGAACCCGACATAGTCATGTTGGGGTACTTCATTCTCCTAGCATCGTCACGCAATTTGTTGAGCGTTAATTTGGGAGCAAATATGTCCTGGCATGAACATGTTGCAGCAAAGAGAGCTTCTCATAAGATGGGAATATTATTTCGAACCAGAAAGCTTTACACTCCACAACTGTTAATTCTTTACAAAGCTCAAATTCGACCAACTATGGAATACTGCTCCCATGTTTGGGGCTCCGCTCCTAAAGCATTTGTTGGATATTGTTCAGAGAAGAGCTGTTCGTCTGACTGGAGACCCGGAACTGACCGGCGGCCTTGATTCGCTGGACCATCGAAGAACGGTTGGCGACTTGAGTCTGTTCTACAAGTATTTTCATGGAAGGATGTGTTAGAAATACACGTGGCGCTAATACTTCACATCCGTATGAGGTTCAGCTTGTTACTCCGCGTACAACGCTTTTCAAGCAGTCTTTTTATATGGAGAACATCGTCCCTTTGGAATAATTTGCCCAGGGCTGTGTTTCCCACCGAGTACAAAGTGCAGCGATTCAAGACTAACGTGAATCGCTTTTTTTTCCGCACACATGCCGCTCCTGGAGCGCTTTAGGACTTCCCTGTAGCACGTGTGCTAGACCCATAAAAAAAAAAATTGAGAACAATAACAGCAAGTAACTATGACTTTTGACCCATAAGTAATATTTTGGTCAATTTTGTTTATCTGTCATTTTTGTCAATTTACTTTGATATTGGTTATATTAAAGATGCAAAGAGATTTGCTTTATTTTTCTGAATTTATAATAAAAAAAAAACCTATTTAACCATCAAGAAGGCCATAAAATTAACAAAAGTCGTGTTTTCAAAGACCACTCATGAATTGTCTTGTGGAATATGTGGATTAATGAATTGTTATACGGCAAGACAGTTCACGACTCCAGTCGATGAAATGAATCTATGAAGGATTTGCCTTTTTTTTTGTGTTTTTACTAGGAAATTGGTCTCGATGGTATGGTCTTCGGCCATTATTCTGGATCAACGTGATTTGTTGGAGGAACTATTTTTTACATTCGCGTACGTATCTGAAGTTTATTTACAGCATTTTTAAGGGAGTTAACCATTTTTTTGTCTTATAGGGATTAATACTGATATTGTTTTGCATTTCTACTATTTTGCCCAAGATTCCGCATATTTATATTAAAACACGATCACACATCTAATGTGGCTTAAAAACTGGTTGACTGGATAGCATGCGAACGAATCAGTTAACTGTATAGTGTTGTTATATTTTCAAAATTTCCTTGGCTCACTGGCTTTCTCAACGGCATTAAAACTTTAATCTAATAGAGAAGGAAATAACTAACATTATATCTACAGGAAACAGCTGCATATATTTAAATTTGTACTCTAATATCACAAAGAACATGTTTAAAACTATTAGCATTTGGCGGGATTAACAATACAAATCAAAACAGACAATTAATCCGGCCAAAGTTTGGTTGCTATAAACGTCTTCCCCCGCGCTATTTTTTCGTTCAAGAGTTAGGGTACCAATAGAGAGGCAAACCGACAGACAGACCAACGAAAAAAAGTGTAAATATATATATATATATATATATATATATATATATATATATATATGTATATATATATATATATATATATATATATATATATATATATATATATATATATATATATATATATATATACTAGTGTTTTCACAAGCTTTCATATGACACCATACTTGATGACCTGATAAATTTTTTTTTTCACTTCCGATTTCACCCCCCAAAACTAACCCTTTAAATCAAAATTTAACTTTCAAAACTACACGGCTCCGATGAGGCCATCAATTCCTATATTAGTACCAAATTTCAACTTTCTATGACAAATAGTTTCGGAGAAAATCGGGTGTAACAGACAGACAGACGGACAAACAGGCGGACAGATAGACGGACAGACAGACAGACGGACAGACACCGAAGTGATCTTATAAGTGTTCTGTACGGAATACTAAAAATTGCACTTTTTTTCGTTGGTCTGTCTGTCGGTTTGCCTCTCTATTGGTACCCTAACTCTCGAACGAAAAATAGCGCGGGGAAGACGTTTATAGCAACCAAACTTTGGCCGGATTAATTGTCCCGCCAAATGCTAATAGTTTTAAACATGTTCTTTGTGATATTAGAGTACAAATTTAAATATATGCAGCTGTTTCCTGTAGATATAATGTTAGTTATTTCCTTCTCTATTAGATTAGAGTTTTTAATGCCGTTGAGAAAGCCAGTGAGCCAAGGAAATTTTGAAAATATAACAACACTATACAGTTAACCGATTCGTTCGCATGCTATCCAGTCAACCAGTTTTTAAGCCACATTAGATGTGTGATCGTGTTTTAATATAAATATGCGGAATTTTGGGCAAAATAGTAGAAATGCAAAACAATATCAGTATTAATCCCTATAAGACAAAAAAAATGGTTAACTCCTTTAAAAATGCTGTAAATAAACTTCAGATACGTACGCGAATGTAAAAAATAGTTCCTCCAACAAATCACGTTGAGCCAGAATAATGGCCGAAGACCATACCATCGAGACCAATTTCCTAGTAAAAACACAAAAAAAAGTGCAATTCCTTCATAGATTCATTTCATCGACTGGAGTCGTGAACTGTCTTGCCGTATAACAATTCATTAATCCACATATTCCACAAGACAATTCATGAGTGGTTTTTGAAAACACGACTTTTGTTAATTTTATGGCCTCCTTGATGGTTAAATAGGTTTTTTTTTATTATAAATTCAGAAAAATAAAGAAAATCTCTTTGCATCTTTACTATAAACAATATCAAAGTAAATTGACAAAAATGACAGATAAACAAAATTGACCAAAATATTACTTATGGGTCAAAACTCATAGTTACTTGCTGTTATTGTTCTCAATTTTTTTTTTATGGGTCTAGCACACGTGCTACAGGGAAGTCCTAAAGCGCTCCAGGAGCGGCATGTTTGCGGAAAAAAAAGCGATTCACGTTAGTCTTGAATCGCTGCACTTTGTACTCGGTGGGAAACACAGCCCTGGGCAAATTATTCAAAGGGACGATGTTCTCCATATAAAAGACTGCTTGAAAAGCGTTGTACGTGGAGTAACAAGCTGAACCTCATACGGATGTGAAGTATTAGCGCCACGTGTATTTCTAACACATCCTTCCATGAAAATACTTGTAGAACAGACTCAAGTCGCCAACCGTTCTTCGATGGTCCAGCGAATCAAGGCCGCCGGTCAGTTCCGGGTCTCCAGCCAGACGAACAGCTCTTCTCTGAACAATATCCAACAAATGCTTTGGGAGCGGAGCCCCAAACATGGGAGCAGTATTCCATAGTTGGTCGAATTTGAGCTTTGTAAAGAATTAACAGTTGTGGAGTGTAAAGCTTTCTGGTTCGAAATAATATTCCCATCTTATGAGAAGCTCTCTTTGCTGCAACATGTTCATGCCAGGACATATTTGCTCCCAAATTAACGCTCAACAAATTGCGTGACGATGCTAGGGGAATGAAGTACCCCAACATGACTATGTCGGGTTCAGCAACGTTAACTTTTTTAGAAAAAAAAAACTGCCGCCTGGGTTTTTGTAGCATTAAATTCCACTTGGTTACTGTCACCTCAAGACAGAATTTCTTCCAGGTCTTTATTAAGTTGAACTACCTCTTGCTGTCTGCGGATATTCGCCTGAATAGCCGATGTCCGAGCGTTCAAAGTGAATGAAGAGATAAGCGTACTGTCATCTGCAAAGCTATAGATTGGATTCCAGCAGATCGTTAATGTAAATGAGAAAGAGAGTAGGAGACAGTATGGAGCCTTGGGGCACACCGGCGTTGATAGTGAAGGTGTTAGAAAGAGATCCGTCGACCGCCACTCGTAAAGAACGCTTTCTGAAGAAACACAAACAGAACTTTTCAGACATACCATAAGAGCGTAGCTTAGCCAACAGTCCATCGTGCCAAACACGGTCAAATTTCATACCTTCATAGTTCGACAACTTTTCGATTTTTTATTAGTCTTCGTGAATCGTTTATATTCCTCGGCCTGCTAGATGTAAACTTAATACAAATATTGCCCTTATGATACTCGTTAAATCAAGGGGGGGTGGATTTATTTCCCAGATAAATCAGAGTAACTCTTTTATTTATCCAAACCGTTCACATTATAATGACACTCTACCCCGAATGGTTATAAACAAAGCAGGTAAGCTACAAATCTACTTGTTGCAGCGTTACCTGTTCATATAAATTATAGAAATTGGAATGAGGTATTAAAACGTTTGTATTTACGAAAATAATTTCAGAAATACTTAGATCATTATGTTTGTAAGTACCCAAACGTAACAAAGAAATATTGCAAACGTATTATCTTTTGAAAATAAATAGTTTTAATGATAGCTATGTTAATTTGGGGTGATATGAATAAATATTGAGTAAAGATTATTATTTGTCGTTAATTGAAAAATAAGCTGTTTTCATAATGAATAGGTAGAACAACACACTTGTACCTAAATTGTATCCAAAAGCGTTAACGTATGGACGAAGATCTACACTATGGTAACCCTTGCTGAATTTTCGTCTTTATAAAGGCTTTGATCTTTTTGCATTATTACAAGTAATATAGCTTTTAAGAGTAATGCGTTTGTAAAATTAAATTGGTTCTATTTATCTTACTACTGAGGTTTCATTCCTCGCAGCAAGAGGATAGAAAAGCCAAAGTTATAGACGTTTAACGTCTAATCTGACCAGTCGGTTAGACAGAGAGTTTTCAGGAGTGTATATACCCACCATAATCCATTCCATCTATAATGTTTTATTTTTTCAGAAACAATTAGACCAAAAAAGCAACCCGGAATTTTGACCTGTCGACTTACCGTCTGCCTAGTTATTCAGTCTATCGGGCGGGTCGAATAAAATGCTACATCTAAAAATGGACTGTCTTTTAACCACTTGAATCGAGTACCATAATATTTGTTGACACTAAAAAAAATCGAACACCCCAAAGGGTCGACGCCGCCGAGACCAGACCTAGCTTTAGGACCCAAAAAACGTCGTTTTTGGCAGGAAAAGGCGGGTCCAGCTTCGTCCTCCGGTATTGGCGGCGTTTGCCTTTTGCAGGTTCTCTCTTGTTTTATCAAAAACACACTAAATTTATTGATTTTATATAGTTATTAGTTATAATTATTTTAGGATCGACGTTTTTTTTTGGGCCTTAAAGCTGGGTCCGGTCTCGGCGGCGTCTGCCCTTTGGAGCGCTCGACTTTTTTAGTGTTAACAAATGTTATGGTACTTGATTCAAGTGGTTAAAAGACAGTCCATTTTTGGAGGTAGCATTTTGGGCATTCCAGGGCACTGGGGCTGCAAAATCAACGTTCTTCTTGTTCTTCTTTATATTAGGCATTCCTGCCTGTTTTTCTTTAATGTGTCATCGCTACAGGTCATCGTTCCATCTTTTTCGTGGGCGTCCTATACTCCTTCGGCCCACCGGTGATTTATCTCGAGCTATTTTCACTAATCGTCGTTCGGACATTCTACTTATGTGTTGGTTCCATTCTTTGTTTTCTGTTTCTTATTCACGTGTTTATGTCTTCTACTCCACATATGTGCCTTATGTTGTCATTTGTTTCTCTATCCCAAAGTGTTCTTCCTGCAATTCTTCTTAATGTTTTCATTTCACTTGTTTGTAAGTATCTTTGAGTTTTGCGTGATTCTGATCTTGTCTCTGCTGTGTAGATCATAACTGGTTGAATTACAGATTTATATATACGAGATTTTCCTTCTGTTCTCAAGTATTTATTTTTCCAAATAGTGTCATTCAAGCATCCTGCTATTCTATTGGGTTTTACTATTTGTTCTTTTATTTCTTCTGCTGTGTTGTTGTTATATGATAATTTAAGAATTAGTTTTGGGGGGTGAAATCGGAAGTGAAAAAAAAATTTACCAGGTCATCAAGTATGGTGTCATATGAAAGCTTGTGAAAACACTAGTAATATATATATATATATATATATATATATATATATATATATATATATATATATATGTAATAGTTGCGCACACTTTTCTTTGTTTTAATTTTAAAAAATCGCGAAAAATCGCTGTCCCCCCCTTATTTCGAAAAGTACTGTTCAAAAAATTCTGGAATATTCTTCACGGGGTGTAGATTGAACGAAAATTATCACGTGTGTATTGCCTTTAATAATTTAACTGGTATATAAAAAAAAAACAAAAATTTCAATGTCATCAGTTTTCAGTAAAGATTGGAAACAAACTTTGTTAAATACTCATTTGGGGTGTGTTTTGTGAAGTCACTGATCATTTTATACCTCCGTAACAATTTTTTTTTATTTTAAGAGCAATCAACGTACGGAATACTTATTGCGCAATTTCAACTTGCACTGGACCGGTTATTTCAAAAATACAATGATTCCTTTAGCAAGAGAAATAAAAATAGCAAAATTACAGCAAAATAGAAATAAAGTACCATAATCGGTCATAGTTAGTCATCAGTATTATTATTTCAATGTTTTTCTATGTTTTTTAACACCTGCTCCTTGTGCAAATTTATTATGAAACACCATAAAAGGTATTTATAAGTTATGTATGTATAAAGTACTAACAATGTCATGTAAGTATGTTATTACTACTACATAATAAAAAGTATTTATAATGTTTTAAAATAAAATAAAAAGTAAACATTTCTGATTTTAGCCTTACAAACAATCCATACCAAAACAAGAGTAATCCCATCATTCATTCATTCCACCCATATGATGTTGCGTGTACGTGCCTACGTGAAAGTGCACGGTACTTGTAATGTTCAAAAATAACTGGTCGATTAGCAGTATCGTACTGAATAATAATATATGCGATTATAAAATTTATTTGTCACATAATAATTTGATTGCATTATTATTAATAATTACATTAATTTTAACGAAGTTTAATGTGGAGAAGTGATCTTTCCGGTAAAGATTTAAAGCAGCCATGTTTAACTCGCGACCAAAATGTGGCCTTATTGGGATATTTTTGTGGCCTTTTTGCAGAGAGCAGAGAAGTTTCTATTTATATAATTAAAAAGATCGTATTGCGCACCAATTGGATAGGGCGTACTAAGCCATTATCTTATGTCAGCCGGTTGCAAACCACGGAGAAAACGGAGTTTTGGACTACGTTTTCTAAAAAACAAGATTGAGAGAAATATCCGACTGAGGTATATACTCCTTTAGTTTTCTTTAAGGGGGGAGGCATGTGTAAACGACCGTTTTTTTGTGAATCATTTCTTGAGAAATTATAATATTTATACAAAAAAGAAGAAGTACATAAAAAAGAACAATTTTTGGATTTAAAAACAGAGCCTCAACTTTTCAAAAAAATTCAAAATGGCGCAGCAGCAGCTGCTCAAAGTTGACATCTTGAATTTGCGCCATGCAAGGTCCAGGTCGCTATAGTGCATTAAAAAGAAAGAAGAAACAAATTATTCATAGAGTATAATTATATGCTCTGAATGAATTTAAATTTACCAAAAAAATAATCAAAAACTGCGAATTTCTGACCATTTTGAAAAATTAACCCTTTTTTTATAAACAACTGTCAAAAAATAATTTTTCTAATCAACTTTTTATAATTTTTGTACATTAATTCGATGGTCAATAGGTTAATAAATATCTGTATAAAATTTGCAGTGAATTCGTGAATTACTGTTTGAGCTACATTGCACAGCGTGCGAAATTTTACATTTTGAAAACGTGTTTAAAGTTTTTGGTAAAGCCTCCGTCGCTTTCAATTTCTTAGCCGATGCACTTGCACATTATGAACAAAAACATATCAAAATTGGAGATTTTGCTGTTGGCGAGCTGAACGCTGAGTTTCAGTATTTCAACGGCGCAATAAAATACTGCAAACATGTAAATATTTGATCTAATAGCAAAAATCATGAAACCGCTCAAGGAATTACAATTACATTTTTAATTGACGCAGCTAAATAAATTTGCCGTAAAAACCACAAGCTAACATGCGTCTCGCACATCAAACTGTGTCACGAAAAATTAATGATATTTCAATTGAAATTTACGCATCCTTCGATATGATTTTGACAAATTTTGTGTATTTTGTGTTAGCGTTGGACGAAACTACCGTTATCAAAGACACTGATCAGCTTTCTATTTTTATAACTGTGTTGGCAATGAAATGAATATCTCAGAAGAACTTTTGGGTATAGTTTTAAAGATTCAAGAACAGGAAATGACATTAAGGAAATGACAAGAAGAAACATGCGTTGTCTTGAATGGAGCACGTTCAATGGTTGGAAAATGTTAAAGCCATTAATTCAATTCTCCGTCATGCACAATCCTTAAAACAAGATTTTGATATGTTTGACATTTTTATCTGTCATTGTTTTCTGTACCGTGAAAACCTATATACCCAATTATTGAATATGTCATATGTGATGACAATTTATACAATTTCCCATAATTAAATTTAATTGCAGTATAAATTACATTGGGATTTTGAAATCTTTGACACAATGGTAACACTTTATTTTTGTCCGAGATGTGTATTTCGCTAACCATTATAGTATCATCATGAGCGATGATTGACCATCAGTCAATGATAATGCTAACATGGTTAACGAAACTCGCATTAAGTGTAAAAATCAAATGTTTTATATTGGGGTGATACCTGTGTGTACTATAAACTGTAAATTTTTTTAAATTACCAGTTTTCGTATCGTTTTTCTTTATTTTTATGTGAGATGTAAGTTTTTTAATTTAGTTTAATTTTATGGGAATATATGGTGAAATTTTGTTATATTTTTTTCAGGGTATAAGATCCGCAATTTTGTATTTAAAAGTATAAATATAAATATAAATATAGTATATTCGTTACCGCAAAACCACCAATTTTGGTCAGAAGTTAGAAGCCCTTAGTTAGCTGTACTAAATTTTTCAGTTGATATTCATAAATATGAATCATATGTATTTAATTTACTACTTTACAAAGTATCCTATATCAATTTTATTTGTAAACAATTGAAAAGGGAAATATTATAATATATATATATATATAACACATGGGCTGAAAAGTCCCGGGCCTAACACATAGATGGCGCTAGTTTTATTGCAGTCACCTTTTTTTCAGTTAATACTAACATTCAAAAAGACAGCTGTTAAAATTTCATGATATTCTATTCATTAGTTTGTGAGTTATTGTGCTAAGAGTGACGCTACTTTTGTTATTTTCAAAACAATGGATCAAAAACAATTTCGTGTTTTAATTTTACACTGCTTCTTGATGGGAAAAAATACCGTCCAAGCGAAGCAATGGCTTGAAAAGTGTTATGGGGACTCCGCTCCATCAGAAACAACAATAAAACGTTGGTTTGCTGACTTCAAACGTGGTCGTAGAGACACCGATGATGCAGAACGCAGTGGACGTCCAAATGAGGCGGTAACACCAGAAAACATCAAAAAAATCCATAAAATCGTTTTGAATGATCGAAAAGTGAAGTTGCGTGAGTTAGCTGACATCGTAAAGATATCAAAAGAACGTGTTGGCTTTATATTGCATGAGCATTTGACTATGAGAAAGCTCTGTTCAAAGTGGGTGCCGCGTTTGCTCACTGTTGATCAAAAACAAGAACGTGTTGATGATTCTGAGCAGTGTTTGGCCATGTTTAAACGTAACAAACCGAAATTTTTGCGTCGATATGTGACAATGGATGAAACATGGATCCATCACTTCACTCCGGAATCAAAACGATCGTCATCTGAGTGGACAGCAACTGGTGAACCTCGTCCCAAGCGCCCGAAAGCACAACAATCGGCTGGAAAGGTTATGGCCTCGGTATTTTGGGATGTGCGTGGTGTAATATTCATCGACTATCTTGAGAAAGGAAATACCATCAACAGTGAATATTATATAGCGTTATTGGAGCGTTTGAAGGCCGAAATTGCAAAGAAACGACCGCATATGGCAAAGAAAAAAATTTTGTTTCATCAAGACAACGCACCGTGTCACAAGTCAATCAAAACAATGGCAAAACTACATGAATTGAACTTCGAATTGCTCCCACATCCACCGTATTCGCCAGATTTGGCTCCCAGCGACTACTGGCTGTTCGCAGACCTGAAAAAAATGCTCGCCGGTAAGAAATTTCGTACGAATGAAAAGGTTATCGCTGAAACTGAGGCCTATTTTGAGGCAAAAGATAAATCGTTCTACAAAAGTGGTATTGAAATGTTAGAGCGGCGCTGGAATGATTGCGTTGCTCTTGATGGAGATTACGTTGATGAATAAAGCTAATTTTGAACCAAAAAAAAACCGTGTTTTCTTTGTTAGGCCCGGGACTTTTCAGCCCATGTGTTATATATATATATATAATATATATATATATATATATATATATATATATATATATAAACACGTAGGCTGAAAAGTTTTTGGTCTTACACATAGATGTCGCCCTTTTCAAAAAATCAATATGATATTTAGGAAGTACCAATCTTCAAACGATATATGTCAACATTTCATGGCATTTCGACGATTAGTTTACAAGTTACAGTCGTTTTTAGTGATGCTACTTTTGATATTTTCAAAACAATGGAAAAAATCGAATATCGTGTGTTGATTAAACACTTTTTTTGGTGGGAAATAATACTGGTCAAGCAAAGCAATGGCTTGATAAGTGTTACGAGGGCTCTGCCCCTGGAAAATCACTCGTTATTTACTGGTATGCTGAATTTAAACGCGGTCGTACAGATACAAATGATGCTGAACGCTCTGGACGCCCCGGTTACACCGGGAAAAAACATCCAAAAAAATCCACAAAATTGTTTCAGATGACCGTAAACTGAAATTGCATGAGATAGCTGACACTCTAAAGATATCAAAAGAACGTGTTAGTCATATTTTGCCTGAACTTGGGCATGAAAAGGCTCTGTTCGAAATGGGTACGGCGCTCACAGTGGACCAAAAACAACCACGTGTTGATGATTCTGAGCCTTGTTTGGACCTGTTTAAGCGCAATAAAAAGGATTGATGAGAGATGAGAAGGGAAAAAAACCGTCAATGGCAAATATTACGTAAAGTTATTGGTGCGTTTGAAGGCAGAAATCGCAAAGAAATGGCCCTAAATGAATAAGGAAAAAATGTTCTTTCATCAAGTCAATGTAAAGTGTCACAAGTCAATGGTTACGATGGCAAAATTGCATGAATTGAAGTTCGAATTGGTTTCTCATCCACCGTATTCTCCGCATTTAGCCTCCTAGCGACTATTATCTATTCGCAGATCTCAAAAAAATTCTCGCGGGAAAAGAGATTTGGCTCCAATAAAGAAGTTATCGCAGAAACTGAGGCCTATTTTGAAGGCAAAGACAAATAGTAGAAATGTTAGAAAGGCGTTGGACTGATTATATCGCTCTTGAAGGACACTATGTTGATGAATAAAGTCGCATATATATATATATATATATATATATATATATATATATATATATATATATATATATATATATATATATATATATATATATATATATATATATATGTATATATATATATATATATATATAATTGGATATTGTACCTCCAATTTACATGTAACGTCGTGTCTATTACCTTATTTTGAACCTAAATGTAAATGCAAAACCTTGTTTTTGCAATTTTAATAGTGAAAATTTGGGAATCTAGACACGATAGAGCAATTACGTAAACGGTTTCATTTTTTGGAGAAAAATATTATCAAAATCAGTCTATGTGACCCGTGTACCAAAAAGAAAATTAAAATTTGTACCGTGTAATTAAAAGTATTTTATCGCTCTTGCACTGCAAGCCATCGTACTTTATTTACTGTGACATTTGTCAAATTAAACCCCTGATCATGTCATATTAGGCCGGTTCTAAAATTAAACTTTTTTAGTGAATGTAGCTGTAAAAGGATACCTTGTTGACGTCTTTTAATAGATGGCTTTAAGACCTTTTACGTATTTGAATGTAGTATCATATTGATCTTATGAGGCCCATGTCGTGCTAAGAAGTTGCCCATTATCTTCTATTATAAAAATGGCACAAGGCCCATCTAGTTGCAGCAAAAAGGCAGTTTTTTAATTATTTACATATATGACTAACTGAATTTTGTTTCGTACGGCGCGGCGTTGCTTTGATTTTTGTGATATATATATATATATATATATATATATATATATATATATATATATATATATATATATATAGATATATGTATTTGTGCCATTTTATTTAAAGAAAATAAGTAACAAACATCCTGTAAAGAAACTTTTTAGCAAGGCAGACATTATTTAGGGATATACGTAGACCAGTACATAAATTCCATCTAGCTTATCAACTAATCTACACAATAAGTAAAGATTTCTCTTTTTATTTTGTATGTAGCTAAAAATAGCAAGACAAACCTATAGCTGGAAAGTTCAAAGGTCCAACTGACAAATCCATAATTATTATTCAATGAACTATAAGAAAATTGGAAAAAAGAACAGGAGCCTAACGAATCCACTTGTATTTCCTTTTATTCGAAACCAGTTATCCAACTATGATTTATGAAAAAACATATAGGGGTGAGTTGGGGAATAACGCACATAAAGAATTCCGTCTTACACTCCTAAGAGCCTTACGTTCCTAACAAAACGGGTAGAAAGACATAAGGATTAAGTAAGTAAGAATTCCGCATTTATTTTTGTCATATATTGATGATTTATATATATATATATATATATATATATATATATATATATATATATATATATATATATATATATATATATATATAATGATATGACAGCTTCTTTAGGTGTAGAGTCTTCCATTTTTATCAAGAATTGTTACAGCAAGAAGAGAAAAACTTACTCCCTCCACTATGGCATAGCTAGGGGAGGGACATATGCCGCCCCGTTTGGATTTAAAAACACATAGGAGGCTTCTTTTGTTCTGTATTTTGGAAAAAATCTTCACCCTCCGAGCATCGATTTTTAAACTAGGTTTAAGTTTTTAAAGCTACACTGAATGAAAGGGTTCTTGTTTGTAAAGAATCTTCTCTACCCTTTCGGCCATTGATTTTTAATTTACTGTGTTAGAAAGGGCCTAAGCTTTCAGAGTTCCAGTGCAAAGGAATTTTTTTCAACAAGGGCTTTTGCCCTCAGGCTGCTGTTTGGTGATTATCCTTTATAAGCAGCTCCGCCTTTATTGTTCTCCTTTTTTCCTTAAAGAAAACGCCCTTTGTATCCATATGTTCTTCCTCCGTCCTTGAACTGGGCTACACTTCTACCTCTTCAGTAATAAATTATCTCCTTTTAAAACAATAAATTGCGTAGAGAAGTTTATACTTAAGGAGCAATTATCGCAGTTACATATTGAGCGTGAAATTATCTTGCAGGTATTGGGCAATAAAATGCCTGAAACGCCTTTGGCGTAAGATTTTTTTTTCTATTATTTCTCGTCAAGCGAAAAAATACAATCTTGAATAAATAATTAAAGGAAATAAAGAGTGAACATAGTGCCTGGATTTTTCTGAACATGCTCAAAATCTTATCTCCTAGAAACCCAAATATATCTCTTCGGTGCTTCTCAAGAACATTTTACTCGTATATCAGGTACCAGGTACTTTCACTTGGAGCTTATGAAAAATTAGATAAAGATGTTTCGGCCTGGAAGGTACTTAGTTCGTGCTTACAAAATATGATAGGTGGACAAATGGATAAAGGAATACACCACAAGGATTCCATTTTTTTTTTTTACTTTTTGCAATGGTAGTGAACACTAATAAAGATATTTTTCAAACATATTTCTAATGAAAAGTGTTCGTATTTCAGTAAACATCTCAATTACATCCTTATTTTTTTCAGAGTTATATTGTGTAGGAGAATTAGTCTGAATCCATTCCTGAATTATTTGTTCGATACACGTCTGCGATTCCGACCATATGGTTAACCCACATACGAGATTAAAAACACTTTCAGATACCATATTTGGTGATGCCGACGCCCGGTATCCTTCGTTAAGGTCACTTCGGCGACGACCCGATCCGCTCCTATAAAAACACACGTTTGCAAAAAAGATGGTAGCTGGTGTTTTTTTTATTTACATAATTGTTGTATAAAGGGGCTCCCCACTGAAACCATGAGAAAATTGGTTTGTAAATTTTTTTTCCATAATTTTGAAAAATAAAGCAATAACGGGACAGTTTACTTTTTTCATTTAATTTTATGATTTGTTATTAACAACTCTCATTTTTTAAATAACAAATTGCTAGAGACATCCGAGTTTTTTCTTTTCAATATTTGATGGAAAAAAATTAAAATGTCTATAATTCTTCACTAAAAATTTTCTTTTACTCCTATTCTAAACTAAATCATTTTGGCCGCAGTGTACGAAAACATTTTTTCACACAACTATTTTTTTTTTCAATGTATTTTTTACAAATTCGGGCTTGCTTTAGTGGCAAATGTTGCATGATGATTTACCAAACATTATTTAATACAAATACTAGTAAGAGCGCGGGACACCAAATTATTTACTATGAGGGTATTTTTGTAATGTTAACTACCCAACTATGAAATTACATTTTTCCGCATAACGACAATCTACACTAATGCATTTAGTCCAGCATTTCTTGAATTGTTTCATTCGATCCACAACGTTTTGTTTGCTCCTCAAAAAATAATGGCCTGTGAGGTTTGTCTTTAGATGCTTGAACAAGAAGATATCGAAGGTAGCTAAATCGGGGCTGTAGGACGGATGTTTTAACTCGGTGAACTTACAGCTTTCTGTAATGGCATAGACTAAAGAATATTGTTATTATTTTCTATAAGGCTATATAACTGTCCAACCCTTGTGGATCCCGCAGTTGTGCGTGTGTTTGGTTATCCATGAACTTGTTTTTCTCTAATGAGCTACTTCAGGTTTTAAATTGTCCTTCGGTAAACTTCTCCATTAATTGTGAACTTTCTTCTATATATTTAATATGTAAATTTTTTTTTCAATCCCAAAAAACGGTCACTATCAATATTCCGAAAGACGAATGAGTTTTCGTCTTCTTTGGAGATAAAGAGCACTTATAAACCCATGGTATCGAATCCTGGTTCCTCGGAGGATCCCAAAAGAATACTGAGATCGTAACGCCTATGATAAGTCACGAAAAATAACCCCCATTGAAACTTTTTTCATCGTTAAATCTTCGTACACAATCTTCAAAACTGTTTCGAGTACTTCTGTATCCAGCATAGTGATCTTCATGCATCGATCTGACAACAGCTAATCCTCAAAGCTCTTGAAGACTTTCTCAGTTCTTGCGTCCACTGATCCTTTTAATCTGTGGTCATCCTGAATTGAATCTCGGCCCTATTGAAACTCTTTGGATTTTTGTAGAAAGTCATTTTCATAACTAAAAAAACTCGTATTATTGAACTCTTGCTATCTCAGCGAATAACATATTCATATTCATTTCATGAAAAATGCACAAACTATTTATTGGTATAATTGAGGGGTTAAGAAACATGATATAAGTTATGTGATATCAAATTTGAGAAGAATAGATCTTTGAGCACTAGTAAATAACAAAATTTTTCTTAATTTCTTGAATATTTTGGAGTTATTGTTAATGAGACTTTTGATTTTAATTTCACGTCATGCGAGACTCTTAAATTAGCAGTAACTTCTCGATATTTTCAAATTTCATGATCTTGACCCAGTAAAACTTAAATCTAAAACTTCATTATTCAAGAAAATCGAGGGAAATTAGAATAAACAAAAGACAAAAAAATGCAGAGGAAATTAAAAACATCGTAGAACAGAATAAAAGCTTAAAAGTCTTGAGAAGGAAGAACACAATGGGAAGGAAAGATATATGAAAGATTAAGAACATACATGATAATGTAATAACAAACAAAAGAGATATTTTACAGCATATCGAACTATTTTATCAACAATTATATACCTTACAAGGTAAAAGAACAGAAATCAAATACCAAAAGTCCTAAATCAGGGGTCGGAGGATATCCCAGACATTACAGAAGAAGAAATCACATCAGCATTGAAAGACGTGAGAAATAACAAACCTCCAGGTGAAGACAATATTGTAGTAGAGGCAATTAAACAAGGAGGAGAACAAATTGTCAAATCACTTAAAATCGTATTCAATAAATGCCTCCCGGAAGGAATAACTCCATCGCAATGGAATAATGCAACTATTGTTATCATGCGTAAAAAAGGAGGAGATACTTCAGACCTTACAAACTATCGACCCATTAGCCTCTTGCGCCATGTATACAAGTTATTCCCGAAAACACTTACCAAACAGCAAATAAATTCGAGTTTTTCCTTTCAAAAGGACAGACAGGTTTCCGCTCGGGGTATGGAACAGACGACCCTCTGCTCACAGTTAAAATCCTCATTGAAAAACGTATAGAATATAATTATCCTCTTGAACTCATATTTGTGGACTTCGAAAAGGATTTTGATTCTGTAAAACAGCTTTTGGAAGCGCTTGTCGAGTGTCGTATTGATCATCGATATTCCAATGTAATTAAATACATATATCAAAATGCCACCGCTCATATTAAAACACAAACTAATCAATTCACCAGTAAATTTCGAATCGAAAGAGGAGTGCGACAGGGTGATACGCTTTTCGTAACACTTCTAGAAAGCATTCTAAAATCAATAACCTGGGAAAGAATGGGACTTAACATTGATGGTGAAAAGTCAAATTACCTCTGTTTCGCCGACGACATTGTCTTAATAACAGACAAAATACAAGAAGCACAAACTATGCTACACATGCTTCAGAAAGCTTCAGGAAAGGTTGGTCTAAAAATCAATCTATCCAAGATCCAGTTTATGACAAATCTTATATTAAGCCACACTATAAAACTGAATAAGGTAGAGACAGAGCAAGTGCACCAATATAAATATCTGGGACATGAAATCAGCATAGGACGAGATAACCAGACACATGAAATTCATCGGCGATTAGGTCTCTCTGGGCTGCATATGGCAAACTGGCCTATGTATTCAAATCTAACCTTCTTATGTGTTTAAAAAGAAAAGTATTTGACAGAAGCATACTCCCCGTTCTTACGTACGGAGCCGATACTCTCACAATGACGAAGAAAAACATCAATAAAATATGTGACATGCAACGAAAGATGGAGAGGTCAATGTTAGGCGTTCTTAGAGATCACATCCCAAATCACATTATCAGGAAGAGAAGGGGAGTACAAGACGCGGTCAAATTCATTCTATATCTTAAATGGAACTGGGTTGGGCATGTTGATAGGTTTAAGGATAGACGATGGACAAAGAGAATCATAGAGTGGCGACCAAGATCGGAAGCCTATCGGAGTAGAGGTAGGCCACCAAGTCGGTCGATTGATTATTTGAAAAGAGTGGCTGGAAATTGGGTACAAGCGGCCCAGAACAGAAAAAAGTGGCAAGACTTGAGGAAGGCATAAGTTCATTCTTTGCAAATTTCAGACCAGATAACTTATATCACTATGTCTTTCAATCGCTCAATTATTAAGAGTCAATAGTTACTGTACATTTTTCACGAAAACATGTTCGCTGAGTTATAGAGTGCCATAATACGATTTTTTTTAAGTTATGAATATGATGTCCTACAAAAAAATAGCTTAGTTGCCAAATTACTGATGCTTAACGTAATATTTTGTGAGTTCAATGCGTTTCCCAGGTTTTACGGTTTGTTTTCTACGAAAAAAGTAAAAATTGGTTTTAAACAATTTCGATGGGACCCCGACGCAATTCAGGATTACCCCAAATCACAAAGGCAAGTTGAGGCAAGAACTGAGGAAACCATCAGACTTGTTGAGTATTTGCTACTGTTAGATCGACATAACTACAGTTTTCAAGATTATGCGGGAAGATTTAGAAATGAAAAAAGTTTCCAAATTATGGACCACCAAACGCCTGACACCAAAGCATAAACTAGTAGTGAAAAAAAAATTTTCAAGAATATTTGGCTGCTTTAGAGAACGATACGAGTTATTTTTTTCGCGAATTATCACAGTCGTCATGTCTCGGGCATTCTTCTGGGATCTCCCATCTCAAAAAAAGCGTTGTCTCCTGGAACGTTAATAGCGACTGTTTTTTGGGATAGCGAAATAAATTTTACTTATTGAAAAAAAGTTTACAATTAATATGAAGCGGGTCATTAGAGAAAAGCGTCCAAATTCATGGATAACCAAAACTTTGCTGTTACATGGCAACTGCGAGGTCCACAAGGAATGCAGAGTTCAAGTCATTACCATTAACTAAAGAATTTTTGTACATATATATATATATATATATATATATATATATATATATATATATATATATATATATATATATATTTATATCTCGGTTCTGTCTGTCCGTTAGTGCGCTTATCACTCGAGAACGACTTATCCGATTTACGTTATTTTTTTTTTTTAAACATACATATGTTCTCTGGTCAAGTTATAGGATATATTTTATTATGTTAGGTGACATAACGAATAAGCAATGACGATAATAGTGAATCAAGTCGGAAAAAAGTTTGCCACTAGCGCGTTCTCTTGCAATACACTGCCTAAACCATTAAATATGGAACAATATCATGTAACAAAGAATGTAATATATATAAAATGCAACGTCTTTTTGTTTGTCTGTCTGTCCGTTAGTGCGCTTATCACTTGAGAACCACTTATCCGATTTACATGTTTTTTTAAATTCATACATTTGTTCTCTGGTCAGGTTATCTATAATCTTCGATAATATATATAAAATGCAACGTCTCTCTGTCTGGTTGTCCGTTAGTGTACTTATCACTCGAGAACCACTTATCCGATTTACGTGTTTTTTTTTTAACTCATACATTTGTTCTCTGGCCAGGTTATCTATAATCTTCTATAATATATGTATATATATATATATATATATATATATATATATATATATATATATATATATATATATATATTAAAAGCCAAAACACACACAAAAAAGAAATGACGAAAATAAGGGACAAAGCTGGTAACATAGTTGAGGACAGACAACAGATACTGAAGATAGTAGAATCCTGTTACAGAGATATGAATCTAAAATAACAAACATAGAGTTACAAGAAAAAAAGGATAACAAGGGCAATAAAATAATAAATGTCAATTCGGAAGGTATACCCGAAATAGACGTGGAAGAACTGGAAAAAGCATTGTCCCAAATGAGAAACGGTAAGGGGGCAGGAGAGGACAGTGTATTACCTGAGATGCCCAAAGAAAGTGATACAAAGACCAAAGAAAAACTCATAAAATTATTTAACAAATGCATAACAGAAGGACACATTTCTGAGGATTGGGAAAATGCCTAGTTGTCCTGTTTTACAAAAAAGATGACCCGGCTGATCTCGAAAATTACAGGTCGATCAGCTTGCTATCTCCGTTATACAAATTATTCAATAGAATAATTACAAATAGGCTAGAACGAAAATTTGAGATATACCAACCAAGGGAACAGGCAGGATTTCAAAGCGGATATAGTACGATGGAACATCTTCCTACAGTGATACAGGTAATAGAGAAAGCTACAGAATATAACACAGAAATGTGGATGGCCTTTGTCGATTTCCGAAAGGCATTCGATACCATAAAAATCTGGGCTATTATAAAATCCTTAAGAAATGCTAGGGTGGACCAACGCTATATAAACCTTATTGAAAACATTATAAGAAATTCACGACGACGATAAAAATTTATGAGACAACAGATAGAATAAATCTTAAAGGAGGAGTTCGTCTAGGAGACGTAACCTCACCAAAACTATTCACCCTAGTACTGAAAGACATCTTTAAAAACTTGAAATGGGAAGATAGAGAATTGAACATACAAGGAGAGCACCAACACAATCTGAGGTTTGCTGACGATATAATATTGTTCGCAAAGGATCAACAGGAGTTAATAGACATGCTGGAGAAACTACAGGAAGAGGGTACTAAAATAGGATTGCACATGAACAACACCAAAACACAGTTCACTACATACGTACCGAATACAGACGAAACAATTTTGGTCCACGGATAAACAATAAACAAGACAGAATCATACATATACCTAGAATGAGCTATAACACTAGACAAGAAAAACCAGGAAGGATTGATAGGAGAATTAGACTGGGTTGGGCAGCCTATGGCAAATTTAAAAATATTTTGAGCATGAATATACCAGTGACTCTGAAAACAAAACTTTACAATGAGTACATACTACCCGTAACTACATATGGTTCTGAGATCTGGGTCCTAACTAAAAAGATCAGCAACAAAGTAAAAGTACACCAGAGGGCCGTGGAGAGAAGAATTCTAGGAATATCACTGAAAGATCACAAAATAAACCAATGGATAAAAGAAAAAAACCAAAATTACACACATTATAGAGAGAATCGGTTCTCTAAAATGGCAATGGGCAGGACACGTGGCTAGACATACAGAAAACTGGAGCGGCTACATCACTAGATGGAGACCATGGAGAGAAGACCTCAACAGCGCTGGTACGATGACATAAACAAAGTGGCCGGACTCTAGTATCGAATTGAACAAAACAGAAACAATATGAGAGAGGCCGATATCCACTGGATAGAGAACGGCAGAAGAAGAAAAAGAATATATATAAAATGCAACGTCTCTCTGTCTGTCTGTCTGTTTATCCGTTAGTGCGCTTATCACTATAGAGCCACTTATCGGATTTACGTGCTTTTTTTTTTTAAACATACATATGTTCACTGGCCAGGTTATAGGATATATTTCATTACGTTCCGTAATATAAGGAATAAGCAGTGACGATAATAGTGAATCAAGTCCACACGAGTGGAGCCGCGGGCATGGGTGGTATGTATACATATATATATTTTTTTTATGGGTCTAGCACACGTGCTACAGGGAAGTCCCTAAAGCGCTACAGGAGCGACACGTGTGCGGAGAAGGCGATTCACGTTGTTCTTAAATCGCTGTAGATTGTACTCGGTGGGAAACACAGTCCTGGGCAAATTATTCCAAAGGGATGATGTTCTCCATATAAAAGACTGCTTGAAAAGTGTTGTACGGGGAGTAACAAGCTGAACCTCATACGGATGTGAAGAATTAGCGCGACGTGTACTTCTAACATGCACCGCTCTGTGAGAAATTAAGCGGGCCACATCCTTCGAACACTTTCCATGAAAGTACTTGTAGAATAGGCTCAAGTCGCCAACCGTTCTTCGATGTTCCAGCGAATCAAGGCCGACGGTCAGTTCCGGGTCTCCAATCAGACGAACAGCTCTTCTCTGAATAGAATCCAACAAATGCAGTGTATGTTTGGGAGCGGAGCTCCAAACATGGGAGCAGTATTCCATAGTTGGTCGAATTTGAGCTTTGTAAAGAATTAACAGTTGTTGTGGAGTGTAAAGCTTTCTGGTTCGAAATAATATTCCCACTTTTGAGAAGCTCTCCTTGCTATGCCTGCAACATGTTCATGCCAGGACATATTTGCTCCCAAATTAACGCCCAACAAATTGAGTGACGATGTTAGAGGAATGGAGTGCCGCGACATAACTATGTCGGGTTCAGCAACGTTAACTTTTTTAGAAAAAACTGCCGCCTGGGTTTTTGTAGCGTTAAATTCCACTTGGTTACTGTCACCCCAAGATAGAATTTCTTCCAGGTCTTTGTTAAGTTGAACGACTTCCTGCTGTCTGTGGATATTCGTCTGAGTAGCCGATGTCCGAGCGTTCAAAGTGAATGAAGAGATAAGTGTACTGTCATCTGCAAAGCTGTAGATTGGATTCTCGGTCTTTTCCAGCAGATCGTTAATGTAAATGAGAAAAAGAGTAGGAGACAGTATGGAGCCTTGAGGTACACCGGCGTTGATAGTGAAGGTGTTAGAAAGAAATCCGTCGACTGCCACTCGTAAAGAACGCTCTCTGAGGAAACATGAGAGCCACAAACAGAACTTTTCCGACATACCATAAGAACGTAGCTTAGCCAACAGCCCATCGTGCCAAACACGGTCGAATGCCTTGGATATGTCCAGAGCAACCGCTCGAGATTCTCCAAAGTGTTCAATTGCATTGTTCCAAACATGTGTTACATAAGTCAGAAGATCTCCTGTTGATCTATTTTTACAAAAGCCATATTGGTGATCGCTAATAATGTTGAATCCTTCAAGATATTTTAGAAGATGCTGATTGATAGCCTTTTCCATGACTTTCGATATTATTGAAAGCAGTGCGATTGCTCGGTAGTTATTTGGCAAGGTCTTCTTGCCTTTTTTAGGTATCGGCTGAACTGTAGCGCATTTCCAGCAGGAAGGAAATATTCCCTTTCTGTAAGATAGGTTGAAAAGTCTACAGAAAACTGGCGTTAGTTCCCTCGAACAGATTTTAAGAACTATGGCAGGTATTCCGTCAGCGCCAGAAGCCTTTTTGGTGTCTAGCTTCATCAGAATACGCTTTATAATACGCTGTCTGAAGACAACATCGGGCATCCTTGAATGCACTATGGGAATAGTAGGTGGTGTTTTTTCCTTGGAAATCGACAGTAGAATGTGAAGCAAAGGGTTCAGCCAACAAGTTCGCTTTCTCAACAGGTGTCGTTGCAATAGAATTATCTGGCCGTGTGAATGGTGGTATGGTGGATTTGGTGAAATTTTGACTAACTGCCTTAGCGACCGACCAAAAGGACCTTGAATTGCCGGGACAGGCGAGAAGTTTGTTTCTAATCCGTTGATTGTGTACCTCCTTGGTTTCGTAGATAATTTCTTTGCATCTGTTCCTGGCACGAACAAATGTGTTACGATTTATGGTGTTAGGATTTTCGCGCCATTGTCGGTATGCAAGATGTTTAGAAGCAACAGCGTCTTTGCATTTTCGGTCAAACCAAGGCTTGCCGTTGGAAGGGCATTTCTTCGAAAAAGGGATGTAAGCCTCCTCCTTTGAGTAGCCGTGATTTGAGTTAATATATATATATATATATATATATATATATATATATATATATATATATATATATTAACTCAAATCACGGCTACTCAAAAGAAAATAAAAATCTCTAGGAGAGATAAGAATTTCAAAGAAGCCTAATTTATTAGCATATCTTCTGTGAAATTCTACATACTATATATTGTATCGTGTCCCCATAACCTCTGTTACTACTGTTCATCCAGGGACACATCTTTTACCCAAGCTATATACTCTTTGTGTTGTCCAAAATATACATTAAGTTACCATAATCTTATAGGAAATAATAACAAAATTCTTTAGTTTATGCCAGCACCGAAAGATGTGGATTCACTGAGTTACAGTATTCACCCTATAGCTTCGATTTAGCGTTTTTTGACTTTTTTTGTTCAAGTATCTGAAGAAAAACCTCAGAGGCAGAGAATTTTGTTTAGATGATGAGTTAAAAGCTGCTCTAGAGTAGTTTTTCGAGCATAAAACTTTTCCACATATCGCCACTTTGTCAAGAATATTGACAGAATTTATTTTTATACTGAATTTTTGGAAGAGAGTTTTAATACCTGTATATCTAAATCCCATCTCTCTTTATTAAATATTCATGTAGCTGTATTCGCTTAATGAATTTATTTGTTCATCGAGTTTCGGTGTAACACAAGTTTTAAAATTGCCCATCTAGTCGTAGCCCCATTGTAAATTTCCAGTACAACATAAATTCAAATAATGTATAACATTAACTGGATACAATGTATAACTAAGTATAACAATATAAATAAGAAGTTGTGCGTCAAAAATACTAGTAAATATAAAGCATATTAATTTTCGGTCTGTTGAAGGGCTTACTTACTGATCTTGATCTTACCTGAAAAAAAAAAAAAATAAAATCAAAATTTTTTTAGGAAAATGTTTATTATAGAGACTTTAATGTGTAAAAATCTGTATAGGAAAGGTATCAATATTCTTAGAATGAATACCTTGACAATATCAACTGTGTTACATACTGATCTTGACCATATCTAAAAATGTGAAAAAAAGATTTAAGGAGAATAAAATCAAAGTTTTTTAAAAATGATATATTTTCGTATCTTACAGGTTAGTCATAAAGAGTGTAGATTAAATATAGATATGAATAAATATAAATAGGTGAGTATAATAACAAAATATATAGGATATAGAATACCAATAGAATATGTTGATAGAAATACATAAATACATACATAAGAATATGGAATAATATATATGGAAGAGTATAAAATAATATAATGAATAACCATGTTTTGTAGAATATATAATATAAAATATTATATATACTATCATAATAATATTCCCAATATTTGAGAATACAGTGTGTCACAAATTCGATTAAAATAATTTAGGTAGCATCACAGAATATATAGAGCTATAGAAACAATTTATTTTGTATCGGTACTAGCTTTTAACAAACAAAAATTAAGTTAACCGATGCCGGGGTATCACTTACTCCATTATCAACTCTATTTTAATCGAATCTTTGTCTTACATTTGTTGCTGACTGTATAAAAACAATAAAGTAGATTACGGATAAATTAAATGTGACTGAAATTAGATATAAGTTTCGCTTGAATAAACTTCAAAATAAAACAATGTAATAATTATCTATTATATACTCATTTTACTTTTTATTAGTTTCCTACAAATATAAGTTTTAAGAGTACTACTCCCTTTATAACCTGTTGAAATAATACTGAGTTTTTAACAATATCAGAATATAAAATGGGTGGTGCATAAGATAATCTAGTAAATGTTTTACTTCTTACATATCTGTACCTCGAAGCTGATTTTTTAGTGTTCCACAAGGAACACTTACGAGATCACTCGGTGTCTCTCTGTCTGTCTGTCTGTCTGTCTGCCACACCCGATTTTCTCCGAAACTATTTTACATATAAAGTTCAAATTTGTCACCAATCAGAGCCGTGTAATTTTGAAAATTAAATTTTTAGTTTTGAGAGGTGAAATTGGAAGTGCTAGGTCACCCAGAGGGGTGTCAAATGAAAGCTTGTGAGAACACGAGTTCAAAAATTAATATCTTTCTTTATACTATTTTTAAAAAATTGCCAAAAATCGCTGTCTTCCTCCTCTATTTCTAAGAGTACTGATCAAAAAATTTCGAAAAAATTTTGAAATATTCCTCATAAGGTATAGATTGAATGAACACTATCACGAGTGCGTTATCTTTGATAATTTATTTGATATATAAAAAAACAATAAATTTAAGGTGATCAGTTTCCGACAAAGATCGGATACAAACTGTGTTAAAAACTCATTTGGGGTGTATTTTGTGAAGTAATTGATCGTTTTTTACTTCTGTAACAAAATTTTTTATTTTAAAAGCAATCGTCGTGCGGAACACTAACTGCGCAAGTCCGACTTGCACTTGGCCGTTTTTTTGTCCAAAAATGGAATAATATATAAGGCAGTTTATTTCAATAACCTGCTCTTTACTAATTAAAAAATATTTTAATTAACCTCGTTACGAAAACATTCAGGATTATTTCCATTTTAATACTGCTTGACGGCGACGATCGTGACCAGTAACACCACACAGAGAAAAATCATGACCTCAGTGAGAACAAAAAATAAATAAAATAACCTTGATTTTTCGAGCTTTGACAGTAAATTTTTTAACCAAACTTTAAAAATTTAGGTTTTAACTTTCTTTGCTAAAAGCAAGCAAACCATTCATGAAAATGTCACCCTCCCAGGTTTTTACTTTTTTTTTCACGTTTTAGAGTTCCTAAATCATGAAAAATGTAATCATTCATTTCCGTCGGTCCGTCCGCCTGTCGGTCTGTTGGCACACATTTAATCGAAAGTTGGTTGAAAGAGTGGATCTCGATAAATTTTGTGTGGTTTTAATAATATTAATGTAATTTTTCCTGTATTTTTCATTAGATAATAAACAAACTTTATGCATAATTATTTACAGTATACCATACGAGGGGTTAAAGGGATGGAGGAGGAGTTAGTTAGAGTTAGAGCGGTTACTTCGTATATCCAGAACCTTTTCATGGTTCTCAGAGTCGAGTTACGCCAAAATTAAGTTATTCTTTTTATTATTTTCAATTTTAACAGGGGAAGGGTGTAAATGAGGCGGGGCTTGTCACATATTGTAGAGGTTCTGTAATTATGAGATTTCTTTTTAGTTGGGATATTGGATAAATTTTCAGTATATTCTTTATAGTAGAGCATATGAGGGGTTTAATTTATATTATCATTACTTTCAATTTTACCAGGGGAAAGTAGTTAAACTGGCAGATGTAGTTATAACATATGTTGTATGATTTCAATTTTTTTTAGAATTCGTCCAGGTTTTCCTTAGGATAATGGACAACTTATAAGCATAATTATTTAAGCTAAATTATAAAAGTTTACATGGTGGCGAAGGAAGGGTGTCTTCATATTCATCGTGTAATGGTTATTTCAAGATTCTTAGAGCTAAAGAATCTGAACTTTATATTACTTGTTCATTATTTGTAATGTTAACAGAGAAAGAAATGGGGATTTGAAAGGGTGGTAGTGGCGGTTAGAGGGATGCCTTCATATATATCGGGTTATACGTCCTTTTCAAGGTTCTTGGAGAAGAGGAATATGCAAAAATTTGAATAGGGGGAGGTGAAGGTTTGAGGATCCTTAAATATTGCTTTCTTTAAAAGTTTTATGAGAATTTTCCTTAGTTTTTAGTTGGGATAATGGACAAAATTTTAGTACAATCATTTATATTAAAAGCTGTTTGGGGTTAAAGAGGTGGGGTAGGGGTTTTGATAAGTGGCTGCGTAGATATCCTAATATATGTCTATTTTTGCGGGGTCCTAGGGTCCAGAATACGAAAATTATTTTGTTTTTTAATATTTCCAACCTTGTTTGAAACATTGTTAGTTATTTTTATATTTTTAAAATGTATATACAAACAATACAGTAGTGGATAATTATTAAATAATAAATGCTGATTTTGTATCTGGGATGGGACATTAGACTTTGCGTATGAATACATGAAAAGAAATATACTGTAGAATTTGTTGATCAAAATTAAGATTGTGTGGGAATGTATTATGATCCGAGATCTGTGTGTACCAACTGCAGGTATATAGGGTGTGGGTGAAATTGCAACTAGAAACTTTAAAATAGACATACAGGTAATATTAATTTGGAATAATTTATATTATGAAATTTTACTTGCTTCTCGAAAATTCGTCGGAAAATAGGTCTACCTTTTGTTTACCGGTAAGCAATAATGATAGTTGTTATGGCTGGTCCCAAATCTAAATATCAGCAAAAGCGTGTAGAGCGATAACGCCAAAAATGTCGCTGTAGACGTAAAAATCTCACGCACCGCACTGGACGCGTCTCGCTTTTGTAAATAAATGTATGGTGTTAATCTTATGGTCCACTAATGTTTTGTTGAACATATTTTTTGAGTCCATTTTTCTTAGACAGTTTTTCGCTAAACAATCTTATTAGGGTTTTTAACATTAAGAGATTATATTCCCCTAAATTGATGGGACCCAATTTTGACTTCTGATATTCTAAAAAACTCAATTTTTCTGCCCTCGGGACATGCAATAAACATCATTGAACAGATTTAATTAAATATTGAAAATACTACTTCTCTTGGAATTTTGCAGGAATAGTGTATAGTATCTATTTTGGGAAATAGATAACATGTATATATAGGATTAAAGTTTTAAAGTGGTATCGTTGAATTTACAGATTTTATATCATAACAAAATTCAAACTTCACTCAAAAATATTTACTCCTTTTAAGGTAAAAAACGACACAGTCTAGTATTATTTTTAATTAATACAGAACATAAACATCTTTTGAATCATGGATCCTAACAGACAGGCAGAAAAACAAGATACAAGCCGTCGAAATGAAATACTTGAGAGCAGCACAACGAGTTACACGGAAGGACAGAATAAGGAATACAGAAATCAGAAGGCTGAGAGTACAAGCAATTATGGGATATATACAACAAAGACAGCTGGGATGGTGGGGATATATACAGAGAATGAAGGATGATAGATAAAACAAGTGTATGAAGCCCGAATAAAGGGAAAATCGAAGCGGGGAAGACCTAGACAGACCTGGAATAGCAGTATTGGAGGTATACTTAAGGAGAAGGGAAAATCCCGGAAAGAAGCAGTGAAAATGGCAAAGAATAGAGACAGATGGAAGATGTTTATATGTGGAGATTGAGAGGAAAAAAAAGAGAATGTATAACTGCACTACGCCATATGGTAGAAGGGTTATACGATTATATATATATATATATATATATATATATATATATATATATATATATATATATATATATATATATATATAAAAACATCTTTTTAATGTAATTATCATGGTTTTAATTACAAATAATAATTTCTGCATGTTTTATTATTTCAATATATGTTAGCTGATTGCTATTTATTATATTTTAGGTGCGTAATTATTGCCACTATCGACGGAAAAATAAAAAGTGAAATTGCAAAAACTATTTGGCCTATACTCTATTTATTTAAAACTGATAGTAATAAAAATGCCAGTGGACTGACCGGCGATCCTATAACAGAGGCATGCTATCTATTCCTAGGTACTCTTCAGGTAACAATGCTCTTTTGTAACGACGTTTTATTGCCGATCAAATCATTTTATTTACATATTTTACTGTTACCTCAACTATAAATACATATTTAGAGCAGCATGGCCAAGGGTCAAGCCCGTTAGTGACAAGTCAGTTAGTGTGTTAACAAAATGTCTTCGCCAGCGAAACGCCAAAAGTTCGGGCAGCTAACCCATAATGAAAAGCGTATAGTTAAAAATGTATTTGACTACGTTAAAAACGATCAAAATTGTGATTTAAGTGTGGACGATTGTGTGACAAAATGTTCCCTAATGACCGGAGTTGGTAAAGCCAAAGTTTACAGAATTTTAAGAGAAGAAAAGGAGGGGAATATATACTATCCAAAAATGAGACCAAGCAGAAAAGAACTTTAGCTGACAGACAACACAAGGTGTATTGTTCATGAATTTTTTATGGGAAAAAGGATTCCAACTTTGGATATAATCCTGCAGGCTGCGACTAGCCACCCAGAAATACCGAAAATGAGTAGAGTAAAACTATGAAGTATTTTAAAAGATATGAATTTTTATTTCAAAATGTGTGAAAGAAAATCTTTATTGATAGAAAGTGGAGAAATTATATACTGGAGAAGAGGCTATTTAAGTTAGAAAAGCTCGCTCTGAAGGAAAAAGGATATATTGCTTTGATGAGACATGAATAAATGAAAGGTACACAGTCAAGAAATTTTGGGAAGATGAGAATATCAAAAATGCTCGCCAAGGATTCAATGAAGGTCTCTCTACTGGTCTTAAACCCCCATCTGGTAAGGGACGTAGGTTAATTATTACCCATATTGGAGGCGAAAGTGGTTTTGTAGACGGAGGTCTTTTGACATTCGTATCCAAGAAAACAGGAGATTATCACGAAGATATGAATTCCGATGTATTTGAAGATTGATTTTCCCAGATGTTAGATTTAATACCAGACGGTTCTGGTATTGTAATGGATAACGCAAGCTATCATTCTAAAAAATTAGAACGACTTTGAACCTAGGGTTGGCTGAAAAAGGACATGCAATCTTGGATGACCGAGAAAAACATTTCATTTCCAAAAGAGAGCGTTAAAAGAAAATTATTAGAACTTGTGAAGCTTGAAGTTCTTAGAAATGAAGATAAGTACACAAGTTTCGCCATCGACGAAATGCAAAAAAAACGTAATATTACTGTTTATCGCCTGCCACCATATCATTGCAAGTTCAATCCGATAGAACTTATATGGGCACCGAAATAATACGACTTATAAATTAACAGATGTACAAAACTTTTTTCAGAATGCCATATCTAATGTTTCCACAGAAAATTGGCGAAAATGCGTCAAGCATGTATTGAGGGTGGAAGATAAAATGTGGACTGTGGACTTGGCAGTGGATGCCATTGAACCTTTAATTATACATGTAAATTCAAATGAGTCGGACAATAATAGTTTTTCAAGCATGTCGGATATAGAAGATTGGTAATACATTTTTCGTTGTTGTTCGACTTCCTCAGTTGTATATTTTTCAATTAATAAGGTTTCATTATAAAATGTTATTTTGTTCTAATAAATGTTTAAACATTATAAAACTGTTTTATTCATACCATTCGCAAATAACACGTATACGCCCAGGCTCACCACTACTGACCAGGACTGTTTCAGACTATTTAGCCCAAAACAACAAAAAAGGGTCGTTTTCCTATTGTAATCAAACAAAAGATTTCGAAGATGACCGGCGAGATGGTATTCCAATAAAGTTATTGAACTGCTGCATTACAGGTAAAATATAGGGGGCCCACACTACTGCTTGATGTTAATTTGCATAATTCTAGATGATTTATTGCTATCCCTTTCAAATAGATAGAGTATAAATTACAATATTTTTATAAAATGAGACAATTTTCAGATAAAGCTTAGATAAATTAGAATACACTTGTTTTAAGCCACTCTTTCTTTATTATGGAAAATTATAATACCTGGACGCATTTGGTTTTTCTACCGCGAACAAAATGCATTTCGTTGGTTAACCCTGGGTAAAATATTTGTTGGAAGTGAACCAGTAATTTATAATTAAGTTAATTTATTAGTGTTCCCTACGGAACACTTATAAGATCACTTCGGTGTATGTCTGTCTGTCTGTCTGTCACACCGATTTTCTCCGAAACTATTTGACATAGAAAGGTGAAATTTGGTAATAATATAGGAATTGATGGCCTCATCAGAGCCATGTAGTTTTGAGAATTAAATTTTGACTTAAGGGGTTAGTTTTGGGGGGTGAAGTCGGAAGTGAAAAAAAAAATTTTTTTTACTAGGTCATCGAGTGTGGTGTCAAATGAAAGCTTGTGAAAACACGAGTAAAAAATATATATATAATATTATACTTGCGTGCACTTTTCTTTGTATTATTTTTAAAAATTCGCGAAAAATCGCTGTCCCGGGCCTTATCTCGAAAAGTACTTATCAAAAAATTTCGAAAAAATTCTGGAATATTCTCCACGGGGTATAGATTGAATGAAAATTATCACGAGTGCATTACCTTTAATAATTTATATGGTATATAAAAGAAACAAAAATTTCAAGGTCACCAGTTTTCAGTAAAGATTGGAAACAAACTTTGTTGAAAACTCATTTGGGGTGTGTTTTGTGAAGTCACTGATCATTTTATACCACCCTAACAAAAATTTTTATTTTAAAAACAATCAACGTACGGAACACTAATTGTGCAAGTTCAACTTGCACTTGACCGGTTTTTTTAATTAAAATGTTTTGCAATGTTAAGCCCTTACCGAGTAACATAACCTTAAATATAAAAACAAAATACAAATTAAATTCCAGTAAAAGGTACATCTAAGTAAAAAAAGACACGTTTGAGAAGAATTGAGTATGGAGAGATTTTTATCTTACATTTTTGATATACAAATAATAAATAAATTAATTATATTTTATCTCGAAAAAAATGTATCTTTCTTGAATTATATCTCCTTTTTTCCTCCCCTGGCAACAGCCCTGCCCTTTGTATCATTTTGAACAAATTTTAAATATGAGAGAAACATTTAAAAAGAAGTCGTCTTGTATTTAGCTAAAAGAATATAACTAAAAAATAACACATTTGAGCTTAGATGAAATAATAGATGGAATACGTAGCTCCTTTTTGGCAATACCTGTTAGTATACATTTAAAAATATTAAAAATCACATAAGGAACCGAAAACATATTTCAGACTCAAACTATTTTCATTATTTAATTTTAACACCATTTAATGTTTTTTTCGATCATTCGTTTTAAATGATATATTTTTAAAAATCGAATAGAGCTTCCCCTGTAATTAAAAATATAAAATTTTGGACAAAATACTTTTTGCTTGTAGGGCTTTTCAAAGAATAATATGTTTGAACTGGAGGCTTATTTTCAAAGTATTTTTTACTAAAATATTTTAGTAATTTAGCTCTAGATAAATGTTTAATTGCAAAATAAAATAATTAGATTTATTTGACAAGGAAAATGTAAAAAAAAAATTTAAAAAAATAGTAGCTAGGAATGTACTAAATTTAAAAACAAATAGGTTAAAGTTTATACTCTTATCTAAGGGCATATTTTTTGTTATAATCTTGGGATAATATGTACATTTTTTGGATATTTAAATTTTACGGTTAGTTCTGTACATATATTGTTAATAACATATTCTAAATAAAACTGTCTCCGGTATATGAATAACGGTGAAATCGGAGATTAACGTCTTTGGCTATAGAATAAAAAACGAACTTATAAACATGAAAATCCTTTTTGATCAATCGGAATCTTAAAACGAAAGATAACCATAATGCTCAAAATGGATACCCTGTATATATATTTTGATTAAAACGAGAGATCTCTTCTTTCTATTGTAGCTTTAAAAAAAAGGATATTAGCCTTAACTTTTTTAAGATATAAAAAATTAAAACACTGTACATACAAGTAAATTAATGTAAGATACGATTATAAATCTTTTAAAATTATACTATAGAAACAATGAAATTACACTGTCGAGCTGACGTATACATATAATAGGTAAAACATAAAGACCAATTTTCAGCGCAATTAGAACGTAAAGTTAAGTTAATACATCATTGGGGGAAAAGGCTCGTCCTAGTCTCAATGCCATGAATACCACATTATGTGTAGTCCAGACAAAGAGAAAAAATATGGAATTAATTAAAGATCACTTTGTATTCTTTGAAAAATTCATTAGAAATAATTATTGGTTCATTTCGTCATGTTTACTTACGTAAAAGAAGTAAATACCATATATATATATAATATAGTATAATCAAATATAATGTAATATAATATAAAATAATGTAATATAATATAAAATAATGTAATATAATATAACAGTATATTTATGAATGGAAATGATTGAGAGGCAAAAGACGATAATTGGTGGTTTAGTAACGTTATAAGGATGCGATTTAAAAAATTATATATTTTATAAAAAAAAAACTGATCGTTCTTTTTGAAAACATTATTTCTAAATAGGACAGATAGCAATTGAAACCGTATGGGCGAACATATATATATATATATATATATATATATATATATATATATATATATATATATATATATATATGCAGATATACATATATATATATATATATATATATATATATATATATATATATATATATATATATATATATATATATGCAGATATACATATATATATATATATATATATATATATATATATATATATATATATATATATATATACATATATAAACATATCCACAATGCTACGTATAGCCTTATCACGTTGGCTATGGTAGTGTGTTCTGTTTGCTGCTCATCTTAAAAAAATTACTATCATCGAATCCGACTTATGCGAGTTATGTGGAATTGTTGGCGACTTGAGTCCTATTTTTTTAGATGTCGCAAATGGTCTATATCCAAAATTAATAAAGAACTACTGTACATCAGGATCGTTAAACTTTCTACATGTACTCACACCATAAATTTTGTCGCGCAAAAGCTTCCTAAATCAAATTGAATAGTTGACGAAAAAAAATTTATTACAGTTAAATGGAATACTTCAGATAAAATTTTATATTTATCTACGTCAATGTATATGAAATCATTAGGACAACCTAACCTAATAGTGTCACATGAGGGTTTTTGTAGTGGTTAAATTGTACCCAATTAAAATATAATAATTTCCTATTTTAAATAATTTAGACCAGAGGTAGTGTTGACTTTTCCTACGGTCGTTAATTACGAACACATGACTCATTTTTAAAAATTCGAAATGACAGATCCAGTATTCGGCTTAAAATTTAACCAATTAGTAACCCATCAGTATAACGTCAACTACAATCAAACTATTCTAACTTTACACATAAGTAATGATCGTACTTATAGATGTATAACTGTTGTAATATAATACAATACTTTTTCTGTACCTACGACAATTGCATATGCGTTATGTACGAAGATATGATGGTATTTAAAAAAATTGTACAGGGTGAGTCAACGATAGAGTAAAGTTCATTATTTCATTTGTTTCGGGAATGACGAAAAAATGTTAAATACAATAATTTTAGGGAATATTAAGGTGCACAGTTTAATATTATTTTTGAGTATACAGGGTACTTAAAAAAAGTGTGGCCGATATAACATACGTTTTTTTTTTAAATAGAACATCCTATTTCCTAATTTATTTTTAAATTCTGCGTAAAATTTTTCAACTTTTTTATTAATAATGTTATATACCTAAACCTAGTAGTTTCTAATATTTCCGTTTTTTTTTAAAAAATACTAGTTTTCAATTTTGTAAAAAATTGTTAGTAGCGCCATTGTTTCTGAAGGTGGAACACTCATAATTGATACGAGCGTTCTATAGAGATGAAAAAAAGATGTATGTAAAGAAATTTGAGTTAGATGCTGCATGTGTAAAATAAATTTACACATTTCAACTATTTTAAATCGAAAAACCTTTATTAAGTATGTCATATACCTATTTGATTACCGTTTTCGATTTATTTTGAATTTTTTAATTTTTACCCTTGTTTTTAATACACTTACGCTATAACATCATAGTAGTCGACACAAAATAAAAATGTAAGCATTGTCAAATTTTGACATATCTATTAAGCAAGTAAAAATAGTTTAATTTGTTGTAGTAAGTAACGTATAAAGGTAATAGTTATGGATTTTCCTAAAAATTAATTAATTGATATGGTTTATATACTGGGCGACGCGAGGAAAAAATTATCTTTTGGCAGAAAGGCTTTACGAAGCGAAGTACCCTAATAGGCGTATACCATGGTAGTGGTAGCGTTGAGTATACGAAACGGAAAGTACTAAACCAGAATGCTACCAATGAGGAAAAAGAAGTGGAGATTTTACTTCATGTTGAAGATAATCCCCAGATCAGCAGCTGACTTATCTGACACAACCTACGGCTCCAAATTTTTTATCCAAAATAATGTTTTCTGATGAAGATACTTTTTGCAGTAATGGAGCAGTTAACAGCCATAACATGCATTATTATTCAACAGAATCCATTTTGGGTCCGGGAAGTTCAAACCACTGGTCGCTTAATGTATGGGGTGGAATATTAAATTTCCGAATTACTGGTCTATATTTTTTCCGCTAACCGCTTAACGGGCCTAGATATCTAAATTTTCTGCAAAACGAATTACCCCAGCTCCTTGAAGAAGTTGATAACATTGAAAGGGAATAAATGTGGATTCAACAAGACGGAACTCCTGTTCATTACCACCGAGAAGTTCGAGAAGTTCGGGTATTTTTAAACGATCGTTACCCACAAAAAATGGATCGATAGGGATGGATTCATTCAGTGGCCCCCTCGATCATGTCACTTTACACCTTTAGACTTCTTTTTGTGGGGCTGCATTAAAGATTGTGTTTATGTGAATCCTCCTACAACCTCTTACAACATCAGTAGTCATAATAATTAATCATTAGATAAGTTAAACTACATTAAAATTATTATTAACTATTTGTTTATGTTTTCACAATGGCGTAAGTCTATTAAAAACAAGGGTAAAAATTGAAAAATTCAAAATAAATCGAGAACTATTAGAAATATAGGTATATGACATACTTAATAAAAGTTGGAGGGTTTTGTAAAATCTATCAGAAAAAATACTAATATACAGGGTGTGCCACTTAAAAAATTTGAGATTTTTTAATTTAAAATAGTCGAAATGTATAAATTTATTTTGAACACCCTGTAGCATCTAACTCAAATTTCTTTACATATGTCTTTTTTTTTCATCTCTATAGAACGCTCATATCAATTATGGGTATTCCACCTTTAGAAATAATGGCGCTACTGGCAATTTTTTACAAAACTGAAAACTAGTATTTTTAAAAAAAAAATTGAAATTTTTAAAAAAAAATTGAAAAAAATAATTTTAAACTGTGCACCTTAACATTTTATTGTATTTAACATTTTTTCGTCATTCCCGAAACAAATGAGATAATGAACTTTACTCTATCGTTGACTCACCCTGTACAGTTTAACTGTAATGTTTTTTTTTTCGTCGACTATTAAATTTGATTTATAAAGCGTTTGCACAAGAAACAGTATGTTTCTTTAATTCATGTCAGAAATTTGTCGTAAAGTTTATATGATTTACAGGAGTCCCGGTAATTTATAACATCGATACACATATATTCAGTATCTAGTGCCAGCTTCCAGAATTCAGTCTATTCTGTACGAGAATAAAAAAATCTTTTATGCATTTTTACAGTCCGTTTGTTTAACTCAATTCGATTGATTTGAGTACCATGATGGAAACTTGGTGTAAATCTACTGAAAGCGAACGAAGGCCCATATTTCAGCAGTCTACCCAGTGTTCTCTTATTAGTCAATCCATCCCGAGATGCGTTTTACCGTATCACGGCTCATCAGTCGGGCTAGGATCGACAAACACGAGAACAGAATTTACAAGTACTTATCCAGGCACTCACGTAACATAATGGTAAGATTGTAATTGTACTACGTATGCATACCTAATATTCCATCGGAGGCTGATACGGCCCTTCGTCCGTTTTCAGTTGTTTTACATTATATGCCTGAGAGGGAACCCTCGAAAACCGCGCTGCCTGCGTTTAAATTTTGGCCGTGCCAACCACTCTGTCGGTTTTAGCATAGCTACCGTGTCAGCCTTCGATGGAATACTTCTGTAGTGATTATTAGGTATCTCGTAGTTAACAACGTACAATTCAATTTAATAACTCCAGTTTTTAGACTGTTCTTAGTCAAAAATCTGTATCTTTATGCTCATTAATCGTTTCCGACAGCATGTACCGGTCCAATTCCAAGGATCAATACTCCGTGTAATTTCTCATGCCACCTTCACTCGTACCTTCCCAGCTCGGATGTCGGGTAAACTTCCTGCCCACATCAAAGAACTAGGCGGAGAGCTATAAGAAATATCAAGTAATCAACATATTGTAAATCAATTCCATAATGTGGGATTCCCGAAAGTATAAATCCTGACATCTCTTCAGTTTGTCGATCCGAGCAAAATAGCCCGAAATGGCATTGCTTCGCTCCTGCGGAGAAGGCGGGTCTATCGCAGAAATGCTTGAGGATAGGTTTCAACCTAATCCTCATAGTCACCCAAGGTTCGGCAGAGATGCGGTGGTGGCTGAAACCATTCGTATCTTCAATCAAACTCCATTCCCCCCTGTGCGGACTTTCACGACTCCGCAAACAGTTAAGTCAATCATTCAGTCCCGTCCAGTTAGAAAAGCCCCAGGTCATGACAAAATTTCTGTCAGATCCCTGAGAGAGTTACCCACGAAACAAATTGCTGAGATTACAAATATCAATGGCATTTTTCGTTTAAGTTATTTTCCTGTTTCCTGGAAGAAAGCTGAAATTGTAATGATTCGGAAGCCTGGCTCTCCTTCCCACGAGGCCGACAGCTACCGTCCCCGATTAGCCTAATTTCAACGTTGGGCAAGGTGGCGGAGAAAGTTGTTCTCGAGGAAATCAGAGACAAGAGCACCGAACTCAATGTCATCCCTGACGAACAATTCGGCTTTCAACCTAAACATGGGTACGAAAATCATCATACGCGCTAAATTGGCCCAGTTTATTTCCAGTAACTTCAACCGAGTGCTTTCGGGTGGGTGCTGTGTTCCTTGATATGTCCAAGGCATTCGACAAAGTCTGGCATGAAGGTTTAATTCTTAAACTTATCCGCTTTACGGGTTATCCTCCTCATCTTATCACGTTGGTTCAATCCTTCTGAGCTTCGCTTCCTTGAGCCGTGATAGGGCAAGAAGCGCGTCTCGGGATGGATTGACGAATAAGAGAACAGTGAGTAGACTGCTGTAATATGGGCCTTCATTTGCTTTCAATTGTTTTAGGTTATATGCCTGAGGGGAAATCCTCGAAAACTGCGGGAAATCCTCGAAAACTGCGCTGCCTGCGTTAGAATGTTGGCCGTGTCAACCACTCGCTGTCGGTTTGTACCAGCCTTGTCAGCCTCTGATGGAGTATTAGGTATGCGTACTGCACCAAATCTAGGTTAGTACAAATACTCTTTATTGAACCACTCCATTTGAATAGAGGAGCTAGTAACTCTGCTGCATTGACAAGTAATTTTATTTTAGGGTTGGTGTAAAAGAGTGTCATCTAGTTCCATTTTTTTAAACTAGTTGCTTATTAAATGACTAGAATAACAGGTAGGACCCTTCCATTCTCTTAGAGTCAGAGGGTCTGGAAAATATTGAAATTTGGAACATTCTAATTACATTCCGATTCTACCAACACCATAATCAATCATAATGGCTTGAGCTTCTCCGAACAACCTATTTACTGACAACAAAACGTCCATTCGGGTCGTGCTATTACACACGTTTGAGTGTAGCTGTCTCTCGCATCGTGATCTATAAACTGATTCAGAGCTAACGCATTGAGCGGTTCATCCGTATCCTAAGAGAGGCCCGGTTCAACGAACCAGTTCAGTGGTAAACGAGTCACATCTTCTTTTAAGTAAAAAATGAAGAAACTTTAAGAGCATGGTTCAGGGATTTTATTATTGAAACGTTCACGGTTGACATACACGACAAGACTTCTCTGACGTGCTTACCAGGTAAAAGTAAGAGAGAGGAAAAAAAATTCCAATTTCACGTTTGTTTTCTTTTTAGGAAGCATAATATCTTGTCGTGCAGGGGGCTATTTGCAAATTTTAGCCTAGAATAAAGTAATTCAAAGATTCAGGGAAACGTTTCCGTTAATACGAAATTTAAAAATAAATTAAGCACATGTAAATTAAATGCTTTAAGATCATTTCCGTATACATAAGCAAAAAAAAAAAAAAATAAGAAGAAAAGCATTATTTGCAAATCTTCTTTATGTAAAGAATGCCTAAATAATTTGGTAACGTTGCTTATGGTCCGTAGACGTGCTTTTCGTTTGACTTTGAACCGTCATAAAAAATTAGGCTATTTATCAAACAAAAGAGAGAGAAAAATTGCGTAAACAAGTGTAAGTAATTATTTACATAATAATTAATTTTAAGTAAATATTCCAGTTAAAAATTTTTATATTAAAGGACTTGCAGGTTTTGAGGGTATAAAAATTATATTGTTTAAAAATATTTCCTAAGCATAAGGAAAACTCAAAATCTTTGCTGCGCCGAATATAAATTTAGTTAGTTAGATCGTCGTAATACCTACATATACATATATAATAATAGACGCAGAAAATATCCTCTCATGTTAGGCAAAATCGTATTATTAAGATTTAAATTGCCGGCAAGTGTTTTAAAAAAACACGAAGGCTGCTTAAAATAAATGTTGCCAGATTTTGCTAAAATTATGCAGATACATCAATTCGAAACTTCGCAACGTAAAGGTAGACCAAATTCTTATTTGTATCGAATTTTAAAACCATTTTGTTTCACACAAAATTCTTGACTGAATCTAAAAGTCGCTTCCGTGATCCCGTTAGATTGCAAATAACTAAGTTATATCTACTGGTTGTTTAGTTGGAAATAAAATAGGTATTTTGCTTAGTTTCATATTTCTAGCATACAGACTGATTGCACTAAAATTTTTCTGTGGTGTGGCTCATCTAGGTGATGTAAAGTATCTCAGTTTGACCATCATATAATAGTTTAACCAATGAACTATGAATTAACCTAAATTCCGTTTCAGTAGGTTCAAGAACTCAGTCTAGCCAGTCATTTTAACACAACTTAAGAAGGATACAATAACATCTTAATACATTTACATTATAATGTAATATATAGGTACAAAAATCATCATTAACGTCTAAAATAATAAATCAAAAAATATCATAACGATCACAATATCTATTCATTAATATATATTAACATCTATTCTGAGCAAAACATGTCTGTCCTTATTACGAGTAGTACTTAATAATAAAGCAATACAAAATTATCACATTAAAAATATCTTAAATTTTCTCGCATTGTGCTACTAACTTCACCATTGTTAAAGGTTTGCGCACAAATGAAGAGTAATAACAAAAAACAATCAAAAATCCAATTGTTTTAGTTTTAGATATGTGCGTTTGTAACTAAGAAACATGCCATTTTACAACACTGTAAACAAAAGAGCGCGGGGAAGGTATTTATAGCAACCAGATTTTGGGGGGGATTAACAATATCTGGTAGCTACACACATATTCCCTGCGCTCATTTGGTTACAGTGTTATAAAATGGGGTTTTACCTTTATTACGAACGCCCATAGTCAACTTTTCTCTCAATGTATGTACAGAGTATAATTTGTTTGTTGAACTATTGTATTTTTTGTTATTAAGTTTACCTCTGCCTCTTCAAATATGCCAAATGAGTAGACAAATTTGGCAGGTCAGTGCTCATATATAATACTACAACTGTAAATAATTTTAAAATAAGTAAAATTCTCGATAACGGTATAGTATATAGAATCTCTTATGTGTGCTTAAAAATCAATTATTTTATAGTTCACAAAAAAGAGGGTTTCGAATTTCTTCTTTCATATTTTCCAATGTCTTAGGTGTCCCCAATAATGGGCTCTATAATAAAAAGTTTATATAATTATATAAGGTTTATATAATACACCAAAAGCTTTTTATAAAAATCGTCTGGATCCGAGGATCCGAAACTTAACGACGAAATCTAGTTCAAAACACTGAAAGTGACAAACACGTTATTGAAAACATATATGCTTCAGCATACAAAGCTTTGAGTATGGAAAATAAACGTTATGGTACGCGAAACAGTTACATTGCCTGGAACAACCTTAGAAAAACAAAGAAGTACACTGGTGAGCAAAAAATCAACTAAAACAATTTTGCTTCATTTAACATCGATCCTTGAATTTAATTTTCAAACAGTGGTATTATTTTTAGTATCTACTCTTTCCAATAATACCAAAAACATTTGGATTTCCAAAGAGTTTTACTGTTTAAAACAGTTTTACTCAATAGAACCGTTTTTGCTCGCTCAGCAACGTACTCGTTGCGCGCTATTCATCCCTATAAAAACACATGCAATTGCATTTTCCTATCATTCCTTTATCGGAACTTGAGCCGTCAACATTTCTGCTATACCTGCTCACTAATTACGTCGTCGGAAACCCTGGAAGAAACGGCATAAGTTATTGCCCTATTGTAAGACGGGCATAGTCAGCGTGTAGTCGTTGTGCAATTGCACCTGAGCCAGTCAGCTGTCTCCAGAGTCTACAGAAGTTACCAAGAGACTGGCACCTTTACACGGAGACAAGGATCAGGAAGAAAAAGGTGTACCTCGGAGAGAGATGACCGCTTCATTGTCAATACAACTCTAAGAAATCGTCACTTGGCCGGCGTTGAGGTCCAGCAGGAGCTCCGACAAGTTCGTAGTCGGGCTGTCAGTCAGAAGAAGACTTAGAGAGGCTAACTTAACTCCGGAGAGACCAGCCAATGGACTCAAATTGGCAGTAACTCATCGACAAGCGCGATTCAGATTTGCCCGAGAACAGGTTGGCTAGACCTTAGAACAATGGCACTCCGTTTTATTCTCCGAGGAGACCCTAATGTGCCTACATGGCGAAGATGGAAGACGAGTCTATAGGAGGCCTAAGGAGTTCTATGTGCAGTGCTGCATTACTAAAACGGTCGCCTATGGAGGAGGTTCTGTCATGATGTGGGGAGGTATCTCGTTGGATGCGAAAACCGATTTGGTTTTTGTGATTCATGAATTAACTGCTCACCGGTAGATTAAGGAGATCCTGGAGGAATTGGTCGTTCCTTACACTGGATTTGTTGGCGATAGCTTCGTGCTAATGCATGATAATGCGAGGCCACATGATGCTGCATCGGAGCGGCAACCTGGCGGAAGTGAGAATACCCACATTAGACTGGCCTGCGCGGAATCCTGACCTCAATCCAATCGAGCACATGTGGAATGAGCTCAAAAGAAGGCTTCCAGCCAGAAATCTAGCCCCTGCCTCGCTGAGGGACTTAAAGGTTGCGATGGCAGAAGAGTGAGGAAGAATCCTACAGACAGTGGTGAAAAAGCTTACCCGCTCCATAAAAAACCAGCTGGAAGCAGTAATAAAGGCTACGGGTGTAATACAAAATATTGATTTTGGTTTTTATCAATAAATTTAATTGTTAAACTTAAAATTTGTTTAATTCTTCCTTTCTCTTCCTCTATTTTCTTTCCATGTTCTCCTTGTTTCCCCTTTCAATCATTTTAATTAGTAAAAAGAACGAGGTATGCTATGGATTTTGGTATCATTAGAAAAAGAATAGAATGAACTCTTAAACGATGCTAAAATCCGTAAAAATATATGAGCACTAAATTCTAGGAACCGTGTTAAATGAAGCAAGATAGAGCAAAAAGAGTGCGAGGAAATAGACACGTATATTGGAGGAACAATCTCTTAATACTGGCACAACAACTAAATCGAACCAGTCTTAATGAACAAATGGAAGCAACACAATTCGCAAGAACTGAAAGAAGATAGAGAATTATATTTATCCAATTATCCAAAGCCATAAAACGTACAAGGGCAACACGTAGACAAAGACTTAGTAATAAAAGCAATAAGCTTATGATAGTACACCTATAAATAAATTATGGCAAGGACTGAAAAAATGTCCAATTAATAACACTATTATAACAGCAATAATATAAAATAATTATACCATGAGACCAAGTCAAGAGTCAAGCTAAAAAATAATCTTTATGATAACAAAGGGTCTCAAGTAGGATGTTGCCTCTTGCTAATACTATTTTAAATCTACCTCAACGAAGCACTTAGAAAACGGAGACGAGCCTGTAGTGACATGGGAATATATCTGAATGATCCAACTACACTTTACACCTTACAATTTGTGGGCGATCAGGTAGTCATTGCCAAGAAAAAGAAGAGTTTATCTTAAGGGAACTATTTTCATACTATAAACAGTGAGGCGTGTCAGTGAACATAAAACGAACAGGGAAGGAAATTTAAAAGGGAAAAAATGATAGGGTCTAAACTCAATCATGTGATAAAAATATACGATATTTAATAGTATCATCCTCCATGCACCCCCTTCTAAAAATTCCTTTTTTAACAAGTAAATATATTGTTGATCAGTTTATGGGAATTTCCAAGCCTTAAGGGAAGAACCAATTATGTAAAATTTATTTTTATCCATATATACGAACGAAAACTTCCCTTTAGTGACTTTTATTTACATCTCAGTTTACTTTTCCTACTGACTTTCAGTTGGAAATAATGAAAGATCGACATTATTTTTAAATTCCTTGACACAGTACTGAAAATTATATATTCGTAGCTATATCTTCTCACTCCTTCAAAACCTGTTATATCCTTTATATATGTTATGATAAAATCTGTATATATCCATGCAATTAATAAGGAAAAATCAAATAATGATGTTGAAAATATTTCTTAGAGCGCTACTTACGTTACTTTCATCCAGGTTCCTTAGCTCAAAGAACAATGAAAAAGACGTATGAGTCGTTTCTTCAAAACTGATAAAGGAATTTGTTAAGTTATTTTTATAATGTGTTTTTGCTGTGGAAATTTATATTAATCTAACCTCAAACACCATATCCAGTTATTTTTAATTTGTTTGAATTAGCAATCTGAAGAAGAAACTAATTGTCGAGTATTTCCGCAAAAAAAAAATAGGTGTAAGAATTTTCTTCAATAAAAACAATATTTTAACACTTTTAATAATAAAAACTGTAGTTTTTTCATTTTCTTCATTAGACTAGGTAAAATGTGGCGTAAAAATAAAACTCAATGAATAAATCACAATAGCTCATTTGCCCGGAATAAAATTTTAATTTTTATACTTGATGAATTCTCAGGAAGTTAGAGATACCAAGAGTAAATAATTTGGATTTCGGTGGAACAAGACTTGACCGTTATGCTTAAAACCAAAAGGGTTAACTAAAACAAATGTTTTAAAAACTAGAGTATTTTGATCCATTATACGTATATGTACAAACAACCAATTTTTAGTAAGAAGTATATTTTTATTAGGTTTTTGTGAAAAACGTGAAATTAAAATAAATTTATAAATAAAAACATGGAATATGGAATAATATACGTATCTCTGAATATAATTATAAAGAACTTCAGGATGACATATACCTATAGTCTGCATTATATTTACCTGCAGCTTTGTCGTGGAAACGGACTCTTTGGATGTAAAATCGTCATAATTAATTTCCTTCTTCTTCTTCTTCTTTTTGAACACAACCTGTACCCAGCTCCTATCAGGATCAAGATCAACAAAGTAATACTGATAATTAGTATGTTTAAACAACTTTTGTGTTTTAAACAAGTAACAAATTTAGTCACTAGTGTATTATTCATTTCGTTTAATGAAATTACTTAAAAAATAAACAAGATTACGAGTTTTATTTTTAAGTGACATATGTGAATTACTATGCAGTTACCAAATGACTACTGCTAAGTTTCTGACAATTTTATATTTTATCTATTATCTACACCTAATCCAGGATTTATTATATTGGGTGATTGTAATAGTTTGTGCCCGATTTTCATAGATGGCAAAAGCATACACTTTTGACTGTACTAATGTTTCTTTTATAATCATAACGCGTAGGTTGAAAAGTTTTTGGTCTGACAAATAGATGTCACCCGCAAAAAATCCATGTGATTTTTAGAAAGTACGCGTTCGTACAGATACAAATGATGCTGAACGCTCTGGACGCCCAAATGAGGTGATTACACCGGAAAACATCAAAAAACCACAAAATTATTTCGATGACCGTAAAGTTAAATTGCGTGAGATAGCTGACACCCTAAAGATATTTTGCATGAACATTTGGACATGAGAAAGCTCTTTTCGAAATGGGTACCGGGTTTGCTCACAGGGGACCAAAAACAACAAAGTGTTGATGATTCTTAGCGCTTTTTGGACCTGTTTAAGCACAATAAAAAGGATTTTTTCATGCGATATGTGACAATGGATGAAACATGCATCCACCACTACACACCGGAACCAAATCGGCAGTCAGCTGAGTGGACAGCAGCCAGTGAAAGCTGCCCGAAGCGACCGAATACCCAACAGTCGGCTGGGAAGGTTTTGGCCTCTATATTTTGAGATGCGCATGAAATAATTTTCATCAATTATGCTGAAAAGGGAAAAACCATCAATAACGAATATTATATAAAGTTATTGGTGCGTTTGAAGGCAGAACTCGCAAAGAAATGGCCCCAAATGAACAAGAAAAAAGTGTTCTTTCTACAAGACAATGCACCGTGTCACAAGTCAATGGTTACGATGGCAGAATTACATGAACTGCTTCCTCATCCACCGTATTCTCCAGATTTGGCCCCCAGCGACTATTATCTATTCACAGATCTCAAAAAAAAAGCTACCGCGAAAGAAATTTGGCTCCAATGAAGAAGTTATCGCCGAAACTGAGGCCTATGTTGAAGGCAAAGACAAATGCTTCTACAAAAAAGGTATAGAAAGGTTAGAAAAGCTTTGGACTGATTGTATCGCTCTTGAAGCGATGTATGAATAAAGTAGAAATTGGAAAAAAAAAATGTGTTTTAATTAGCTAGACCAAAAACTTTTCAGCCTACGTGTGATTATTAACTGAGAGTTATCTAAATGCGTCGTGAGATAACATAGCCTTAAAAAAAAGTTTATTTAAATTAATTTGTGTGCAAGGTTAATATTTAAAATGGAAAATGAAAAGTTACATTTTCATCATGTTATGTTATATGAATTTAAAAAGGGAGTGAGTGTTGGAACTGCAATTCAAGATGTTTATTTGGATCGTGCTCCTGCTCTTCGGACAGTTAAAAAGTGGTTTGATAGATTTCAAAATGATGACTTCAATCTAAACGATAAACTTCGCACTGGGCGATCTTCCAGCATTGATCATAACTTTATCCGTGACTTAGTGAATAATAATCCACGAATTACCACTGAAGAGATTGCTGAGAGACTAAATGTTAAGCATTCGAGTGCATTTCGTCATTTAAAGCAACTTGGACACACTTCGAAACTCGACATATGGGTTCCGCATGTTTTGACAGAACAGAACAAACTGAACCGTGTTTCCACGGCCATTTCTCTCCTCGCTCGTCAACAAAACGAACCTTTCTTGGATCAAGTGATAACTAGAGATGAAAAATGGGTTGTGTATAACAACACAGTAAAAAAAAGAAGCTGGAAGCATGGAAGTGAAAGAGCAGAATCTATGGCAAAGGCTGAATTGCATCCAATGAAAGTGTTTTTATGTGTCTGGTGGGATTGTAGAAGAATAATTTTTTACGAGCTTCTTCCACGTGGCCAAACAATAACTGCGGCGAAGTACTGTGAGCAACTCACTCAACTCAATGTTGAAATCCTAGCGAAACGTCCAAATTTGGTCAATCGAAAAGGCATTATTTTTCACCATAACAACGCTATACAACAACACTGCAAAAAACTTAAGAAGTTAAAATGGGAAATCCTCCAGCACCCGCCGTATTCCCCTGACTTTGCGCATACACATTTTCATCTGTTTCATTCTCTGCAAAATAATTTGAATGGCAAAAAATTTGATTCTATTGAAGAAGTCAAAAACTACTTTACAATTTTCTTTGAAGAGAAACCATGCAGTTTCTACAAAGAAGGAATTCAAAAACTTGTAAAACGATGGGAAACCGTTATAGAAAGTGATGGGGAGTACCTTATTGATTAATAAATACTATTTTTTATGAAAATGTATTGAATTTAATTTGATTTCTAGTCGAGCACGAACTTTTGCAATCACTCAATATTTTTACAGGTATTATGGCAGCGGTGATATTAAAATAAGATTGTTTGATTTGTTACTTAAAATAAAATTAATATTAAATTTGAACATTTTACTTTTTTAAATTGTCACTATATTATTTACTTTCTACACGACTGTAATTTTGTGAATTTATCGCATTTTCAAACGCAATAACTTCTAAACTAAGTTATTTTCTTTTTATATGGGTTACACAGTTATTTATAATGTATACAAAATGCAACGTCTCTCTGTCTGTCTGTCCGTTAGTGCGCTTATCACTGGAGAACCACTTATCCGATTTACGTGATTTTTTTTTTAAAACATGCATATGTTCTCTGGCCAGGTTATAGGCTATATTTTATTACGTTAGGTAACATAAGGAATAAGCAGTGATGATAATACTGAATCAAGTCGGAAAAAAAAGTTTGCCGCTAGCGCTTTATCTTGCAATACACTGCCTAAACCCCTAAATATGGAACAATATCATGTAGCAAAGAATATCTATAATATATATAAAAAAATGCAACGTCGCTTTGTCTGTCTGTCCGTTAGTGCGCTTATCACTCGAGAACCACTTATCTGATTTATCTGTTTTTTTTTTTTTTTTTTAATTCACACATTTATTCTCTGGCCAGGTTATCTATAATCTTCTATAATATATATAAAATGCAACGTCTCTCTGTGTGTCTATCTGTCTGTCCGTTAGTGCGCTTATTATTGGAGAACCACTTATCCGATTTACGTGATTTTTCTTTTAAAACATACATATGTTCTCTGGCCAGGTTATAGGATATATTTTATTATGTTAGGTAACATAAGGAATAAGCAGTGACGATAATAGTAAATCAAGTCGAAAAAGGTTTTCCGCTAGCGCGTTCTCTTGCAATACACTGCCTAAACCATTAAATATAGAACAATATAATGTAACAAAAAAATATAATATGTATGAAATGTAACGACTCTCTGTCTGTCTGTCCGTTAGTGCACATTTCACTCGAGAACCACCTAACCGATTTACGTATTTTTTTTTTTTAATTAAATTTATTCTCTGGCCAGATTATCTATAATCTTCTAGAATACATATAAAATGCAACGTCCCCTGTCTATCTGTCTGTCTACCTGTCCGTTAGTGTACTTATCACTCGAGAACCACTTATCCGATTTACGTGCTTTTTTTAAACATACATATATTTTCTGGCCAGATTATAGGATATATTTTATTACATTAGGTAACATAAGGAATAAGCAGTGACGATAATAGTGAATCAAGTCGGAAAAAAGTTTGCCATTAGCGCGTTCTCTTGCAATATGCTGCCTAAACTATTAAACATGAAACAATATCATGTAGCAAAGAATATAATATATATAAAATGCAACGTCTCTCTGTCTGCCTGTCTGTCCGTTAGTACGCTTATTACTCGCGAACTACTTATCCGATTTACGTGTTTTTTTTTAAATTCATACATACATTCTCTGGCCAGGTTATAGGATATATTTTATTACGTTAGGTAATATAAAAAATGAACAGTGTCGATAATAGTGAATGAAGTCCACGCGAGCGGAGCCGCGGGCACTGCTAGTATAATCTATAATATATATAAAATGCAACGTCTCTCTGTCTGTCTGTCTGTCTGTCTGTCCGTTAGTGCGCTTATCACTGGAGAACCACTTATCCAATTTACGTACTTTTTTTTTAAAACATACATATGTTCTCTGTACAGGTTATAGGCTATATTTTATTACGATAGGTAGCATAAGGAATGAGTAGTGACGTAAAATAGTGAATGATGTCGGAAAAAAGTTTGCCGCTAGCGCGTTCCCTTGCAATACACAGCCTAAACCATTAAATATGGAACAATATTATGTAGCAGAGAATATCTATAATCTATAACCTATAATATATATAAAATGCAATGTTTCTCTGTCTGTCTGTCTGTCCATTAGTGCGTTTATCACGCGAAAACCACTTATCCGATTTATGTATCTTTTTTTGAAATTCATACATATATTCTTTGGCCAGGTTATATAATAATAATAATAATCTATATCTATAATATATATATAAAATGCAACGTCTCTCTGTCTGTCTGTCCATTAGTGCGCTTATCCCTCGAGATCCACTTATCCGATTTACGTGATTTTTTAAATTCATACATATGTTCTCTGACCAGGTTATAGATATATATTTTTTATTACATCTATAATATATATAAAATCTAACGTATCTCTGTCTGTTTGTCCGTTTGTGCGCTTATCACTGGAGAACCATTTACCCGATTTACTTGCTTTTTTTTTAAACATGCTAAACCATTAATTATGGAACAATATCATGTAGCAAAGAATATCTATAATATATAAAGTACAACGTCTCTCTGTCTATCTGTCTGTCCGTTAGTGCGCTTATCACTGGAGAACCACTTATCCGATTTACGTGCTTTTTTGTTAAACATACATATGTTCTCTGGTCAGGTTATAGGATATATTTTATTACGTTAGGTGACATAAGGAATAAGCAGTGACGATAATAGTGAATCAAGTCGGAGAAAAGTTTGCCGCTAGCGCGTTCTCTTGCAATACACTGCCTAAAGCATTAAATATGGACAATATCATTTAGCAAAGAATATAATATATATAAAATGCAACGTCTCTCTGTCTGTGTGTCTGTCCGTTAGTGCGCTTATCACTCGAGAAACCTTATCCGATTTACGTGTTTTTTTTTTTAAATTCATACATTTGTTCTCTGGCCAGGTTATCTATAATCTTCTATCTAGAATATATATAAAATGCAACGTCTCTCTGTCTGTCTGTCTGTCGTTAGTGGGCTTATCACTTGAGAAACACTTATCCGATTTACGTGTTTTTATAAATTTATACATATGTTCTATATAATTCGATATAAGCCTAGATAATGGGAGATAAGGTGAGATAATGGGAGATAAGGAGAAATAAAGGGAGATAAGGAGAAATAATGGGAGATAAGGAGAAATAATGGGAGATGAGCAGAGTTAAGCCTAGATAATGGAAATTATGTAGAGATAATGGGAGATAAGGAGAAATATTGAGAGATAAGGGAGAGATTTTATTACGTTGAGTAACATAAGGAATAAGCAGTGACGATAGTGGTGAATCAAGTCCACGTGGGCGGAGCCGCGGGCCCGGCTAGTATAATATAAACTATACATTTTAGCAGTCAACAGTGAAGAATTCTGAAATTCCAATTATTCGTTAAGGAGTGTTACATTTCTATCCATTTTTATTTATATATTTCTATGGTTTCCAAAATGTTTAGTTTTTTGCCTTTCGGGGCAAAACGAATAATTTTTAGGTTTTACATACCTGGAAAACTATGGTTTGTCTCTAGGAAATGGTTTGCAAAATTAGAATTCTTTTTTTTATAAAATTTTATAACATGAAGACTGATGTTCCTTAAACCCGGTTTTGAAAACTTCTGCCTGTTTGGCCTATGTAACATACACTGTATTCATTACAGCCTAACTCCTGATTTTTTTAAATAATCATTTTTATTTTTTACATTGAAGATAATTGTGGTTAATTTTTGAGATTGTTTGAAAGTTATTTGTACATTGAAGCGTTGTAAGATATATGCTATTTTGCCAATATTGAATCGTAATAAGCTATGGTAACATATTTTTTTTTTATCTTTACTATTTTCATATATAGATGCTTAGATCAGTTTATTTAAATTGTGTTTACATCAGAAACATTACCCACAATAAGAGTTTTCCTACATCAACTAATAATAAAATAATCGGTAAAAAAATGTTAAATAATCAGTAAAAAAATGTTGAAATCGGCAATTAACGACAAATAGGTAAAATATTTAAATTGGCTGTGCCAGAACTCTATTGAAACGACACCAATTAAAAGGCAGTTTCATGCGAACACATACACATTTGTTATCTGGTCATATGTCCAAGTGATATTTGGGTAATTTATCCAAACATCAGACAGAAATTTTGTCGTTTGATGTATATCAAAGTGATAGCTGCAATAAAACTGACATAGTAATTGTTACAAACCTATTTAGAAACATACACAATATGTACGGGGCGGAAAGTAAAAAATTAGCAGTTAAGTTCCTAACTTTACAGTTTAAAACTTTTAAATCTGCACGTATCGGAATTAATTCTTTAGTTCAATCGTTCCTCAACTTTTCTACAGAATTTTCTAAGCAGGTTATACTCATTACTTTGTTAAATGTGTACAAATATCTAAAAATATCATTAAAACCATCTACGTCTAGAAGTGACAAGAACAAAAAGAAAAGTAAATTGTATAGAAGAATAATAAGAATAAGGGCAGAAGATATTTGGACACCAATTGTTGAAGTACACGTACTTTTTACTACAGAGATAGTTCTGTGTGCATTTTATAGCATTCGTAAAGTACGACACGAAAAATGATATTACAGAAGATATTCTGTTTTATACGCTATGAGAGGGCAAATACGACTAGAAAATGTTTATTTGACACTTTTATCAAATGTATGATAGTGACTGGGTGAAATACATTGCTACACCGTCTGTCGAAAAAGTTTCCGAACTGTCATAATAAAATTAGAGAAAAAGATGATTTTCTTCTGAAATGCATTATGATATGAAAAGTTGCATTAAAATTGTAAATTCCAACAAAGAAAAAACGTTGCAGACTCTTATTTAAAAAAAAAAAATGTGAAGACGTGAGTTCTTTATATGTAAATATTATTAAACATAAGTAAAGGGATAACTTTGTTTTTTACTCAATACGAAATATCTCAGCTAACCGCGTTAAGACAAAAAATTAGTATTTTATTCATTTTATTTCTTCAAATACCTCTTGATAACTAACCAACGCGACCAGCCACATATGCACAGAGAAAAACCAGCTCAGCGAAAATAGACAATAATTAAAATTACCTTGATTTCATGAATCAAATTTCGTTTTTTTTCCTGTTTTTGATTATATTCTTAAAAAATATGTACAAACAATACATAAGTATTATAATAATATATTATTAATGCTGTTCTTGTATGTGGTGTATGTGGGATATAGCATTACAATTTGTATATGCACAAATTAAAAGAAATTTATTTTAAAATTTGCTAATCAAGTTTGAGATAGTACGGGGGTGTGTTATGATCTGACATCTGTGGGTACCAACTGTAATTCTATTCGGATTAGTAGTAAAGGTGAACGATTATTTTACAACAGTGTAAACAAAAGAGCGCCGACAAAATGTTGATAACAACCAGAATTTGGATGGATAAATTAAATTGTCTGTTTTGATTGGTATTTTTAACTCCGCGAAATTCTGGCTGCTATAAATATCTTGACTGTGCTCTTTTGTTCACACTGTTATAAAATGGTATTTTTCTTAATTAGGAACGCTCGTAGGGTAACAGAAAGTGGGTAAAATTATAATTACACATGATTTGAAAGCATAAAAATTATTTAATTAACTTATTAAAAAGCGTAAAAACTCCCATAAATGATGTTTTTAATACTAAAAGACCTCAGGTCCCATTAATTGTTGAAATTCCATCATTTAGGATGTACTCTAAAAGTAAATATCTCTCTAATTTTTGAGATGCTTGGAAGAAAATCGGCATAATTCCTCTGATTTCCTCGACGAGTGCCAAGTTCCGATTTTCTATCAATCAATTTTATTGTGTAAAGAAGCTAATAATGAAAAACAATTTTATCAATGTGTCACAAAAAAGTCGGAATAATGAATAATTTTTATCCATGTCATAATTGAGGCTTGATTCCACGAATTTTTTAAAATTATTTAAAAATATGTTCTCATTTCGGCAATTTTTATAATATAGTGGCTTAAGCTAAATCTCCTAAAGGATGTAAAATTAATAGGTGTTATGTGAGGCCTAACTAAAAAATATCAAAGCATTTCCAGAATTTTCTCATTAGAATGAGAGAGAATATCCATTGGTATGACAATAAAACAAAAATTTATTTAAAATTGTATATTTCTATAAAATGATTAGGTACAGAATAAAAAAATATTATTTGTATAAATATATAATATGAGTATGATAAAAAAGATAGAGCATAATAATATAGTGTATATAATACAATACATACGTGGAGTAGTATATATATATATATATATATATATATATATATATATATATATATATATATATATATATATATATATATATATATTAAAAATAAAATCTTAGTTGGGGAACTCGGCAAAAAGGGGCGTGATAAGAGATCACACAATTTTCATTAAGCCAATATTTCGGTCCTAGATTGGAACCTTCTTCAGGGCAAGAACTGAAAAGGAGAACAAAACATATTCACTGATAGTGTTTGGGACAAATTTAAATTAATGATGTAGTAATTAAGTTGTTATAATTAATAAAATTAGTGTAGAACAAAAATAAGATATTAGTCATAATAAAGTCAAAAACTCACATGAATAGTGTGAAGTTGAGTTAGCCTGAATGGCCGTAGGTAGCTTATACATAAAAAGGTTGGTTAATCCATAAACTTATTCTTATTCTTAATAAGCCCCTTATCTCTGTCGGTCAGCTGTCTCCTGTCGTCTTTGTCATTTTTTCCCATATGGCGGTGTCCATGGGTGGTTGTCTCAGGTGAAGTTATTAACAATGTTTTCAACATCCAAGGTTCTCAATCACATCCATGTTTTAAATCTGGTTTTTGTAATTTTATCTACAGTGTTATAGTGTGTATTTTATGGATTAACCAACGTTTTTATGTATAAGCTACCTACGGCCATTCAGGCTAACTCAACTTCACACTACTCATGTGAGTTTTTGACTTTATTATGACTAATATATTATTCTTGTTCTACACTAATTTTATTAATTATAACAACTTAATTACTACATCATTAATTTAAATTTGTCCCAAACACTATCAGTGAATATGTTTTGTTCTCCTTTTCAGTTCTTGCCCTGAAGAAGGTCCCAATCTAAGACCGAAATATTGGCTTAATGAAAATTGTGTGATCTCTTATCACGCCCCTTTTTGCCGAGTTCCCCAACTAAGATTTTATTTTTAAGAATTTTGGTAGATACGGCAATCTTTTGCTTTCTTTCTTTATTATATGTATATATATATATATATATATATATATATATATATATATATATATATATATATATATATATATATTTATATATATATAGAAGAATATATAATATTTGTATAAATAACAGAGTATGATAAAAAAGATATAGCATAAAAATATAATGTATATAATCCAATATATATGTGAAGTAATATATATATATATATATATATATATATATATATATATATATATATATATATATATAAGGTATTATTTTTACCCGGTTGTAGTATTCTATATAAAAAATTTTCAATAAATTCTTCTAAAAGGCCATCCTAAAATTGTATAAGGTTAGTGCTAGTTAGGAGGAGAAAAAGTGTCTATTAGTATCTCAGCACTATGATATCAATGTTATTGTATTTACGGGCTTACAGGATAGTTTGTCTTTTACCATTACGTTCCTTCTTTCGCAGACTTACATTTGCAAAAAATTATAAACCGATTCGCATTGATCTGAATGACAGTCAATCATTGGCCGCACTGTGAGGATTTCTATTCGATAAGAAAAAGAAAGATTAAGTTTCGATGATATATTAAAGTAGGACCCCTTTTTTAAGTGCACCAACAAAAATTTTAAATAATTTAAGAAGGAGATCTCTCTTTTATTATTCAATTTTATATACGCTATGTTTGCCGGACTTATTTTAGTGAGTACTATAACCAGGTTAAAATAATGCCTAACTAACGAATGAAATAGCATAATATAATAATATAATAGCATAATATAATATATAAATATATTGCAAAATATATAATGTTAAATATAATATCATAATAATATACATATGTAATATTGGATAGCACAGCGCAGAATAAACGTGTGGCAAAAACTTTATTAACAAAAAATTTAGGTAATAGCGGCCTAGAACCAAAATTGAAAAATTTTAGGGGTAGGAAATTGTTCAAATTTTTAATGGAGCATCGATTATAAGAAATGTATATTTTTGTTTAATTCAGCTTACTTTAGCTTTTGCGATACATTTTTAGCAATGTTAATCTTTCTTTTACTCACTGATTGTTTCGAATAATGAATTATTTAAAAAGCTGTATTCGAATAATCAATTTTTAATCTACTAGTCGTCGTTTTTATATGCCTGTAATCACAGATGCTTTCAATATTTTCCAAAATTTGCCTTGGAAACTGTTCTACTCGTATTAAAACTGCACGGGTTTATTTTAATTTTTGCTTGAAACACACAAAGTTAAACATTAGGACGAACGCTCTTTCGAAATGCAAACAAAAATAAAAAGAATACAGTGCAGTCTCTAAAGATAATAGGCTTAAAATGTAAAATTATTTGGTTATTTTGAATGTACGACTGGTATCTTGTGCAGTATTAAATTAAATTTAAAAAAAAATGATCAAGAATTCTAAAATATTTTCCTTGTTTTTGTATTTAAACTGTTTATAACATTATTGACACCTGCAATTCTATTATTGCTGGGATTTTATGATGTTTACCGTGTAATTCCCGCTATAATTTATATATACAGCGCCGCCTTACATATCGAGGTGAATATTGACCTAAATTTCAATAGAATTTGTGCCATACTTTTGCATTACCCGTATAAAAATAATAAATTATATAATGGATAAACTGATAACGTGACTCAAACCAGTTCCGTATTATTCTGAACTAACGAACAAACAATTTAAAAATATAAAAAATGTAATAATTATATATTTAGAAAAAATTTTTATTAGCCTTTTAGTAAAGAAGTTTGATTATCTAGAAATTTTCAGCTTGTTTGAACAAGATTAATGTTTTAATAAAATATTTTATCAAAGTATGGTCGAAAAATAATTTATTTTGTTTTAAGAATAGATAATATTATATATAAGTAAATTAAAATATTATTAAAGTTATTAGCTCGTTAGTCAAATTAAATAAATCAGGTTTTAGTCACATTTAAGGATATTTATGATTTATTCCTTTTAAGCTCCAATCTTATGTTTCACTTCTTAACTATTTTCATTTAATAAAGAAAATACGTTTTAATGCCTTTTTTGAGTTTTATACTTTATAATAGCGATTAATATGACTAGAAATTTCAACTTCATAATTCTATTCATGCCTTGTATCAAGGAATTTTAAAACTATTGGAATTGTACTAGTAGATAAGGGAAGTATATGAATTGAAATTACGAATTGGTAACCTCTTAATTAAGTAGTAGATTTGATAATATTGATGTTTAAACAATATTTAGAAATTAAATGATCTGTATGTTTCAATGTCCTAATATATACGAGAGATGATTAATATTTATCAGAAATATTGCTATCGGACAGATTTATTTATTTAATGGTATTCTAGGCAATATTCAAAAGACTCTTATCCTCTAAAAAGATTACACATTCAATATACTTAAAATAGGTATTTCTGTTATCTTTCATAGTGATTTCTGTTGATCTTGACATCAAGGTTCCTTATTTTGGATTGAATGAAAAATTTCATTGCATAACTTGTCTTGTCTTGAAACGTAACCAATACAAAACAGTAAAATTGTATCGTCTAAATTGCAAAAAGACTCACTTCGGTATCTATGAATTGTATAAAGTAGAGGGAGCCATCTAAGTTTTAAAATAAACCTATTTGTATTAAAAATTTTAAATATAAGACAAAAAGTTTTTTGGAATCAAGAAGAAAATAATAACACCGACTTGTAGTTCAAAAACAACAATTATTTGGTAAACACGTATCAGGTGATCAGCTGATCTAGTTTGTTTTCTCTTATAATCTTATCAAAATCGTCTTTATTTTTAAGTGCAAAATCTAATGTTTAATTAATGTAAATGTTTCTCATATTTTGGCAAAACAAATTAATTAGAATTATTTTAATAAATAAAATAAATTGAAAGAAACAAGTATTGATAAACTAGCGGGAAACTAATAAAATTGTATTTTGTCGGAGGTTTTCACGATGGTAATAAATACAATGATTGTTTTTTTATATGTACAGGCAAGAAAATAGAATAGTCACCATAAAATTACAAACACTACAAATGTGATCACCATAATACAAAATAAAAATATTTAGGAATCTGTAGTCGTTGAAAGATGCGTTAGATCCTAATTATTTCCGTCGTCAGTCAGTTTTAAAATACTTAAAAGGAATAAAAATAATATAATATTGCCGTTTGCAATTAAGGTGACCATCAGTTTACAACGGTTTAACACACAAGAGCCCAGATAAGATGCTTATGGTAATCAGAATTTGGTAGCATTAACGATACAGAAAATTAATTCGCTCAAATTTTGGTTGCTATAAACATCTTCTCTGTGCTCTTTTGTTTGGAGTATTGTACAATGGTGCCCCCTTAATTACAAACCGGAATAGTATGATCCAATATATACAGTGTCCTCCAAAAAAAACGCAAGATATGGGAATATTTTTTATTACGGATTTCAGTTCTAATTCAACTTTAGCATTAGCATTCGCTTATTTATTAAAAATATAAAATGATAGTAGTCATGTGCCTGGCGTTATCAAAATTGACGTTTTTTTTTCAAAAAAATCAGGTTAGTTTTTTTAATGATCGTAAAATTTCTAAAAACAATATTCTGGCATTAAAGAAACTGTTGTCGGTAACATCATCATACTCTCATTTTTTTATACCAAAAAGTTATTTATAATAATTTTTTTAATCGGTGAAAACAAAAATAACATTTTAATTTCTGTTAGAGATGCAAAGCTGGCGTAATTTTAAGAAATTACTCAATAAATGAAATCAAATTTTTCTGTAGTAGTACTGACAGAATTAATTTGAATCAAGCCATCAAATGTAATAAAATTAGTATCCATTCAGTGTCAAGCAAAAGCAATAATGTAATGACGTTTCCGCCAAAAAATAGTGTCCCTAAGGTTAGAAACTTTTCTGTTTTTTTTGAAACAATAAAATAGTGGGAAAAGTTAAAAGTTTGAAATGTCAATCTTGACAGGTAAGTGAAGTCACGAGATTACCTCTGAGTAGATCCTTTTTCGCCTATATGAAGCAAAAGCTAACGCTAAAGTTAAATCTTAACTAAAAGCCGTAACAAACTATTTTTCCATCAGATCCAAACTTTGTAAAGGAGACTATATAATATAATATAATACAATATAATAGAATATAACACAATATAATATAATATAATATAACACAATATAATATAATATAATATAATACAATATAATATAGTAGAATATAATAAAATATAACATAATAAAAAATAATTTACTGTCATATATATAATATATTTCTCAAACATTTCGGTAAAACCATTTAAGCAAAGAAATTACAAAGCACCAGTTAATTAAATCTTGCTTCTGTGGGAATAAATAACAAAAAAAGTTTTGACGCATTCACTAACTCTAACTTGCAGTGCCATTTCACATGGGCTATTCTGTGGCGGCCCCTAGTAGCTGAGCACCGTCGCGGGCAGTTGTCCCATTTAAACCATTGAATGCTTTCAGGCGACGGCACACGGCCACTTCGAGGGCCAACAGAGACGTCCGTATGTGGGCTCTTTAAGATTCTTTTAGTGAACCTAGCTATTAATATTTTAATTTGAATTTCATTGCGTGTATGTTCGAGAAAGTTAATAATATAATGTAATAATACAATAATACCAGTCGGAGGCAATATCACGTGTTAATTTCAAAACCCTTAAACACAAATGAACCTGTTTTAAGAAAAAACTTTGTTCAAACAATTACATCTTATCAAATAGAATTTAGAAATACAAATTGCACAGGATATAGCTAGGTGCCATTAAAAACAATACAATATGACATTACATATAATAGGATGTATTATAGTATAATACCATGGATTACAACATAATTGATATAATAAAATTTTAGAAAAGTTATACGAGTTATCTCAACAGTGTCAAAATATGCCTTGAACAAACTAGAAATTTTAATTTTTTGTCAAAATAAAGTACCACCCGAACAAGGAAAAAATGTTAAATAGTATTATTTCTAACAAAAGCGCGAGTGGTGTTTTTTTAATCTTAATTTTCTTCCAGAGGTAAAAAGAAAATGTTTACTTAACTATTTTTCTTCGTTCAAAGAATACTGTCTATTGCATATGGAAACAATCTTAATTTAAAATTTTCGTTAAGTCATGTTGTGCTATCTGAAACTACAGCAAATTAGTTTCAATTTATACCACCAAAGGTAACAAAACATTATTATTGATTTAAAAAGAAAATAAATACCACCTCTCCGGAAGTGATTATTAAAATAAGTTGTAATTTATAGGAAGTTATTGCTGATCTTATTGTTTGCTCGTGAGTAATCAAGCTATGTCAAATGGATTTTTCTGAGTAATTATAAAGTTGCGCGTTTCTCCTTTTCAAAATTATGTAACTTGTAACTAAATTAAAGATTTTGTAAATTTAATATATCTGCATTATTTTTTTTTTTTTTTTAATAAAAATAGTCGCATCTTAGAATTACTATAGTAACAGTAAACGTCAAAAGTTGACGGACACAAAACTAACCTACACTAACGACTCTTTATGTATTTCTTCAGTACGAAAAATAAGGTAAGAATAATAAAATGTGTAACAACTTTTAACAATTGGAATTTTTGTGTACGAGGCTGGTTTGAAAAGTCCATGCAAAGTCCGAGAGATGGCACCACCGGCGTGTATCGAGGTCATGTTTAGTTAGTAGCATCTCTTGAATGAACGCACACCAAGTTTCAGCCATATTGGTCTATTTCTTTGTGTTTGGCATTCGTGTGAATCAAGGAAGTCGAGTGATTTTCAAGAAATGGACGAAAAAGAATTTCGTGTGGTGATTAAACATTACTTTATGAAAGGCAAAACGCCTCAGGAGACTAAAAAGAAGCTTGATAAACATTATGGTGACTCTGCACCTTCGATTAGAACAGTTTATAAGTGGTTTCAAAATTTTCGGACTGGCCATATGGGCACAAGTGACGCTGAACGTTTTGGACGGCCTGTGGAGGTTACGACTCCAGAAATCATTGATCAAATCCATGGTATGGTGATGGATGACAGAAGAGTTAAGGTGCGTGAGATTGCTAGTGCTGTGGGCATCTCTACTGAACGGGTAGAAAATATTTTGCATAAACATTTGGACATGAGAAAGCTATCCGCAAGATGGGTGCCGCGATTGCTCACGCTTGACCAAAAACGGAATCGTGTGAAGTGTTGCAAGGATGGTTTGCAGCTGTTCCAGAAGAATCCGGAGGACTTTAAGCGTCGTTTCGTCACTGTGGATGAAACATGGATACATTACTATACTCCTGAGACCAAACAACAATCTAAACAATGGGTTACCAAGGGGGAATCTGCACCAAAAAAGGCGAAGACCGTTCCTTCGGCCGGAAAGGTTATGGCGACTGTCTTTTGGGATTCGCAAGATAATCCTCATCGACTATCTGGAAAAGGGTAAAACTATTACAGGTGAATATTATTCATCGTTATTGGACCGTTTGAAAACCGAACTGCAAGAAAAACGCCAGCGATTGGCCCACAAGAAAGTCCTTTTCCATCACGACAACGCACCAGCATACACCTCAGCAGTTGTGGTCGCAAAATTAATGGAAAAGGATTCCAACTCGTTTCACATCCCCCCTATTCTCCAGACTTGGCTCCCTCGGACTACTATTTGTTCCCCAATTTGAAGAAATGGCTGGCGGGACAAAGATTTTATTCAAACGAGGAGGTGATTGCAGACACTAATGGATATTTTGCAGACTTGGCCAAATCCTATTATTCGGAAGGGATCAACAAACTAGAACATCGTTGGACGAAGTGTATAAGCCTAAAAGGAGACTATGTCGAAAAATAAAAAAGGTTTACCCCAAACACATAAGTAGTTTTTATTTTTGCACGGACTTTTCAAACCAGCCTCGTAAGACATCTATTAACAGGGTAGAGAATTGAAATAAGCCCATCAGCAAATGTACTTTATGAAATTTCGATATTTTTTAGCTTCCTAAAACATAATCTGAAATAAAAATGTTTAGCATTCTTCTCTCCATTACTCTTTGGGTTACTTGGAGTTTATATATTATACTTTTATTTAAAGCCCACGTTTCAGTGCCATATGTTAATACCGGCAGTACATATTGATCGAACACCCTGGCTTTTATTGTATTTATGATGCCCAATTTAAATGTGGAATGTAACCTTCGGAACGCGGACCAAGCTAAATAGACTCTTCTATCCAAGCCATCCTTTAAATTATTTTTTGATATTGCGAATTTTGTCCTAAATAAATGAATATTTGTACCTTTTCTATTCTTCCACCGTCCAAGCTGTTACCTTCAATTTCGTTGTTCAAATATTTAGTTTTGGTGAAGTTTATTTTTAGACCGAGACTTGTTATTTAATTCCATCAACATTTCTTGTAATTCTTCTTTTGTATTGTCGATTAGAATGACATCATCTGCGAACCTTAAGTTGGTTTACTCGTTCACTGTCCATTAATATTCCTGTATTTTCCCACTCTAGCGATTTGAACATGTCTTCTAGAGTCAACGTGAAAATCTTTGGGAATATAATTCCTCTTTTAATTTTGATTTTATTTTGTTTTTCTTCCAGCATTTTTATATATGTGTTCAAGAAGAGTTGTGTATCTCTCTGCTATTATTTAAGGCGTTAAGGACTGCTCATATCTCTGCCAAACCAAATTCTTTTTTGTAGTCAACCATTGCTCTCCATAAGCTGAACTTATATTCATTTGCTTTTTCCAGTAGTAATCTAATGTTTGAAGATGGTCCAAAGTGCTGTATCCCCGTCTAAATCACGCTTGTTCACGTGGTTGATAACTGTCTAATTTGTTCGTTATGGTTCTCGTGAAGATTTTGTATAGTACCGATAACAGGCTGATGGGTCTGTAAATCTCCAATTTAAATTTATTCCCATTTTTAAAAATAAGCACAATCAAGGCGTTTGCACAAGGTATAAATATTTTAAGTATTTTACTTTCTATAAGGCATCTGTTAAATAGAGCTTTAGAGATTGTATTAGCGATACCCTTCCATACCTTATCATTTCTATAGTGATTTCATCGTCCTCTGGTTCTTTATTGTTGTGCATATGTTGTATGGCATTCATTATTTTATTCGTTGTTACATCGGGAATTTCTTCAGATCCCACATTTCTTACTATCACTCTATTTCCTTCTTCTTTCCCGAACGGTGGCGATTTCTTCGTGTCATATAATGTTTGATAATATTTTTCCCCCATTTATCTCTTGAGCTTGTGCGATCTCTTGGTTATCGTTATTTATAAGTTTTATTATTTGATATCTCCCTTCATCCATTTGTTCATTTAAGTGTCTCAAACTTCTTCCCTCTTTCAGAGTTTCTTCTATTTCTGAGTTTCTGTACTGTCAGACGTCTTCTCTGATCTTTTTCTTTATTTTTTTGTCTATATCTGCTAATTGTAATCTTGCCATTTGTAGGATCATTCCTTAATAGTCTTCTATGTTTCGTTAGATTTTGTGTTTCTTTACTTAATTTTTGTGTTTTTTCTTTTTTCGATGTTGCTATTTGTTTTGTAGTCATAAGTAGGCTGTTGGTTATTTGTGTGTTTAATTCTCAAGTTCTGTCTGGTAGTTTATGCGTTCAATATGATTTTCCAGTACTTGTCGATATTCGTCTGTGTTTTGTTCTATAATTTTTGTTGGTGTCTGTATCTTTGTGTCCATTATCAATCTACGTCTCTCCTGCTTCAGATTTATTCTTATTTTTGCTCTGAGTATCCGATGGTTACTGCCAAGGCCTGTCATGTCGATTACAATATTCTTGTCATTTGATAAAACATAATCAATTTTGTATCTTGTTATCCCATCTGGGCTTTGACATGTCCATCGTTTATATTCTGGCCTTTGGAAAAATGTGTTCATAACGTACGAGTTATTTTCGTTGACAAAATTTGATAATATTTCTCCTATGCTTTTCCTCGTTCCCAAACCAAACTTCCCGATACTCTTCTCGTTTGTATTCGATGGTTTACCTATTTGAAGTCGCCAATTATTATGATATATGTTGTTTTGTGATGTCGTAAGCTTTGTTCATATCTTTGTAGAATTGGTCAATTTCTTCTTCCTCGCTGTCTGATGTCGGTGCATATACCTGAATAATCTTACATTTGCATCTTCTGTTTATTTTTAGGTCTACTGAAATCACTCTTTCCGATATAGTTTTGAATTGAACATTATCTGCTATTCTTTTATGTATGTATAAGTGGACGGACTCCACCAAATTTCTTACTTTCATTGCCGCTATAGAAAAATTTATGGCCACTTTTTAGGCTGATGCAAGACTCTCCTATTTTTCTTACCTCCGCTAAGCCCAACACTGTTCATTTAATGTTTTTTAGTTCTTCTAATTCGTTCAGTTTTTCTTCGCATCCTAAAGTTCTTGTATTGTAAGTTGCTACGTGCCAGTCTGTTCTTTTGGATTGTCTATGAGCTGTGGGTATAGGACTGTGTTTTACTCTTGAATTTTTGTTCCCCCCGAACCCATAGGACTGACTGCAAGAGCGGTGCGAGACTCTGAATTTCCTCTACTTGCCTGAGGTACCGCATTTTGGAAATTCAACATATTGATTGTTCATTTTGGGGTTTTTAGCAATTTCTTTATCGTGCAGGCCAAACGGGTCGACAAGGGGTAAAGAAGTTGGAAAGATGGTATGTGGTAAAGGATTAATGTTTTCAGGACCTGATGTCCCCCCATATTAGGAGGTAGGAGGGGATCAAGGCTGAATAATACCTTTGGTTTATTTTAAGTATGTTCTTACTTTTATTGTTAATAATGGAAATTAATAAATTTAAAGCAACTGCAGCATTGTATTTTAGTATGAGACCGTGTAATGACCCAGAAAGCTTAATGTTTTTTCCAAGAAAAATCCATCTTTTTAACTAACGAAAAAACAGAAACTTAGTATTATTAAATAGCAGGGTAGTAGAGCTCAGAAGAGCTATATTCTTAGTAACGGCATTAAACTGAAACAAAACGTTTAGATAAGATCGTATAACATGGTTGTTATATATTTTTCAAAAGATTTATTAAATTTTTTTAATGTAATTTAATACTCAAAAATAATACATCGTTAAATGAATTATAGTATGTCATATTTTTCTTGATTTAATCCCAATTTTTATAATATTATTGTAATGTATTTTCGGTGAAATAATTGTGTGATTTCCGTGTGTTTCGTGATAAGATAAAAACTAAAATATATAGAGAAAACATAATTTTTTCTTTGAAATTCCAGTTTTTATATTTACTTTAAATTGGGAAAAAAGAGGGTTTTTAAAACTTTCATTCGACTTCTCGACTGAATCGAAAGATCACTTTTCTGGTCGGGCTGCAGACATTGCCAGTACGGCAAAAATACTAGGTGTTCTGTTAAATATTGTATATGTTGTGCAATTTGATTTTTTCCATCGCAGTAACCTGCATTTTCAAACATCTTTTTTTTTTGATTTTATAACACGCACTTGCAGAACCGCCGTCAGCTAGTCGTTTCCAGAGAACGTTACGCCGGTAACACTGTACCAACCAAACAAACAATGCGACAATGTTCACAATAGCTATTTGTTAATACTTATTAATGTTTATACCGAGTGACACATGACAGTCCTCCTTATTGTTTATCAGACCTGAACAATTATCATATTAATAAATTTCTTAGGTTTCCTTGTATAATATCTAGTTACTAACTTTACCATTATTATGGGCATATTCACAGAAAAAAATATTCAGAAAATAACATTAAATTGTTTTAGTTTTAATTTCTGTTGTCCCAGCGTATTTAAAGATTATAATTTCTGTCGGACTTAAATAAAACTGTATATAGTTTGATGAATCACTGAAGTTTTTGTTATTCAAGTTGTTTCCCAGCTCTTAGAATAACAAAAATGAAAGTTGTTTTGGAAAGTATTTTTCCGTAAAGAGAATTTTAGAACTAAATGATTATTATTTACCAAATATTTTATGCATGTCTGGTGGTTATAGGGCTTCTTTGTACACTCATGAAAGGAAAAAAGAGGATTTTGATTTTCTGTGGTTTTCTAAGTAAGAACCTCTAAAACAAAAAATAATATTAATGCGGTTAAAACATAAACTTGAAGAGTCAACTAAACGATTTTGGTTCTACGACAGAACGACCAATCTTTAATAAGAAATGCATTTTCATTAGGCAAACTGAAAAATTTAAATACATACATACATACAAAGTAAAAATAACAACGATGCAATAAGATGAAAAAAGTTGTAATAAACTTTAGGGTAATGTATACCTACAGCCAGGGCCGTGGAGAGAAAATCCAAGCCAGAGGGAATTAAATTTACGGCCCTCTCTTAAACATCTGTTTCTCCATCACCTATTGGTCCCTCAAATACTCAAAATCCACAAAGCCTATCCTACCCCAAATTAAACCCAAGACCCTTCCCAGGCTATTAGATCCGCCATCCCGAAAGTGCCTCTAATTGTCTTCCGAGACTAAACGAGTTAGAATCATTGCACCGTCGCGATCAAGGAACTTCGGGTATGCCTTCACGGTGTCCGAAAGTCTAAAAATTCACCCCACCCTCCTGACGCTTTCAGACACATCACCGGGTTTCTATACCACACCTTTCAGCTTCAGGAAGAAAAGCTCAATCCTATCCTCTTCAGAGGCATCCTCGAAACCCTCATAGTAGAGGACGACAAGGAAGACCTAGAACGTCAAGGCCACGCCAATCTTAGATAATCTAAGATTAATAAAAAAATGTATCTGATAGGAGATTGTTGAACGCATACAAAAGTATGGGAATTATAAAATGTAAAAGTAGTTTAAATAAAGACAGAGGGCATATTCCTTATAGTCTCCTCTACTGGTTACTTGAGCGGAACTGATGGCCTTGCCTATGCCATTAGTTCCGTCTGAATAATTCAAGGGTTAGGCTAAGTATAAATAGGGTAGATTTGTAGTTTAGCTTTAGTCAATCATCGCTCCTGATGAAGTTAACATGGTTAGCGAAACGCGCGTCGAGTGCAAAAATAAAGTGTTTGGTGTAGTAGCGATATATACTGAGCAGTATCATTGTGCCAAAGATTCCATATTCCCAACTTAGTTAAGTTAGGAAAACCCTTTTCCTCTATCATAACAGCAAATGGAGCTCCAAACTTGAGTCCATCAGCCCCCAAGGAGAATGGCTCTAGCCCTCTCCCACGTTACCCCCCCCCCCTCCGGTGTATGCCTATAATCTTCCACGCCAGCACCACTGCTGTTACCCCCCAAGAAAAAGCTTATCTTTTAGCAGAAATAGTAGAAGATCAGTATCACCTCATCCCTCCATCTCGCCCCACCATTTAACTCTTCCACCAGGTTCAAGCCTCTATAAACACGTATTTTACTACTTCTTTAACCACCTAACATTATCAAGTTCTATTTGTAGTCCCAGGATATGACAAAATCAGTGTCAAAGCCTTAAAAAAGAAACAGGAAGACAACTATCATAAACTATATCCTGACACTTAGCTACTTCCCACCATTCTAGAAGAAAAGTGAGATCATCCTAATCAGGAAACCAGGCACCGTCGCTCACGAGGCTAGAAACTATCGGCTATTTAGTCTACTTCCTTGCCTAAGCAAAAATCATCACAGTCAAAACTTCAGAGCTCAGAGTCACCTCCAACGAACAGTTCGGGTTTCAACCTTTCCACAGAACTACACTTTCACAATAAAACTGTAACAACTTAAACTTTCCCTAATGTTATAAAACAAAAATCAATGAGCCGTTAAACTATAAAAAAACTTTTTCACGCTTTCACTTTGAAAACGTAAGCTCATTCGAATACCAAATAATAACCGGTCAAGTGCAAGTTGACTTGCACAATTAGTGTTCCGTACGTTAATTTCTTTTAAAATAAAAAATTTTGTTACGATGGTATAAAATGATCAGTGACTTCACAAAACACACTCCAAATGAGTTTTCAACAAAGTTTGTTTCCAATCTTTACTGAAAACTGATGACCTTGAAATGTTTGTTTTTTTTTTATATACCAGATAAAATATTAAAGGTAATGCACTCGTGATAATTTTAGTTCAATCTATACCCCGTGGAGAATATTTCAGAATTTTTTCAAAATTTTTTAATCAGTACTTTTCGAGATAAGGCGGGAGGACAGCGATTTTTCGCGATTTTTTAAAAATAATACAAAGAAAAATGTGCGCAAGTATAACATTATATATATATATATATATATATATATATATATATATATATATATATATATATATATATATATATATATATATATATATATATATATATATATATATATATATATATATATATATATATATATATATATATATATATATATATATATATATATATATATATATATATATATATATATAATATATATATATATATATATATATATATATATATATATATATATATATATATATACACAGTTTTTACTCGTGTTTTCACAAGCTTTCATTTGACACCACACTCGATGACCTAGTAAAAAAATTTTTTTTCCACTTCCGATTTCACCCTTCAAAACTATCCCCTTAAGTCAAAATTTAACTTTCAAAACTACACGGCTCTGATGAGGCCATCAATTTCTATATTAGTACCAAATTTCAACTTTCTATGTCAAATAGTTTCGGAGAAAATCGGGTGTGACAGACACACAGACAGACAGACAGACACCAAAGTGATCTTATAAGTGTTCCGTACGAAACACTAAAAAGGCAGGAAGGGCTTTCTGAAGAAAAAACTGCACTTCAAATGAAACTTTACTTCCTGATTTTTTAAAACTGGTCTAATTTGACAATTAAATATTTACATTAACAAAAAACATGGGTAATGTAACTAAAGTTATGATGCTGTGTAGTACAAGTTAAGAAAATTGTTTTTTATTTATCATTAAATCGATAAAAACTTCTTTTTAATGTTCCGTACGGAACACTTACGGAATCACTTCGGCTCCATCTGTCTGACACACCCGAATTTCTCCGAAACTATTGGACATAGAAAGTTGAAATTTGTCATAAATATAGGAACTGATGGCCCAATCACGGCCATATAGTTTTGAAAGTTAAATTTTGACTTAAGAGCTTAGTTTTGAGGTTGAAATCGGAAGTGAAAAAAAGTGTTTCTACAAGGTCATCGAGTGAGGCGTCAAATGAAAGCTTGTGAAAACACGAGTTTAAAAATATATATGGCGTAATATTTGCAGAAACTTTTCTTTATATTATTTTTATAAGAATTATCAAAAATCGCCCTCCCAACCTATCTCTAAGAAGACTAATTAAAGAATTTCGAAAAAATTCTGGAATATTTTCCATAAGATGTATATGATGTAATACTTGCGCAAACTCTTCTTTATATTATTTTTTTAAAAATTAACAAAAATCGCTGTCCTCCTACCCTATCTCTAAGAGTACTAATTAAAGAATTTTGAAAAAACTCTGGAATATTTTCCATAAGGCGTAGATTGAATGAATATTATCACCTTTGATAATTTATCTGGTATATAAAAAAAATTCAAGGTTATCGACTGGGGTGTCAAATGAAAGTACGAGTTGAAAAATATATATGATGTAATACTCACACAAACTTTTCTTTACCTTATTTTTAAAAAAATTGCCAAAAATTGCTACTTCAAAGTGCATTACCTCTGATAAGTTATCTGGTATATAAAAAACAAAGATCGGAAACAAACTTTGTTGAAAGTCATTTGGGAAAAAGTACTGATCAAAAGATTTTAAAAAATTCTGGAATATTCTCCACAGGGTGTAGATTGAACGAAAATTATCACGAATGCATTACCTTTAATAGTTTATCTGGTATATAAAAAAAAAAAAAAAAAATTTCAAGGTCACCACTTTTTAGTAAAGATAGGAAAAAAAACTTTACTGAAAACTCATTTAAGGTGTGTTTTGTGAAGTTACTGATCGTTTTATACCTCCGTAACAAAAATTTTTATTTCAAAAGCAATGACGGTACAGAACACTAATTGCGAAAGTCCGACGTGCACTTGACCGATTATTTTATTTTCAATTTTCTGATAAAAACGATATTTACCATATGAAATGTAACAGTGTCAAAAACAAAAGTAAACTGGACAGCTAGAAGTTTTAAGTTCTATGGCAACTAGATCGGGTTTTAAGTTTTAGACGGCTTTAATGAATCTTACTATAATAATTAAGCTCCCAGAATAATAAAAAAATTGATGATCAGATAAAAGGCAACAAACAAGTAAAGAACCCTTTTCGGAAAAACTTGTTCTTCCCTCTCTAGTGAGCCCTGGCTACGGTATGCTTACCGGTTAACTCGCCGTCTTCTTCAACCCTTTCTTTTCGTTCTTTATACACATACAGACATATTATAACTATGAACGCTATAGTGCAATATAAAAGGACTTGATTGGAACAACTTTTGTCTTTTAGACAAGTGACGAACGATATTGTGTTGTTCAAAGGCATTTTAATTTAAAATATTTTTTGAAATCTAACCCGGTACACCACATTTATTGTAAACTGCCATTTGCTGTACTTGACTAATGCGGTTCATAACTAGGAACCTGTAGGCTGTTATCTAAATCAGCAAAATATGATAAGGTATATCAGGCCAATTGTGTTGTTATTGGGGGGGGATCAGGTGATATTGAATTAAAATTATCGTATTTGTAATTTAAAATAGTTTGCAATCACTCAACATACACGGTATATTGTCCAATCACATTAGGGGTTTCACCTTGGAATGAGAGATAATAAGCTGTAAACTTGTATAAACCTTTATTTTGGCATTCCAAAAGTTGTCTCAAAAGTCTGATAAAATCTCGTGTCCCCGTCTTAAGATATTCAAGGTCAAAGGTCACAAAAATCGATTTTTCGCAAATATCTCGCTTCCTATGGTTTCAATCTTTTATGGAAATTGTAGGGCATAAAATTATCTACAAATTTTATTCTAAAAATTTTTTTTATACGCTTAATCCTTTTTGAGATAGAGCGTGGAGAGCGCGCAGCGCTCAGCTGTACATAGCATAATGCAAGGTCAACCGTGAGTCCCGGTAAATAATACGTCGTATAAAGTTAATTAATCACTAAAAAATCCATAATTACGAATAATTTGCATTATTTATAAATTAATACATTATATTTAATAATATTTTTCGTTTATCAAATATATTAGTTTAATAATACTTACCTACTTCTCGTAATTAAAAAATTGTTAAGTAGAATACTTTATATATATTCTAATATATCTAAATTAGATTTTAAGAAGAAAAGGAATAGAGCAAATACATTTTAATTATATCTTTATTTAGCAATTATGTATCACACATTTACTACAGTTGAAGTTCAAATGTGGGGAGGATTTACGTAAACTTTAATAATTAGAAGGACATGAGTCTCAATTTTCTTCTTCTTCATCATCGTCTTCCGGTCGCTCGAAAATTTCCAGTTCATTATCATCATCTTCGTTGTCAAGGATAAGACTTAGTTTCGACTACAGATGATCGAATATCTTCCCTAACAATAGCTGCTGCAGCTTCTACAATCCGTAACCGCTCTTCTTCGGGATCCTTTTTTTTTATTGTGGTCCCTTGAAAAAGAAATCGGTCTTAACTATATAATGGAACATCTGCCCCAACTGACTATAAATAGAAAAGGTCGTATTATAGGGGTCTATATTCCCAGGTATAATCTTAATAGTAATATAAGTATTTAAGAGTTTACACATTTTAAAGAAAAAGTACTTATTTTTTTTTCTACTTAAAATATAATTAAGATATATTAGAATATAATTAAAATATACTTAAAGTATTTCACTTAACAATTGTTTAATTACACTAAGTAGGTAGGTATTATTAAACGAACATATTTGATAAATGAAAAATATTATTAAATATAATGTATTAATTAATAAATATTGCAATTTATTCATAATTATGGATTTTTTAGTGCTTAATTAACTTTATACGATGTATTATTTACCAGGACTCACAGTTGACCTTGCATTATGTTATGTATGGCTGAACGCTGCGCGCCCTTCGCCCTCTATCTCGAAAACGGTTAAGCATATAAAAAAATGTTTAGAACAAAATGTGTAGAGAATTTTATGCTCTACAATTTTCATAATAAATGCAAATATCATTGAAACCATAGGAAGCGAGATATTTGCGAAAAACCGATTTTTGTGACCGTTGACCTTGAATATCTTAAGACGCGGACACGAGATTTTATGAGACTTTTGAGACAACTTTTAGAATGCCAAAATAAAGGTTTATACAAGTTTGCAGCTTATTATCTCTCATTCGTGGAAATATTACGAAGGCGCATTGCACTTTGATGTTCTTTAATTCTAGTACATATTATTTTTCTTCTCGTTTAGGTTCTACAACAGATACACGGGATACTGTAGACTATACAAACACCATATATATATATATATATATATATATATATATATATATATATATATATATATATATATATATATATATATATATATATATATATATATATATATATATATATATATATATATATATATATATATATATATATATATATATATATATATATATATATATATATATATATATATATATATATATATATATATATATATAATATATATATATATATATATATATATATATATATATATATATATATATATATATATATATATATATATATATATATATATATATATATATATATATATATATATATATATATATATATATATATATATATATATATATATATATATATATATATATATATATATATATTATATATATATATATATATATATATATATATATATAATATATATATATATATAATATATAATATATATATATAGAGAGAGAGAGAGAGAGAGAGAGATACATTACGGTTTTTTATATCATTATTTCTTCAAAGCACTTCCTGTTTTAATATAAAGTACATTAATAAAAAGTTTTTCTGTTGTCCATATTTTATCTATTGAACTATTGAAGATGCTAGTATGAATATTCCCGTAGAAATCCGTCAGTCTTAATGTATGAAAGTATATATATATATATATATATATATATATATATATATATATATATATATATATATATATATATATATATATATATATATATATATATATATAATATATATATATATATATATATATATATATATATATATATATATATATATATATATATATATATATATATATATATATATATATATATATATATATATATATATATATATATATATATATATATATGTATATATATATATATATATATATATATATATATATATATATATATATATATATATATATATATATATATATATATATATATATATATATATATATATATATATATATATATATATATATATATATATATATATATATATATATATATATATATAGAGAGAGAGAGAGAGAGAGAGAGAGATACATTACGGTTTTTTATATCATTATTTCTTCAAAGCACTTCCTGTTTTAATATAAAGTACATTAATAAAAAGTTTTTCTGTTGTCCATATTTTATCTATTGAACTATTGAAGATGCTAGTATGAATATTCCCGTAGAAATCCGTCAGTCTTAATGTATGAAAGGACTACAATCCCACTTACACAATGCTGTTGCATATTATCACATCCCTGCCGATATATCTACAGGATGCAGAACATGCAAAATCCCTATTTAGGGGAGGAGGTGAACGGTAAAAAACAGGAAGATTGTTTGCGGAATCTAAAAGTTTTTATGTAGTAATTGGGTTCAAAACTTGCTGCAGGAATAAACATGTTTTCACAAATAAGGAACACTAATATGTATTGTTACGCATGTCCTTGGAACTGTGTGAACAGTTTTCTACTTAGAAATAGACACGAGATCCCCTCTCTAGTAAACCCGAGTGAGAGGGAAGACCAGACAGTTTACTTTGCTATTTAAATGAAGAAAACTTTTGCGGAACTGCAACCTGTTGACCGGTTCAGTGGACTGGGTTTTCTGGAGTGCTCCCCCTATATCATTTTTAAAGTACTTGAAGTTGACAAATCAGAAAATATATATAATTTTTTTTATCGTTCACCTCCCCGCCTGAGTAAGGATTTTACCTTTTTTCATATCCCAAAGATATCGGCGAGGATATCGTAATACCCGTCAATATTGTCAAAGTGTCGAAACATACATTTTTTGTATGCGAACAACTACTACCTATGTCGAACAACTACTATCTATGTATGCCATTTTTTTATTATTTTCAATTGCTTATTTCTCATTGAAACTAAAAATTCAATAAAGAGTGCCGAAGCTTGATTAAAAGAGTGATCCCAATGTGTTTTTATTATTCCGTACGGAACACTTATGGGATCACTTCGGTGTCCACCTGTCCGTCTGTCCGCCTGTCTGTGATATCCGATTTTCTCCGAATTTATGTGACATAGAAAGTTGAAATTTGGCACAAATATAAGAATTGATAGCTCAATTAAAGCTCTGTAGTTTTGAAAGTTAAATCTTAACCTAAGGGGTTAGTTTTGGTCGGTAAAAACACGAGTTTAAAAATGTATACATTGTAATACCTGTACACTCTTTTCTTTGTATTATTAAAAAAGGGGTAAAAATCGCTGTACCCCCACTTTTGAACAAATTCTGAAATATTGTTCATAAGGTGTAGATCGAGCGAAAATTATCGCTTTTGATAATTTATCTGGTGTAACAAAAAACTATGAAAGCTATATGCACTGACAATATGGTAGAATTTTTGTTAATATATTTTTCAGTACACAACTACTCGCGCGTCGCTTCTGTACCGAGACAAAATAATTTTATTTTATTTGTTTATAATTAAACATATATTTAAGTATTAAATATTTGTTTTACACTTTTATTAATAGATTCTAGATTGATTTGTTGGCTAGTAGGTAGCTAAGATGCTATAACTATTATATATTATTAACTAAGAAAAAACGTGAAAATACACAGTAGGTAAATTAATATTATGTAACGTATTACATATTAAATTTTTTCAAATAACCAGTATTAATGTTTGAATTTAGTGCGAGAAAATCAAATTACAATTTAGGTTTGCGACCAAAAAGTTTAATTATTTCTGCTCACTAATCTTAAAACGGGAACTTTACTAGTTGTTTGCCGTTTTACATGCCTACCTGGAATATAATATTTTTTAAAATAGTTCTAGAGTTCTAAGCAATAACTTAATTAGGTTAGAGGAATGAGCAAATGAATCAAAAGGGCACTTTTAGAAAAAAAAAAACAATATTTATAAAGTGTTTTGTCACATTGGGGTGGGTCGTATGCCCTCCTTGGCTAAACTATTGCCTGTAAGCAATTATTTATTTTGTTTAATTGCCAACTTGTCAGCTTTCTTCAAATGAATTCACCTTCATCCTTATCCAACTCATATTGTTGCATTATACTAGGTGGTGTATCCAGGTTCTAAGGATGGATCCGAAGAACATTATTTCCCTTTTTTCTCAGGAAACAGAATTTATAGGGGGAGTGCTTTTTTCTCGATCGATACTCTATACCAGGGGTGCTCAAACGGTCGATCGCTTTCGACAAGTCGATCGCGAGTGCTTTTTGAGTCGATCTCGAGAAAAAAATTCCGATATAGAACTATTCACAGATTTTGTTTTAGGTAACTAAAACAAAATGTAATGAATAAACTACTAAAATTTATTCGATCCATAATTAGGCCAGAATAACACCCTCATCACTTTCTTTTATCGTAATAACCCCCTGCTAGCGGCAAAAGGCGGCTTTATCAAAGGAACGCGCGGTACTTTTCAAAGAAAAGCCGCGTTTTTGATTCCCGCCGATTTTTCTAGAAACTTCGGGCTGCGTGTTTAACGGGAACATTCGAGACTTCATTCGCGCCGATTTAAATGTTGCGCCTGCAGGAATAGGAGTCAGTCTGAGTTGTAACTTGAAGGCGATACATCGATACAAAGTTTATTAATAAATAGTCCAAAATGAGTACGGCGAAGAAAAGTAAAATTTATCATTTTAATAACGATTGGGAGGAAGAATTTTTCTTTTGTATGGTAAAGGATAAGTGCATTTGTCTCATTTGCCGTGCGTCAGTTGCAATACCTAAGCGTGGGAACTTAGAGAGGCATCATAAAACGGTTCATAAAAAACTATGAAAAGGATTTTCCGTCACAGAGTGAATTAAGAAAACGAAAAGTACGTGATTTGATAACTTGTTTGAAAAAAGAACAAACCATGTTCACAAGACCAGCCAAACAATCAAAAGCTGCAACGATCGCGTCATTTAAAATATCTCATATATTGGCGAAACACAAGAAACCATTTGATGATGGATTGGTTGTGAAGGAAGCATTTATTGAAGCGGGTAAGACTTTATTTGGAGATTTTAAAAATAAAAACAGAGATTATGTCTGCTATTAGAGAACTTCAGTTATCTCGTCCGACTGTCACAAGGCGTGTTGAAGTCATGAGTCAGGACATGGCAGATAAACTAAAACATGATATCATGGAATGTACATACTTTTCTTTACAGTTCGACGAATCCACCGATATGACAGACACTGCCCAGCTGTGTATTTTTATTCGAATGGTATTCAATGACATGTCGGCTAAGGAAGAGTTTTTGACAATGATTCCTCTGAAAGAAAAGACCCGTGGCGAAGATATATATGACGTTTTCTTCAATTTTGCAACAAAGTACAAGCTACCATTATATAAACTAGTGTGCATTACAACCGATGGAGCACCAGCAATGACTGGAAACAAAAACGGTTTTGTGGCATTGTGTCGAGCTAATGATGATTTCCCTTCATTTTTCTCCTTCCATTGCATTATACATTAACAAGTTTTGTGTTCAAAAGTTCTAAACATGGAGGAGATTATGGGCATTGCAATAAAAATTGTGAATTCTATCCGTGCACGTAGCTTGCAACGACGGCTCTTTAAATTGCAGTTGGAAGATAGTGAGTCAGCTGAACACACTGATTTAGTTCTTCACACGGACGTCAGGTGGTTGAGTCGCGGAAAATTCCTAGAAAGGTTTCAAGAATTATTGCCCGAAATAACAACTTTTCTGGACGAAAGAGGTGATGACACTCAGATGCTGAAAAACGGAAAATGGCTGACTGATTTGGCATTTTTGACAGACATCACAATACATTTAAACACCATTAATTTGGAGCTTCAAGATAAAGGAAAAACTATTATTGAGATAATTAGCGCAATAAACGCATTCAAAAGTAAATTGCAACTTATGATAGATCAACTGAAAAGAAAAGATCTGAAAAATTGTCCGTCTTTGAAAGCAAGGATTCCTCAGTTGAATTATGATATTTATGAGGCAGAATTATCAAATATTTTGGGCCAATTCGAAATACGTTTTTATGATTTCAGTAAATTGGCAAATATCGCATCATTTATGAGTTATCCTTTTTCGTGTAAAAACATTGAGGAATTAGCTACTGAAATAGCAAGTCAGTTTAACATGGACTCATGTTCTGTTGAAAGAGAGTTAGTGCAGATTATATCAGATATACATCTCAAAGCCACAGCATCTGATACAAAATTCTGGTGTTTTATATCTGAAGATAAATATCCGAATCTAAGGCAAATCGCCCTTCAACTGACGGCAATGTTTGGGTCAACTTACTTGTGCGAGTCTGCATTTCCTGAAATGAAGATAATTAAGTCAAAATATCGCAATCGACTAACTGACGAACATATGTCATCATGCTTGCGATTAGCACTCGGTAATTACGTACCATCTTATGAAAAGTATGCTGAGGACATGCAGTGCCACGTTTCAACATCCAAAGTCACTCTTTAGTTAAGTTTAGACACTAGAACTCGTTTGTTTTGTAAGAACCAATAAACTCGCAATTTTGAATAATTATGAGTTTTTTCATTGACATTTTAGAGCAGACCTACACTTACCTTGACTAAAAAAATGCATATTGTGCGGAAAACTAATATCTATGCCAGGATACACCCTACCTAGACGACAATCCTGCATCACACTTACTTGCAGCCTCTCAGAGTCAATCGATCGTAGTCTAACAATATTGAGGTAGATCGCCAGCAGTTCAAGTTTGAGCACCCCTGCTCTATACCATGGAATACATCTCACTGAAAAATTATATGTAAGTTACTTTTGTAACATAAAATTCCCAGAAACGGATCCTCCAATCGCACGACTCCAAAATCGCATCAGTTTGACAGGACGGTATGGGATCACCAGGACCTTTGTTCATCTGATATTGTCGCAGTTTACCTCTCTAAAAAATTATAGATCGGTATCTTATGTGAAAGAAAAATTTCATAACCAAAATCTCACGTCTTTAAAATCGCCGAAGTGGTGTCCATATTCGCATTTCATTTTAATGCCCACTTTCTGTTTATCAAATCAAGACCCGTCCTAGCTGGACCTAGTACAATAATTCAGAAACTAGTACAACAATTTAGTGCAATTATACCTAGAACTCAACCACAGAAAAAGAAGAATGAGGTTGGGATGCGATTTATTTGACGTGTCTGTCAATTTCTCACCATTTTGGTGTTTGGTAGGTCCGTTTTTCTGTTTAATCGTGTTTGGCTGCGGGTTCTGCATTACGATAGTGATAACCTGGATTGGGAATTTAAAAAAGTATATTTTTTTTGTTTTAGTATTTCAATCAAAAATATTTTTAACGGATAGGAAATTTTATCTTGCCTTAGGAACACAATGGCATCGAAAACCCGCAACCCAGCCTTTGAAGATTTATCTAACGTCGAGTTTGAAACTAGTGAAGATGTTGAAGTTATCGATAAATTTTCTAATATGCATCTTAAAGAGGAACTTACTAGAGGAATATATGCATATGGTAAGCATTTTGTCAATTGTATAAATTTTACTTTTTTAGAAAGGCGTCAATATGTGGGTCAGTTGTTAACCTCGTTTCTGTTGCTTACCCTATTTATTTAAATAAAAATGGTAAAATTCCGTTACTTTTTCAAAATATTTTATTTTATCAGTAATTTTTTTGTACATTGTATATGACTTTTATTCATGAACAAACAGATTATTTTCAGTTTTTAGAGCGAGACTCTTAAAAGGCCGGATGAAGATAGAACTACCAATTTGTCTTAACATCTTAGAATCAGTGGTTGATACTTTCCCATCTAATATTAAACTAGGTCATGACACCATATTTTTACTAGTCCAAAGGCTATTTTTCAATATCTATAGTAATGTGACATGCAGGCATCAAATCGTCATACATCCATTTTTTTAGAGAATATTATTAAGAATAAAATTGTTTAAATACTATTTTTTAATGTTCGAGGTAATCCACATCATAAATACTCACATTGAAACACCAGTCACTAATGTGAGCACAATTTAAAACCAGCATGTAGCTTTCCATCAGGAGTACAATATATTAATATCTGATATAGAGGAGCATCATCAGTGAGTCCATAATGTCATGATTTATTTCCTAGCAGAGTCGCCTGGTTCAGGCACTGAAGATTCTCTGAGAAAGAATCTTGCTACCATTAAAGAGGTCATTTCACATATACTTCAGGCTCAGAACAGTGAAGTTAAAGCCTTTAGAGCCAGAAAGTTTACTGTTAATAAGTCTTGTCCTGTATAAGATATATTACCTTTCCGTGAAATTGTCCTTAATGTTTTTAAAAACAAGAGCTGATCTAATGATTCTTCAATAAAGATAAGAGCAGATCGAACTAAAATGGATAAGCTAATGCGTTCAGTCCTTTCGTGTTATTATGATGTATTGGTATTAACGGAAACTTGGTTAGAGTCATTCTAACACATATACAAACGACAACTGATATTTTATTAACTCTTGATTGGTATCATCCGGCCCTTTGTGCTGCCCATCATGATATATTCTTCAGTATGATCTTGTTTTTTATAATTTTAAAAAAGGAATTTTGCTTGGATTAAATAATTAGTTGGCTGTTGTCGATTGAGATGATATACTGAAGTCAAATCATGCCACGGATCTAAATATTTTATTAGATCAATTCTATGACATAGCCATATTGCATAATTTATCCCATTATCAAGGCTCAAAACCCCCAAATTTCCAAGATTGTATAGTAGCGAACTAAAAAAATCTTATAATTGGAAAAAGGTTCACATAAAGTATAAGAAATCTGTGATTTTGATGATTACTTA
>CM032446.1:157559196-157579196 GCA_019049505.1 Pachyrhynchus sulphureomaculatus
TGATTCCAGTCTAGAGCCATCTTAGCAATGATCTCATTCGGTTTGCATAGTGCATAACTAAGCCGCCAGTCATTTACGTAAAATGTATAAAAATATTTTGTAGTGGTCTTTAGTCTGAGAATATTTTTAGCAATAAGAATTTGTTTATTCTAGATGTAAGATTCATCCGTGGTAATTACAAAATTTATATTGTTAAAAAATAAAATTGCCGCATTCATGATGATCTGCCTCTTAAAAAGAGACGAGGAGCTGGAGAACAAGTCCAGTGATGGGCAGGGTTGTCTTATGATAAGGTTTGAAGGACAACATAGATCTAGTATGTCTAGAGGATGTATACAAATTAATCTGAGATAAAAGGTTTGAACAATTTACAATGGAATTTAAAATTTTAAAGAACATTGCAAGATCACGTTGAACTCTCCGATTCGACAGGGTATTCAAGTTTAATGTAGATGTCAGTTTTGAGTAACTAAAAGAATCATTGTTAAAGAATTTAAAATTAATGTGACCTAGAAATTTACTCTGAACCGAAATGAGGCTTTTAGCCTGTGCAAAAATACATTGATACATTGACATCTCAAAGACTTTGGCGAATATCGGTAATAAAGATACGGGTCTATAATTAGATATATCATTTGCACCCTTTTTAAATACGGGAGTGATTTTGGCCTTCTTCCATACGTCAGGAAATCTGTTCGTTTTTAGAGACAAGTTGAATATATAAGATAAAGGTATCAACAAAGCATGAGCACAATTCCTCACAATAAAGCTGGGAATATTATCAGGGCCACAAGTAAGTTTATCCCTTAATCCTTTCAATGCCGTTAGTATAGTTTGCTCTGGCAAACAATCAAGAGCGATACATAAATTAGAGGTGAAGACATCGTTTTTGGGGACGCGATCTGACGGCGCGCTATATACACTCCCAAAGAAGCCGGCAAAGACATCATCACTTAGGACTCAATTATTTCAATTACTTTTAAATTACAAGACAATTCAGTCTCAGGATCACCATCGGATTGGTCGGGTTACATACTTTCCGCAGCAATATTGTATGAACATCTTAATTAGCTGCGGAACAACAAGGAAAATTGGAAGACAACCCGAAAACTGAACTTTAATCTTGTTTTCAATACTAAACCACCATTAATGAATTAGATATTCTCGGAAAAGCAAAAGTTTTCATTAAAAATTAGCAACAAATTTTTACAAAACAACACGGTGTTTTTGAAACACATACTCATTAAAGTGAGGACATTAACATACCAAAAACTTTCGTACACATATGTAACATTTAACTGACTGATTGAGAGGACGCATTATGAATTACAAGGCATTGTAGACCACAGTAGATACTATAAAAATGATAAACAGCCACTTTGGTTTTGATAGCTAACTTACAGAGCTTATAGGTGCAATTTTCCTGGGTTTCTCCTGTGTCGATTGAAAAACTGATTGTTTCGCTAGTTCATCGAAATATCTAAACATAAATATTAGAGATAACGTGAAAAGCTTTTGGGACTTTGTTGGCGCACAGCGTGGCACAAATGACCTTCTTCCTAGGATGTTTTATAATGATCAATCTGTGGACATGGGCATTGATGTGGCTAATCTTTTTGCAAGTTACTTCGGCTCTGTTTACTCTGATGAGTCGCTTATTTATTCAGCCTTACCCTCTACTAATATTCATAATATCTTTAAATTTAAGATTTTAATCTCTGAAATTTACGAGGGGCTCTCGAAATTGGATCACAAAAAGGGGCCTGGTCCTGATGGTTTGCCTCCTGGATTACTGAAGGTATTAACTTCGTATTATCGCGACCATTACGCATGATGTTTAACCGGCCACTGGAGGAAGGTTATTTTCCTGAGTATTGGAAGACCAGTTTTGTCACCCTTGTATTTAAGTCAGGGGACAGGGCTGATATCGCAAACTATAGGCCAATAAGTATTTTGAGTACTGTTCCTAAATTATTTGAAAACCTAGTAACTAAAGTATTGGCTTCTAACTTGGGTCCATCTAAAATAGGTGAACAGTTTGGTTTTCAGAGAGGCAAGTCTGCTAAATTGAACTTGATTTGCTATACGGACTACCGGTCGAAGACCTTGGAGAGTGGATCCTAGGTACATTCCATCTATACCGATTTCTCTAAGGCAGGGGTGCTCAAACGGTCGATCGCGAGGATTGTGTGCGATTGCAGGGTGATTTGGATAGACTTACTGTCTGGTGTCAGTTAAACGGTATGGTTTTAAATACTTCTCTATGTCTTTCTCGAGATCGCGCAATCCATTGTTTTTTACTAACAGCATAAATGAGACTTCCCTCGAGTCCGTGGTTGGCATAAGGGATCTGAGGGTTAAGTTTGATTAGACACTGAGTTTTTTTCCTGATATAACTGAGGTAACGTCTAGGTCTCTGAGGATACTTGGGTTCATCAGGCGTTGCTCATCAGAATTTTCATCCATTACCTCTATAAAAATGCTGCTTGTTGGTTAGGTCTCTCTTGGAATATTGCTCATCTGTGTGGAACCCGCCTTTTGCTTGCCAATCAACATGGTTTTTTCAGCAAACACAGTACAATAAGTAATTTGGCTTGTCTCGCTCAATTTATAAGCAATACTTTGGACAAACAAATGCAAGTTGATGCTGTATACAGTATTTTCTCAAAGGCCTTTGAGAGAGTTGGCCATTTCATATTTCTATATAAGCTGGATAGACTGGATTTCAGCAATAACCTAATTACTTTTTTCGAGTCCTATTTGTGTAACCGCTTACAGTACGTCGAAATTTGTGGCCATAGATCCTCAACGTTTAGTGCCACAAGTGGTGCACCACAGGGTAGCAACTTTGCACCTTTAATTTTTTCGTTCTTCATTAACGACCTTGGTGATAACATAACTAGTAATTTTCTTTTGTTTGCTGACGACCTAAAGCTTTTCCGTGCCATAAGAGACTCTTGTGATTGCCTTTCATTGCAACATGATACGGAGTCGTTATAGCAATGGTGTGAGTTGAATAGGCTGCCATTGAATGCCGGTAAGTGCTTCTTTTTGATCTACTCAAATAAATTTAGCACCATTGACTTCCAGTATAAGTTAGATAATGAAGATATTGCAGGCTGTAACACCTTCAAGGACATTGGAATTATTTTTGATCCGAAACTTTCGTTTGCCCATCATATTAATTGGATCTGCAGTACTGCGATGAGGTCGTTAGGTTTCATAATACATAATTCTAGTGATTTTCAGAATAGTAAACATTAAAAACTTTATATTCGAATTATGTGCTTTCACGACTTGAATATGGTAAAATTGTTTGGAATCCAATACATGCTAAGTATATTAGGCAGGTAGAGAATGTTCAAAGAAAGTTTGCCAAATTTCTTATATTAAAATATGATTGAGTGTACCCTGATAGGAGTGTTAATGAGGTCATTATAACTGAACGTTTTCAGCTACCTTTCTTAACGAATCGAAAAAATTACCATTAGGTCTGTTTTTTTATAAAATTATGTAAATCTCTTTGGCTCTCCTGACTTATTATTACAAGTAAATTTTCACGTTCCTAATAGATTGGTCAGAACCTTCTCTGTTTTCTATTTACCTACTTCCCCAACTAATTTTCTCATCAAAACACCACTGTTTCAGGCCATGAGCGTTTTCAAGAGTACGTGAACAACGTGTCATTTAGGCAATTTGTCAAATGCTTAAAAAATAAATTGTTGCATATCTAGTTATTTATTCCAAGTGTATCATTTTAAATTTAATTTTCGAGTTTTATTTAATTCTATGTGATTTTAATGTTATCTGTCTCCTTTGTTCTATACTAATACTCTACTTTTCTTTTTCTTTTTTCTCCGTCTCTTGTATTATATTATTTATGGTTAATTGTCTTATAAATGGTATATCTATTAGACAATAAAGATTATTATTATGATTGTTTTTGTTTTTCTTTCTCACATCTGGTCAATGTGGTTCCATGTTTGGCTGACGGGCGCAAACCAAGTCAGCACAAACGCAAGTACCATTGTGTATTAAGGAATGACCTGACAATGTTACATGTTATCAAAATCACTGACTTCGGAATGTTTTTGTGTATGTTTGTGTTGAGTCCTAATTGTACTAAGTGTGGTGTGAAATGTTGTTGGTGTAAGGCCTGTGGCTGATATAATGAGGGGGACAATGATGACTTTTTCTTGTTTCCATAGCCTTTTTATTTCCGTTGCAAGGTCTGTGTATTTGGAAATTTTTTCTGTGTATTTCGTTTGGATGTTTGTGTCGTTGGAGACAGCTATGTCAATTAGATAGGTGACTTTTTCTTTTTTGCACTGAAAAGTAATATCGGGTCTATTGGCGGAGACTGTTTTATCTGTATGGATACTGATGTCCCAGTAGAGTTTGTAATCTTTATTCTCAAGTACGGATGTTGGTGTGTATTTGTAGTAGGGATCTGTGTTTTCTATGAGCTTGTATGTTGTGGCTAGTGCTTGGTGAACTACTTTTGCCGCTGAGTCATGTCTAGCTGTGTATTCCTTTCGGCTAATATTTTACATCCGCTTGTTATGTGTTCGATCGTTTCTTTCTGCTGGTGGCATTTTCTGCATCTGTCTTCTGTAATAGTTGGGTCTTTGATGATATGCTTTTGGTAGTTTCTGGTTAATATGACTTTATCCTGGATGGCAAGTAAGAAGCCTTCTGTTTCCGGGAATAGCTGCCCATCCCGCAAGCAGGTGTATGATTGTTTTCTATTTACGTGGTCTTGTTCTATGTGGTATCTGTGTTTTTCCGTGGAGTGTTTTTTCTGACCACGTTTTCATCTTTTCCTGTTGTAACTGGGTGTGACTGTGTGTATCTGCTGGGTGGTCTACCCGGGATAAGTCGAGTGGGGTATAGTTTTTGTCTGCTTTGACTGTTGCTGTATGGAGGCTGGTTTGCTTGGTGTGAAAGAATTTCCTAAGTGCTTGAATTTGTTTTGTGTGTAATGATCTGATGTATATAATTCCTCTTCCTCCTGCCTTCCTCTCGATGGTAAGTCTTTCTTTGCATGCGTTGGGGTGTAATTTCCTGTATTTGGTGAATTGAGATCGTATAAGGATGTGAATATTTTCTATGTCTGTTTGTGGCCATTTGATGATACCAAATGAATATGTGAGTATAGGTATAGCGAAGGTGTTGATGGCTTTAGTGAGATTCTTAGAGTTGAGTTTTGTTTGTAAAAGTTTCGTCAGTCTGTTTTGGAATTCGGTTCTGAGCTCTGTTTTGATGTGAGTGTGGTTGAGTTTGGTGCTTTGTTGGAAGCCTAGATATTTGTATGTTTCTTTGTCGAACATGTTATCGAGTGTTTCATTGTTGATGGTTTCTGTCTCATGGTGGCCCTTCCACTGGCCTTTGTTGATATGGAGCACTTTGCATTTACTTATACCAAATTCCATATTGACATATAAGGTGAATATTTCTGTGATTTTGAGGAGTTCTTTCAGCTGTGTTTTTGTGGCAGCGTAGAGTTTTATGTCATCCATATATAGAAGGTGGTTTATTTTATGTTGATTCACTTTTTGGTGTCTGATGTTGAAGCCATGCTCTGTTCTGTTTAGTATATTTGAGAGTGGATTGAGACAGAGGCAAAACGATAGAGCGCTGAGCGAGTCTCCCTGAAATATACCCCGTCTGATGTACAGCTCTTCTGTTTGGATGCGTTCGGTTTGTGTTTCTAGGCATATTTTGGTTTTCCATGTTTTCATAATTTGCGCGAGAAATTGCCTGAGGTGTTGGTTGATTTTATAGATTTCGAGGGCTCTGATTAACCAGCTGTGGGGAATGGAGTCGAAGGCTTTTTTATAGTCTATGTAACCGATGTAAAGGTTTCTGTGTTCTTTTCTGGTTTGTCCCATAATCACGTTATCTATGATCAGCTGCTCTTTGCATCCTCGACTATTTTTCCTGCATCCCTTCTGCTCTTCTGTGAGAATATTGTTGTCTGTTAGGTGTTGTTCTATTTTCTTGGAAATTGTGGCTGTGATGATCTTGTATAGGGTTGGAAGACAGGTGATAGGTCGGTAGTTTGATGGGTTTGTGGTGTCTGAACTTTTGGGTTTGATGTATGTTATTCCTTGTGTAAGAAAAGTGGGGAATGTGTGTGGTTGTAGAATGGCTTTGTTGATTTGGTGTGTGAGTGCTTCGTGTGTGATGGTAAACTGTTTGTACCAGAAGTTTTGTATATTGTCTATCCCTGGGCATTTCCAGTTGTGTGTGTGTTTTGATTGTTTCTGTAATTTCTTCTGTAGTTAGTGTGGAATTTTCTTGTTCTGTCACACGTTTGTGTTTATCTTCTTCGGCTTTGATCCAGGGGGTGTTATTATTATGTAGTTTGGGTTCTGACCAGACAGTTTTCCAATAATCTGCGAGTTCTTGTTTGTGTGGTGGTTCAGTTACTACTGTCTGCTCGTTGTACATAGTTTTTCGGTAGAACTGTTTTTCGCTTCTTCGGAAGAGGTTGTTGGTGTCTTTCCTCTCGTTTGATTCTTTGTATCTACGGAGTCTTGCAGCATATACGGATAGTTTTTGTTTCAAAGTATCAACGATTTCTGGTAGTGTTCGGTTGAGAGATTTAGATTTGATCTTGTCTACACCCTATGTGACACGTTTGGATGCGTTCCCGTTCATAAACTGGGTAAGGTGTCCCAGATCTCTTCTGATGTTGTTGATTTTGTTTTCTATTCTTATTTGCCATTTAAATTTAGGTTTTCTGGTGTTGGGGTCTCTGTGTCGTTGCGGGAGTTTTTGATTATTTTGTGTTATAGTGGTGATTGCTGCTGCATATATTATTGTGTGAATGTCTTCGATCGTGCTTAAGTCTGTTATGTACTGTGGTATTATGTGCTTGTTTATTGTGTTGAGGATTATTTGTGTGCTCTGTTTGAAGATTAAACGAGGGATGGGATTTCTTGTTGTAGGGTCGGTGCCTGACCATCGAGCTAGATGTGACTGCATTTCTGCTTTGAGTGTTTGTATGAGAGGTGATTCGGTGTGATGTTGTGTAGATGTTGTTGAGGGTGGAGAGTCATTCATTTTGTCGTCTGTGATATGGTGTCGTGTGGTGCTTGCTATTTGCATTGAAATATTATTTTGAGTTATGCTCCTGCTGGGTGGTGGGTCTTGTTGTTTTTGACTGGGTGGTTGTCTGTGTGAGATTGGTTCGGTATCTGCTCTACTGTTTCTATTGTTTGGTTGCTCTGTGTTCAGTTCAGCAGCTACTTGGTCTGTGTTCGGTTCAGCAGTTTGCAATTCGACGAGATTATTATTATTATTATTATTTTTGTTTTTCTTTCTCACATTTGGTCAATGTGGTTCCATGTTCGGCTGACGGGCGCAAACCAAGTCAGCACAAACGCATTACCATTGTGTATTAAGGAATGACCTGACAGTGTTACATGTTTTCAAAATCACTGACTTCTGAATGTTTTTGTGTATGTTTGTGTTGAGTCCTAATTGTACTAAGTGTGGTGTGAACGTTGTTGGTATAAGGCCTGTGGCTGATATAATGAGAGGGACAATGATGACTTTTTCTTGTTTCCATAACCTTTTTATTTCCGTTGCAAGGTCTGTGTATTTGGAAATTTTTTCTGTGTATTTCGTTTGGATGTTTGTGTCGTTGGGGATAGGACAGTCAATCAGATAGGTGACTTTTTCTTTTTTGCACTGAAAAGTAATATCGGGTCTATTGGCGGAGACTGTTTTTATCTGTATGGATACTGATGTCCCAGTAGAGTTTGTAATCTTTATTTTCAAGTACGGATGTTGGTGTGTATTTGTAGTAGGGATCTGTGTTTTGTATGAGCTTGTATGTTGTGGCTAGTGCTTGGTGAACTACTTTTGCCGCTGAGTCATGTCTGGCTGTGTATTCCGTTCCGGCTAATATTTTACATCCGCTTGTTATGTGTTCGATCGTTTCTTTCTGCTGGTGGCATTTTCTGCATCTGTCTTCTGTAATAGTTGGGTCTTTGATGATATGCTTTTGGTAGTTTCTGGTTAATATGACTTTATCCTGGATGGCAAGTAAGAAGCCTTCTGTTTCCGGGAATAGCTGTGTTTTCCGTGGAGTGTTTTTTCTGACCACGTTTTCATCTTTTCCTGTTGTAATTGGGTGTGACTGTGTGTATCTGCTGGGTGGTCTACCCGGGATAAGTCGAGTGGGGTATAGTTTTTGTCTGCTTTGACTGTTGCTGTATGGAGGCTGGTTTGCTTGGTGTGAAAGAATTTTATTATTATTATTATAATCTTCATTAAAATCTATTCTAAAATAATGTTAGCTGCTAATTCCTACCAGATAAAACTATTGCAGTTAAAGCTATAGTGTAGAAGGGCAATGATATAACATGATTCGAAAATTACCTGAAAAAAATATCCAAGATCAGACCTCGGTCAGAGCTCTTAAAAACGTGGTCTATTTTGAATATCCGATGTATTTCAATGCAACAAGGGGAAAACTCAATAAATTATAGGACACATAAATTATCACGTCTCTTATCGAAATATTGATGTGATTTTTAGAGATAAATCATGCAATCCAAATAATTCTAAGCTTATACCATAATTCTCAAGGTGTCACACATAGGAGAAAAACATATTCAGACTGCTGCCAGAAAAAATGGCGGCAGGTTCGTATTTTGATTCCCGGATTACAAATGAAAAACATAGCTAATCAGTATATAATAAAAGACTTAATTTACTTATAATTTTTTTTTTTTGATGACGCGTTTCGCTGTCGATGCAGGTTCATCGGATCTACATTTAACACTGTCAAGTTTGGTTTATTTGAACGAATTTTTTGGTTTATTTGTTCAAATAAACCAAACTTGACAGTGTCAAATGTATCGAGAGCGAAACGCGTCATCAGAAAAAAAATTATAAATATTTTATTATACATAACAAATTTCCATCAAGTAGAAGTTACAACCATCCAAAAGTTGAAACAAGCTGATATGAGCTTTCTAGCTTCAAAATACTTCAAATTATTTCCAGAATGTGTAATAACTATGCAAAACATTTGGTTTTTCGATCGGTGCCTCCAGAACCAAGTTTGTTCAAATAAATCAAACTTGACAGTGTTAAATGTAGATCCGACGAAGCTGCATCGACGGCGAAACGCGTCATCAAAAAAAAATATAAATAAATCAGTGCAAATTGATTAAAAACAGTCTTATTATATATTTATAATGAATTTCCATCAAGTAGAAGCTACAACCATCCAAAAATAGCTAATCAGCTTATTATTAATAAACAAGCCTAACCAAAACTGTTACATTCGCGAAAAAGATTCATTCATAAAGTGTTTATGTTGTTTATGACTAAGTTGAAAAATGCCGTGTTTTCAGTAGTATTTAATTCATGATGCACTAAAATGCCTGTAGGCTAAAAGCCAAACGACAATTGGTATAAAAAGTCTTCAATTTACTCTCAGGATATTCTTTTCCTAACTGAAACTTGGGTAAATCCTGAGATTTCTTTGCTTAAATGTTTTTTCGACTTCTGTAATAGTTATCGACGTGAGAGAGTTGAAAAGATATTTCAATTTTGCTAACATCAAGTGGAGACTTGAGCCTATAAATAAAAACTATTCCACTAAATTGCACCGATCAAGATTCGAATTTGGTAGTATATACACTGACTTATGATTACACTTGTGTCACAAACTGACTTGGGGAGCTCACGTCGACGCTATCGTGGGAAAGTCGATGCCCTGGTTCTAAGCGCAGTGGCCAGGTCTAGGGTCAGTTACGATTCAGTGGTCTGGTTGCGAAGAGTTGAGAGGATTACCGTGCAAACTAAACTGAGTGGAATTCAAAGACTCGTGAGCTTGTGCATTTTAGGAACAATGAGAACCACGCCGACATCCGGGTTAGACGCCCTGCTAAGACTACTCAGTTTCCCAATTTAGTTAAAAAAGGTAGCTATTGCGGCGCATGTACGGATGTTGGAAAAATAACGGTGACTTAGGATATACAAGAATTTGCCCGCAAGAGCGAAGGAGGAGATTCCACTGCTGTCTTTTAGAGCGATGTCGACAGATAATCGTTTGAAGCTTGATAAGTCTTTCCCCCGTATAATCCCCAGGCAAGAACAATGGAACAGGACATTCTGATATGCTGACTCGACATCTGCCGTAAGACTTTCACTTTGAGGTTTTTGGCATCTTACTGGCATCTACAATGGAGCACGTGGTTACTGGTCGCGAGTAGATGGTTTACATTTGCTCCGACAGTCAAGCTGTATTTAAAGCAATTGCTAAACCTTGGATGAACTCTGCACTAATTCGAAAGTACAGAGATGCCCTGGGTGAGTTGTCTAGCAGGAAACTAGTTACGCTCATGTAGGTTAACGAGACCGCGGACGAACTTACGAGACTCGGGGCCATGACTCCTCTTTAGGTATATCGAAGCGATAGGTGGGAGCAGCAAGGAATGGGCCGATCGGTGCTCGAGAGAGCGATGGTATCGGAGCCCTAGTTAAGATAGGCCAAGGATCTTGTATCGTAGACTGGAGGAGCGCATCTCGAAAGGCTGCTCACGAGAAACCGACGTGTCCTAAACCCGGACATTGTAGGTTGAGAAGACAGTATATTTGATTTTCAATCTAAAGCATATATCTACAAATTAACATATTGAGCTAGGAGCTAAACACTTCATTCGATTGAGATATTGTTAAACAAATATTGGAAAAAAAAAACGTTAGGAATCTGGATTTAAAATAGATTAGGTCCTAGGGAATTATATCAGATTGAAATCTGCAAATTTTTAAAGCTTTTTGAACGAAAGTTTTTTATATTCCTGACGAACCACCACAAAAATGACATCATTCTGGGCCAAAAATGTAAAATAAACGTTTGGTACTTGGCACACAAAAAAACTCAGAAAGTTATCATGAGAAAACTGCTATGGAATTTGTAGTTTTGTAGATTTCTATTTTAAGTAAGATATACCGGGGAAATTAATTAATTTTACTTTTAGACTTTGTTGCTGTCTTACATTTTGAAGGAAAGTTTATAAACAATAATTGCCATTCACAATTTTCCAGTAAAAAACAATTTTGACGTTACATAAGTAAGCAACTTTTTAAAATTTATATATATATATATATATATATATATATATATATATATATATATATATATATATATATATATATTACAATAAAGGTTTTCACGAATAGTGGAATGTAATACATTAAAATTCCGGGTGTCAATCCATTTGTCTAACGATGAATTTGCACGATGTTTCGACGTTCATTTGACATTTTCAAGTGCTCTTGCTGCTGCTGCTCGATACTATGATCTTGCTGCTGCCGCTCGAAGCTAACTCGACAGTTTTGCAATTTTTAAAAATGGTTGATAAACCTTGAGTGTCTAACATACTATCTTCAAGCGCTGCTAAGATTTTAAGTTACCATGTGACTATAACGAAGTCATATTGAGAAAACACCCAATTTTATTTCCAGCGCTTATTTATTGTTGTATCGCCTATTTGTTAATTGTGCACGTCCAGTCTAAACATAATTTATTTTTAGTATATATATATATATATATATATATATATATATATATATATATATATATATATATATATATATATATATATACAATAGAGGTTTTCACGGATGGTGGAATGTAATACATTAAAATTCAGGATGTCAATCCGTTCGTCTGACGATGAATTTGCACGATATTTCGCCAAAATCTCATTTAGCATTTTCAAGTGCTCTTGCTGCTGCTGCTACTCGATACTGTGATCTTGTTGCTGGTGCCGCTCGAAGCTAACTCAACAGTTAGCTTCGAGCAGCAGTAGCCGCAAGATCACAGTAGCGAGTAACAGCAGCGAGCCCTTGAAAATGCCAAATGAGATTTTGGGCGAAACGTCTTGCAAATTTATCGTTAGACGAACGGATTGACACCCGGAATTTAAATTTCCAGCCACTTTCTTCAAATCATCAGTCCATCGACTTGGTGATCTACTTCTACTCCCGATAGGCTTCGGATCTTGATCGCCACTCTATAATCATTTTTGTCCATCGTCCATCCTTAAACCTAGCAACATGCCCAGCCCAGTTCCATTTAAGATGTAGAATGAATTTGATTGCGTCTTGTACCCCCGTTCTCTTCCTGATAATGTGTTTTGGTATCTGATCTCTAAGAGTAACGTCTAACATTGACCTCTCCATCTTTCGTTGCATGACACATATTTTATTGATCAAACTTCTAAGTTTCCGCGACGACGACGTTTTACCAACACTACACTATACCAATCTATAACACTACACTATACCAAAAATTAAATTAGTTATCCATAACGGAAATCAGTAGATCCCGACGTACTTCGGGGGTTTTCCCAAAAACCACGCAAAGGGTAAACGACAGTGCAACTCAACTCCACGAACCTTGAAGATCGCACGCGAAGGCCCAATGCTGGCTGGATTTTTTAACGTGCAAAAAGTTTATATTCAAATTATAGAGACTGATGTGTTATTTGGAACGTGTTATTGATTTCGAATTATGGAGATTTTCGAGTTACAGAAAAATATATATATATATATATATATATATATATATATATATATATATATATATATATATATATATATATATATATATATAACGTGCTTGATCTCTTTAATTTTAAAATATTTCTTGCCGATATTAGATAGGCTTGACATTTCTCAAAGAGTTCAATGGCTCAATTGCCTTGATGAAAGCCTCCCCAACTTTACTAATACTTCAAAATATTTTTTAGATATGATTCGTAGAAGAGCTCTTCGTACAAGATCAGTAAAAATGTTGGTTCTAGATGAAGCTGATGAGATGTTAAACAAAGGTTTCAAAGAACAAATCTATGATGTCTACCGATTTTTACCGCCATCAACTCAAGTTGTTTTAATTTCCGCTACATTGCCTCACGAAATTCTTGAAATTACCTCAAAATTTATGACCGACCCAATTCGTATTTTGGTAAAACGTGATGAATTGACACTTGAAGGAATTAAGCAATTCTTTGTTGCCGTGGAAAGAGAAGAATGGAAATTCGACACATTGTGTGATTTGTACGACACATTGACCATCACTCAAGCAGTCATTTTTTGTAACACAAAGAGGAAGGTAGATTGGTTAACAGAAAAAATGAGAGAAAGCAACTTCACAGTCAGCTCTATGCATGGAGATATGCCACAGAAAGAAAGAGATAACATTATGAAAGAATTTAGGTCTGGACAGAGTAGAGTTTTGATTACCACAGATGTATGGGCAAGAGGTAGGTCCATATATTAAGGGGATGTATGTAGTCATGGAGCCGAAGAAAGGCGTTTTTTATGATTTTTTTTAGCGAAACTATTCATTATGTAAATATGGTTTTTATTTTAATAATTATTCATAGCTTAAAATAAAATTTATGAAAAGATCTTTCTGTATAAGCCATTGAAAAGTGCCCCAGCGTCTGATTTCATACATTTTGCCTTTAATTTATTATTCTCTGTCTGAAACATCCACACACGATTTTAGACCTCTCCCCTAATATTAAGGGAGTTACAGATATCTCAATAAAATTTATACTGTTAGTAGTTAGTAATAAGCTTCATATTATATATTTTTAAAACGCAGAACGACCCGGGCTTACAACCTGAACACGCTAGTATAGCACTAAAATGCAGCGGGACTCCCGCCGCGGGAGTTGCCCGTCGCGCCCGCGCTTGTCTACCTGTGCCATCACGCCGCAGCCGCGTGATCAACTCGAACGTGACTACTAACTAAAAATGACCTCGGTATTATTTACAGGTACATACCAATTGTCGCAAGCACTATGCTATCTTGCAGAAATATGACAGATGAAGGTGTAAAACTTGAATACGTATAAAAATAGCAAAACTTATCGGTGCTATATTGAGTATAAACCAAATCTGAATACCTATAAGGGCATTGAAAGATAAATGTGCGGCTGTGCAAATGGTAATAGAACAGTTGGCTGCTGTGTGCACGTAACTGCAATTTTTTTTTTATTCCGCGGTCATTATAAATCAAAAATTACGAAGCCAGCCGAAATACTTACTACCATATTTGATAAAACCGGCGTAATTACCACTATTGAGGAAGATAGTGACGATGATTAAGATTTGATTACAAATTACTAATTTTTTTTCTTTTTAAATACAAATCTTTTTAATGACTTACCAAAATACATGATTAAATATATTATGATAAGTAATATAATTTTTTTTTTTATATGTTCCACCAAGATTCTTGTAATTTTGATATATATCTAACTAATAGAAAAATACCTATATAAAATTTTTTTGGTAGGTGTTACTGCGAAGGTTTAGGAAAAAACCCACCCCTAAAAAATATACTTCTTGTATTTTAGTAATCGAGCAAAAAATCTGAAAAAAATATATATAATATGAAGCTTATTACTAACTACTAACAGTATTTTATCGAGATATCTCAAGTAGTTTCGAAGAAATTTGATTTTAACGTTAAGGGTTATCACCCCCGTAACTCCCTTAATATTAGGGGTAGAAGCCTAAAATCGGGTGTGTGTGTGCATGTGTCAGACAGAGAACAATAAATTTAAGTCAAAATGTATTAAATCAGACGCTGGGGCACTTTTCAATGGCTTATATGAAAAGAGACCCTTTTAATTAAAAAAAAAAAATGGCGGCGCTACACCCGTTCCTCCGCGACCCCTTTTTTTTAGGGAGCATTGCACCGCAATGGGCATTATTACTAGAAACTCTTATCATCTGAAATCAAAATTTCCAAAGGAATTAGTTTACTAGAGGATCAATCTTGTCTTTGAACAAAGGATTTAAAAAAAAAAATCATCAAATGTCATTGGTTTAAACAAAAAAGCGAAAATATAATTTTACTGCGTTTTGCATTTTTACTAATTAAAAATAAAGTTCTTGAAAAAAATCAAAATTCCTTCGTTCAAAGACAAGCAATATAAACGAAATTTCAACAAAATCGGTTCAGTGATTCTTGAAATATCTTGCACATCATCTTGCAAGCGGTTTCTAAGAAAAAGTAGTTTTGAAAATAACGCGTTTAAAGTTTTAGATTTGAAAAATCGGGTTAAAAAACAGTAATACAAAAATAAAATCTTAACTGTAAATGAATCATCGACACCTGGGCCATATGCTAAATCTTCATCAGCTATTTGAGCTTCAAGAAGACTAAGTTATTCTTGTCTATGACGAATTATCCGTCCACTTTAGCTGTGTTCGACCGTAATGAACTCCCATAGCTGTCATATTTACCAAAGCCAATTAAAATATAAACTTTAATAACTGCTACGAGTGAACTGTACGACGGTACTGAACAAACTCCCAGTTTCGAATATAGAACCTTAAAATAGCAGATGTGATTGCCTTGTCCCATCTAAGAATGACAATTGAAGAATCTTATAAAGGAAAAAGTTTAAAATACATTAAAATCGACTTAAGATCGGCGAAGGCTGACTCTAGAGCAGATGCTCGCTGCCTGCTCCAAAAATTCTATGCAACGGCACTTCTTTTAAACTGCTATAACTACGTCAGTTTTTAACCGATTCTTATGAAACTTACAGAAAATATTCTAAGATATTATACTAAAAGAAAATGTGAAAATCCAAAAATTGAATTTTTTGTTCCAGAGGACTAAATATATCCTCTTAAAGAGGAAGGTGTGAAGGGTCTAAATACATTTTTTTAGCCTTGTTAACAAACAATGCTACAAGTAGCATTTAAACTTTTTTTATGTATACAGAATATTTTTTAGTGATCACTTATAAGATCACTTCGGTCTGTGCGTCTGTCACACCCGATTTTCTCCGAAACTCCGACGTAGAAAGTTGAAATTTGGTACTAATATAGAAATTGATGGCCTCATCAGAGCGAGTTAAGTTAAATTTTCACTTAAAGGGTTAGTTTTAGGGGGTGAAATCGGAAGTAAAAAAAAAATTTTTTTACTAGATTATTGATTGTGATGTTAAATGAAAGCTTGTAAAAACACGAGTTCAAAAAATATAGATATAATGTCTTACATGCGCACACTTTTTTATGTATTGTTTATTTTGAAAAAAATCGCTGTCCCCCCCCTCTATTTCAAAAAGTACTGATCCAAAAGTGTTGAAAAAATTCTGGAATATTCTCCACGGGGTGTAAATTGAACTAAAATTATCACGAGTGCATTACCTTTAATAATCTTATATTTATATATTTAAAAAAAAAAAAAAAACAATTTCAAGGTCATCAGTTTTCAGTAAAGATTGGAAACAAACTTTGTTGAAAACTCATTTGGAGTGTGTTTTATGAAGTCGCTGATCATTTTATACCTCCGTAACAAAAATTTTTATTTCAGAAGCAATCAACGTACGGAACACTAATTGCGCAAGATCAACTTGCACTTGACCGGTTCTTTTTAATTTACTAGGGTAATTGGAAGAGTAAATAAACATAAATGCTACATTTTTTAAGGGCGAATCGTTAAACTTTTATCCATTTTTATGCATAAATTTCTTGATACAAAGAATTATTTTCTTATATCACTTTAAAAAATATCTAGGTAAGAAGTATGCCACCTGATACTAAGGCCAGAGAATGAATATATTAGTTCTTATCAGAAAAAGAACATGTGATTTCTAATACAAAACTAAATTAAGTCGCGATATAATAATACCCTTTTAGAAATTATGTCGAATGTTTGTAAAAATTTAGAGGTTTCTTTGTAGCCCAAAATTTCAAAGCCGTTGATGATTGATATATTCCTTCTCACAAGTCCGGGACGTCAGGCCAGAAGTTTCCAAGTATTTCAGTTTGTAGGGAGCACGTTTATATTTGCTGTGGTTTATGTTTTAAAATGATCTAAGCGCTACGAAAAATCTATTAAGATTTGGACTAACTTAAAGTACAGTAAGGTAACATATGTCCATACATATATTACCTTATGAAGGAATGAAGCATATAGTTTTTGAGCGATAGCGCTTAAAGCGAAGAGGATTGGGTCAATAAATTTGTATGATTTTAATAGGAATATGGCAATTTTTCCTGATTTGTTGTTGAGATAATAAACAAATATTTTGCGCGAATATTTAGCGTAAAACATAAAAGGAATGAAAGGGGTGGGGAAGAAGATTAGGGAGGATGTGTCGTATATATAGGGTTATATGCCCTTTTCAAGGTTTCTGGAATCGAGGAATTCAAAAAATTCGTTATTTTTTTTTCATTTTAACACAAAAAGGTAGAGGTCATTAAATATTATATAGTTTTAATAGTATTTTCAGAATTTTTTCAGCTTCTTCGGTTGATATAAGTATAATAGTATTTATAGTATAATATATAAGGGGTTAATGAGAGTGGGGGTTGGAATGATTGCCTTTTCAGGGTTCTTGGACTATAGGATATGAAAATTAAGTAGTAACACTTTTAATAGGCTAAGGAGGTGAAAGAGATAGGAAAATCTTGGATCGTTTCAATAGTATTATGAGAATTTTTCCAATTTTTTTTTTTGGACGGGAGAATTGGCATATTTTAAGCACAATCATTTATAATAAAACATCTAAGGTGCCTAAGGGATGCAGACGGAAGGTAAAAGAGTCACTTCGCTTTTGTCTTGTTATAAGTCCTTTTCGGGGATTTTTTTCGATCAAGAAATAGAAACATTACTTTTTTCCATTGTTAACATGGGAAGAGGCTTCAAGGAGGAGGGGTCATTGTAGTCAGTAGTATTAAGATAATTCTTCCTTGTTTTTGACGGGGATATTGAATTATTAATATAATAAATTTATTATCGTAAAATATTTACGGGGAAAGGGATGAAGAAGGGGGTAAAAGGGTGATTATTCTTGTTTTTCAATTATCTTATATTATTTATATCGAAATAGTAAATAGAAGGGATTGCAATCTGATGCTGAGTAACCTAAAAAATGTTAAAATATAAATTGTTAATGTACTTATGGAACAGCAGGTACCATAAATTATTGTATTTCTTTCATTATTTTCAATTTTAATCCAAGAAGAGGGTGTAAGGGGTGGGTGTAGTTAAAAATTGTTCAGTTTCGATAGTATTGAGAATTTTTCCAGGTTTTTTGATTGCTGCATGTGACAAATTTTAAGTATTATATTATAAACGTAATGTCTCGAGAGCCATTTATCCGATTTCCATGTTTTTTTTTTTTTTAATTCATACATGTGTTCTCTGCCAGGTTTTAGCATATATTTTGTTAGGTAACATAAGGAATAAGCAGTGATGATAATAGTGAATCATGTCGGAAAAAAGTTCGCCACCAGCGCTTTTTTGCAAAAAAAAACCTAAACAATAATTCTGTAATCCATGCGAGCAGAGCCGCAGGCACAGCTAATTTATAATAAAATATATAAGAGGTTAATGCGGTGGGGTAGGGGGTTAGAAGGGTTGCTTCATATAAATCGCGCTAGATGTCTTCAGGATTCCTGGACTCTAAGAATAAGAACATTAGGTTATTTCTTCATTACTCTCAGTTTTAATGGGGGAAAAGAGTGAGAGAGATGGACGAGTGTTGTATGGTTTCAAGAGTAATATGAGAATTTTTCCAGGTTTTTTTTAAATTTGAGAATCAGAAAATTTTAAGCATAATCATTTATAAAAAAAAAAACATAACTAAATTAGTGGAAAAGGGGGGTAGAAGAGTGACTTTGTATTTATCATGTTGAACGTCTTGCAGGAATCGAAAAATAACATTTTCTTTTTTTCAATATTTTCATCGTTAACATGGAAAGAGGGTAAAAGGTGTAGGGATAGTTTGTTTCAGTAGTATTATGAGAATTTTTTCTGATTCTTTATTGGGGTACTAGATATTTGTTAAAAAATAAATTTTTATAGTAAATTACATGTGGTGTAAAATGGATGATGTGAAGGGTGATTGTAATATACTTCTATTTCAGTGTTTTAGTTTTCCATTATGTCTAATTTTAACAGAAATCGTATATAAAAGGGATTGAGATCTGATGACCATGTAACCTAAAGAAATGTAGAGATGAAATAGAACAAGTTTAAGAAATACAAACAGTGAAGTTGGCCGAAACGCACTTATAATACAGCAGGACTTACACTTTACTAGAGTACTTATTTTAGAACTATGTGTTTGCAAGGAAAATACTTACTAAATAACTTTATCGAGATTACAGTCATTTGAGCAATACAACTATTCTCTCTCTCTTTCTGTATATGTACAACCCAGGATCTAACTTGATTGACTTCACAATCTGCTATGGTTCGATCTGTCAAAATTTCGTTTGTATAGTTTTTGAAATTCGTAAATCCGACGATATGTATATATATATATATATATATATATATATATATATATATATATATATATATATATATATATATATATATATATTTCCAGTGGTCTTTTTAACACTAGGACTTCCCACAGTGGTTTAATGAAACGCTGACAACTCGTCTCTGGACACCTTTGCGCTTTTATTACGTTGACTATAATTTATGTGTGATATTCTAATTTTCTGCTGGTTATGTTGCGGTGTTATGTAATGTTGCCTTATAATGGTCCAAATATACTCTTTAACACCATTTGGTCAACAATTTTGAGCCAGATCTCATTTTGTTTTGTCCATATTTTCTCATAATCATATGTGAAGATTGATCTTATAATTATTGTACAGTGGACTTTTGGTAAAGTAATTTACCCAGTACGTCCCCTGCAAACATGCAGCTCTAAAATAGATACTGAATTTGACTTTTTCACACTAAATAACTCTCCAAATGCTACTTTATGCCGAGATAATTATAAAAACAGTTATGCATTATCTAACCAAAAAGCTGGAAAAACTCTCGTACTAACCATACACTATTTAAAAACCCTTACCTTTTTCGATCCCTTTCCTATTAAAAATGGAAGTAGGGAAGTTAAGTTTTCTATTCTTTGACTCTAAAAACCTAAAAAAGAAATATAACGCGATATGTATAAAGCAACTCCTCTGAT
>CM032446.1:157584196-157599597 GCA_019049505.1 Pachyrhynchus sulphureomaculatus
AGACTTCTTTTACGGTAAGACTAACACCTTCAGCCCTTCCCACAGCAAAAAGGGCTAAAAAATCCCGTCTCACAGTGAAATTTTAAAAGCTTAAACGCTCAATACAACAAAATCGATGACGGGAGGGACTTCCCAAAGAAACGAACCATTTCTAAAACTTAAACGCTTTTCAAAATTCCAAAAAAGTCATGTTTCTAAGATACGGCGACTTTCTCAATCCCTAGAATGTGGCTATGCCACTGGCTCCAGCGTGAACAATTCCCGTTTGTAATTTAGGTAGACCATCATTTTACAACACTAAATAAAAATACTGCACTGACTTAGCCGTTACTTAATGAAGATCTATAATAACTAAGAATAAAAAAATTTAAACAACTGTTTAAGATCACCACTTATGTTTATTATATTATTGCTGACAATTGTTTCGACACACTGTGTCTTCTTCTGGAGCACAATATAAATTAACTAACAAAGTATATTACAGAATATATAGTTTACATAATTACAAGTACTAAATTCATTAACAATATATACCTTAATACCTAGGACAAGTTCAATAAAGGAGCCTCTCCCCCATCTATCATTGATCGTTGAGTAATAAACCTGAGGATTTCAATTCAGTAATTTTCCTTTCTTTCCATTATGCAAAATTTTGAAATCTTCATTGAACGTATGATTTTCATCTGTTAGATGTTTAGCGTAATGAGATTTGTTATTTTTTATTCTATAGAATTCTAGAAAGGAAAATTACTGAATTGTTTAGAACAGGTAGAAATTAATCAGAAAAAATCCTCAGGTTTATTACTCAACGATCAATTATATGGAGGAGGGTCTCCTTTATTGAACTTGTTCTAGATATTAAGGTATTGTTAATGAATTTAGTACTTGTAATTAGGTAAACTATATATTCCGTAACATACTTTGTTAGTTAATTTACATCGTGCTCCAGAAGAAGACACAGTGTGTCGAAACAATTGTCAGCAATAATATAATAAACATAAGTGGTGATCTTAAACAGTTGTTTAAATTTTTTATTCCTACTAAACAAAAAGGCGCAGAGAAGATGGTTCTAGCCAAATGAATTTGGCTGGATTAACAATATAGAAAATTAATTACACACAATATCTTTCCTGTACTTTTGTTTATAGAGTTGTAATATGGTGTCCCCCCTTAATTACAAACGATAATATAAGATCGTGACAAGTGTTGGGCGTCACAAACGGGTTACAAAACAGGCGCTCTAGGTCTTACAGCCGCTGAAACTTTACTATAGGGGAATTATCCTCAGCTTATAGGAAAACCTCTCCGTGTTGATTATGACTAAGGATGGAATTTTTTACAAGTATATCAATAGTCAGAATAATAATAGGCGAATTCATTATTATTAATATATTGAAAGCTATGTAAGGCACATTACCGCCCAAAAATTTGGAAGTAGTCACTATTTTCAATTGAAAAATTAATTATGGTAAACAAATTACCTGCAATAAATCTTTATTGATTACCTCAGGTACCTGTTATAATTATCAAAGTTTTGGACTGCAGAAGTGTTTTCTTATCTTTGTATTGCCCGACTCCAAAAAGAGTTGTTTACTTACAAAGGATAAGTTATATTAAATAATTTCACATCTAGTAAGGGCATATGGATACAAGGAGCTTTTCTTTAAAGGAAGAAAGGAGTACACCAAAAGCGGAGCTATTTATAGAGGAGGAACGTCAATCGATAGACGGGGGGACGTCAAACGATAATCGGGGAGCGAAATCCCTTGACGAAATAACCGGTCAAGTGCAAGTTGAACTTGCGCAATTAGTGTTCCGTACGTTGATTGCTTTTAAAATAAAAAATGTAACGGAAGTATAAAATGATCAGTGACTTCACAAAAACACACTCCAAATGAGTTTTCAACAAAGTTTATTTCCAATCTTTACTGAAAATCGATGACCTTGAAATTTCTGTTTTTTTTATATACCAGTTAAATTATTACAGGTAATGCACTCGTGATAATTTTCGTTCAATCTACACCCCGTGGAGAATATTCCAGAATTTTTTCAAAATTTTTTGATAAGTACTTTTCGGGATAAGGCGGGTGGACAGCGATTTTTCGCGATTTTTTAAAAATAATATGAAGAAAAGTGCGCGCCAGTATTACATTATATATATATATATATATATATATATATATATATATATATATATATATATATATATATATATATATATATATATATATATATAACCCCTTAAGTCAAAATTTAACTTTCAAAACTACATGATGAGGCCATCAATTCCTATATTACCAAATTTCAACTTTCTATGACACATAGTTCGATAATAAAAACCTTTTTTCATTTTTAGTGTTCCGTACGGAACTTTTATGGGATCATTTCGGTGTCTGTCCGTCTGTTACCCCCCGATTTTCTTCGAAACTGTTTGACATAGAAAGTTGAAATTTCGCCCAAATAAACAATCAGAGCCATGTAGTTTTGAAAGTTAAATTTTTACTTAAGGGGTTAGTTTTGGGAGGTGAAATTGGGAGTGGAACAAATTTTCCATCGAGTGGGTGACAAATGAAAGCTCGTGAAAACACGAATTCAAAAATATATATGATGTAATACTTGCGCACACTTTTCTTCGTATTATTTTTAAAAAATGGCCAAAAACCCGTATTCCTCCCATAACTCTAAAAGTATTCATCAAAATGTTTTCAAAAAATTCTAGAATATTCCTCATAAAGTGTAGATTAAGCGAAAATTATCACGAGTGCATTCCATTTGATATCCATCTGGTATAAAAAAAAAAGCTATGAAAACTATGTTCCATGACAATATGGTGGAAGTTTTGTTAATATACTTTCCAGTACACACACGAATGGGTACCGAGAGAAAATAATTTTATTTTATTTGTTTGTAATTAAACAAATATTTAGGTAGTAAATATTTGTTTTACACTTTTATTACTAGATTGTAGATTGAGCTAAGTTGATTTATTGGCTTAGATAGCTAAGGTGCTATAACTATTATACATTATTGACTAAGAAAAAATGTGGGAATATAAATATGGGATCTTAAGATATATACATGTCAGGGACCTAATTAACTTAGCCTAGGTAAGGATCCTTTTTATTTTAGAAGCAATCGCGGTATGGAACACTAATTGCACAAGCCCAACTTGCACTTGATCGGTTTTTAGTTTTAGTTTAAGTTTGTGGTGGTATTAACAAGTGGTTCAAGCTCTTGGACGGTTTCGTCTCTATTTTAATTTTACATAAATTCCATTTGCTAACAATCTTCGGTATATATTTTAAATTTATTATTCTGTCATTTCCCAATAGAATGTAAGAGCTGAGTGTCAAATATATCAGTTATTAATTTTAAACCTAGATTGAAAAACTGTTTAGTAGTTTCGGAGAATACCAGTAGTTACTCTTTTAGTTGTGTAATCTTAACAATGTATACGTGTACTAGGAGCAAATGGGCCTCCTTTTAAAATATAATAATAATAATATTAATAATATTTTTTGTATATATCTAAGATTTTGGTATATATGGTAAAAATAGACTATTTTTACTTAAATCTTTGTTTTAGATTTCTAGAAGTTTAGTAGTAAGCCAAAAAAAAAAAATATATTTTATAAATGGTCGAATTCATTGCAAAGCATATTGAAAACAGAAACAGCTAGCTTGAGAACAAAGTTATCAGCGTCTAATTCATACTCATTGTATTTTTTCCTCGAATTTGGATTATAAACATCTTTTGGAAAGTCACCAGTATTACTTGAAAACACAACTGAATCTAAAAACAAGGAAAATTATTAATCTAACTTAATTTTCGCTGTTGTGTTTTAAGTGTATTTATTTTGATCTTATAAATTTAAATATATATGTTTGCCAAAATAACCATTTTTTGTGCGTCTTTTTTCCATTATGGCAAGTGGAAAATGCTTTAGAAATAAAATCCATAAGGCTCTATAAATCTGAAACCGTTAGAGAGGCTTTCATATTTGTCCTTAAGATTTTGGATACCCTCAGAGCTACCGAAATAAAAACACCGTGCACTATCAAAGGAATAACCCCGAGAGACCAGGTATGAAGCACAACTATACGAGAAGAATTCAAGACATCGTCCGTGTCGCCATATCAAGACGTTGATATTGGAGGGATTACGTAAGTAGGATCCCAGTTAATAGCTAGCCGAAAGATGAAAAACCAGAAAGAAGACCTCCCGACCGACCACCCGCAAGATGGCACGAAAGCTGGACATCTATGTCCCAAGGGGCTTAAAAACAGACGAACTAAGACCTTATCTTATAAGAAGATTTTTGATACTACAACTTTTACTTTCGGTTAGACTAATTTAGGTAAAGTTTAAAAATAGGTAAAGAAAACTATATTGCAGCGGCATTGACTGGTGAAAAAAGTTCCTTTCACTGGGATTTGAACTAAAAACCTTTAGCTTTCAAACTCTATATTCTAGCACTGACCTTGCAGATTGCAGGCTCTATAAAATAGTGCGAACATTTTTCTTTAATCTTTATAATATTACTTCACTGGCTTGTAATTTTCACCAATTCTAAACTTGGCGAGGGTATTGAATGGGAAAGGAAACAATCAGACTAGTTTTGTAAATTGATTATAAAAGCTCTGAAACCAACTATCTAAATTATGATTAAATTATTAGTCTGGAATCTGCTTCATAACTGACGTTACGTTTATCTTGATTTGTCCCCATGCTGGGAATGCGCATCACAGCACATTCAGCTTATTACTCCTCATACCAATAAGACATATCCTTTTCGAATGAACTGCCCAGAAATGTTTCCTACCGACACCAAAGTGAATTTTTACTTCTACATACTCGTGGCGATTTAGGAATTTTCACGAAGTGGGTGTGCTCATAACAAAATCTATTTTTATAAATATTTTTACTATAGGACCAATTAAAAAAAAACGAAACTCTTGAACCAAAAGTGCTATTTTATTTTCAATTAAAGAGTGTTAAAATGAAGTTTTCAATTTCTTAATATTGGTTACAAAAACAATAATTATCTATTATACTTTAATGTATATCAAATATTTTTAAGCACTATAAAGACATATTTATCAAGGAAACATTAAAATAATAAAAAAATCCAAACATACATGCAGTAAGCTTTCTTAAACTACACTAGTCTATACATACACTTTAAATTTAAACAAAAAAAACACTTTAAAACTTGAACTCTTTGTATTTCTTTGTAGTTTTCGATTCCTGCTGTTGTCTTTTGCGTTTACTCTGTAAAAGAAAAAAAAAAACCGTTTAGGAAATCTGTCTACCTATAGGTAATAATATATAACCTTTTATTTAATACGTGAGGCAATAAAAACTTGTTTAATTTAAACCATCTAAATAACAGGGCGTTCGAAACGGCGTATTTTTGAGAAAAGCAGTTTAACACGTTTGTATTTTAGTTTTTTATTCAAAAAATCTTAATTTTCTGTTTAAAGGAAAATACTACTTCCCTGAAACGAAGAAATTAGAAGTCAGGAAATTAATTTTTCTGGTTACACGACTCACACGTCATTTTTTACTTTCCTTGCGAAAGGAAAGTACTGTATACGTGAAAAAGTCACAATAAGCGATTATTACTTTTTTCACGTTTTAGGGGTCCTATGTTACTCAGTTCCGTCTGTCTGCACTTGGTATGTATGTATGTACGTATATGTATGTGTATGTGTATATATGTATATGTATATATATATATATATATATATATATATATATATATATATATATATATATATATATATATATATAATTTATATATATATATATATATATATATATATATATATATATATATATATATATATATATATATATATATATATATATATAAAATTATATATATATATATATATATATATAAATTATATATATATATATATATATATTTATATATATATATATATATATATATATATATATATATATATATATATATATATATATATATATATATATATATATATATATAATTTATATTTATATATATATATATATATATATATATATATATATATATATATAATTTATATATATATATATATATATATATATATATATATATATATATATATATATATATATATATATATATATATATATATATATATATATAATGAGATGGAGCCTATAGTTTTTGAGCCATATCGCTTAAGTCGAAGGTGGTGGGGGTTGATAATTTTTGCATGGTTTTAATAATAAAACTGTTTCGTATATATAGCGTTCCAAAGTTTTTGCAGCCGAGAAATTTAAGTATTAGGTTATTTTTCCTTTCTTCTTTTTAATTTCAACCCAAAAAGAGTGGTCGTTAAATATTATATATTTTTAATAGTATTTTGAGAATTTTTTTCAGTTTTTTTGGCGCTAATGTAATTATAATTTAAATACAATATTATTTAGAGTAAAATATGTAAAGGGTTAATGGGGTAGAGTAGGGGGTCTGATTAGATGATAGAGATCTGATTACAGAGTACCCTAAATAATGTTGAGTTGAATACAGAACAAAGTTTTAAAATATAAACTGTAAGTTGGCAGAAACGTACTTATGGAACAAAAGGTAAATTATATTTACTTTCCTTGCTAACGGGAAATATTACATTGGTGAAAAAATTACCCTCTAATTTTTCTTGTCTTCAGGTTTTTAGATCACGAAAAAAGTATTTTTTTAGCTTCGGGCTTTCTAATAAATAATGTCAAATATCATAAAAATAATAATGCGGCTACAAATCGTAAAAAAGGTTTATTTTTATTTGCACATTAAGTATAGCTGACAATTTTTTTATTTGTATCGTCCCCATTTAATGTTGTCCTTTGTGATTTTAAAAGAGAGAATGTAGTCTTTTATTATTAAATACCTTTTTGATTGTTAAACAAGGTAAACTTCTAATTTTTTACTATATTTAGTATACATTGCATAACCTATCACAATAGTCACTTTTTTTGTTAAAATAAGAAACAAATATTTCACATAATATTTACAGTAAAATATAAAAGATGCGAAAGGGGTGACGGAGAAGATTAGAGAGTTTGTCTCGTATATATACCGTTTTTGGAGAGTTTTGGAGGAATAAAAAAAATTAGGGGTGGGTGTAAGGGGTGGGGGGTCGTCAAAGATTATCTAGTTTCAATAGCATTTTGGGAAGATTTTTTAATTGAAGCATTTGCCAAATTTTAAACATTTATTTATAATAAAATATATAAGAGGCCCATGAGGTGGGGTAGGGGTTAAGGTTGAGATTTTCAAAAAATCAAATTATTTTTTTTTTTGGCTAGATAAGCTGTTTATACTTTTAAGAATATTTTAAACGTTTAAACCATTTCAAAATTTAAATTATTTCCGAAGTTATAGCAATTAAAAGTGAGCGCGGCAGAGAGGTGGCCCGAAAGTCAGGTAGCGATCGGACTGGCACGAGCGTTCAAAGCCTTGACAAAGGGTATTGTTCTTTTAGTCAGTCCTTTATAACAATAATTCCTTTGGGGAATTTTGGAAGCTAAAAGTAACGCAGGTACACAAAATTGGAACTAGTTTAGATTCGCTGAACATTCAACGTCACAGAATCAGGTGTGCTTTGTGACGCAGTAGTGTACAATCGCCACGCCAAGCTTACTGATGAGTTAACAGTTTACTATGGTCTTGCAATTAGAAGGAGTATAAATACATCGGTTAAAACAATGAAAAATGCGATATGGGCAACTTATTACTATAAAATATCCACTGATGAAAAGCCACAGCATGACAAGTGCCCTTCCGGCGAAGATACCTGGTGTTCGTATCAGAAAGCGAAAGCCTCTGGAACTTTGGATTCTTATGATAAAAATTCTATTCCTGTAGGTGTCCAAAAAGTAATTCAACCGGTATACGATAGATTAACTGATACCGATTTGTTAGAACGCTGTTCAGAAGGATACACTTAAAATAATAATAAGAGTCTAAACGCTGTCATTTGGTCTATTGGTCCAAAAGTACATTAAGTGGCACAAAAATTGTTGAGATTGCATCTTATATTGCAGCTAGTATATTTAATGATGGATATACTAGTGTATTACAAATGATGCAATTATTAAACCTTGTAATTGGCCCAAGCGCGCTGCGATTTACTCAGAACTTGGATTCTCAACGAATATTTAGCCAACATGAGAGCCCAACAGGAGACTAAAGAGGCCAGCTCAAAAGCTGCTCAAAAGAAGTCGGAGGACATCGCAGCAACAATGGAAGATCTCGTGTACGGTCCAAGAATCGCAGATTGAAGGTAATTTAAAAAAATATGTGGTTTTAAGACGCTGACGCCGTACTGTTTTCTCTTTTGCGTTTTTTTCGAAACTACTTTTTCCAAACTGGTGTATAAAATATCTTAAGATCTACTTAACCGATTTTGTTAAAATTTACAACACATATTCTTTATATTATCTAAGATGCCAGGATGCCACGTTCATAAGTTATAAATTTTTTAAACTCAAAATTTCGATAAAAATCAGAGTTTTTTTTTCAAATAGCTGTCATTTCTACAAAAAAATTTAAAAAAAAAATGTTTTCCTATGCTACATCTTAGCTATTACCTTTCTAAATAAGAAAAAAAAAATATATTTTTCAAACGATGCCTGACAAAGAAAATAAGTACATCTTCAGCAAGGATTTTCAAAAAAGGGCCCTACTTGATGGCTCATATCTCCGTCATTTTTTTCATTCGTTATTATTTCAAATTATTCATAAAACTACTACGTATATGCGTAAAAGAAAAATTATTTTATATATTTAATAGCTACGTCAAAATTTTGTTTTATTTTTATGCTTATTTTTCCGAGCGCCAAGGTGATATAACCTCTTAAAGGGGTTACTGCATATATATATATATATATATATATATATATATATATATATATATATATATATATATATATATATATACGAGGCTGGTTTGAAAAGTCCGTGCAAAAATAAAAACTACTTATGTGTTTGGGGTAAACCTTTTTTATTTTTCGACATAGTCTCCTTTTAGGCTTATACACTTCGTCCAACGATGTTCTAGTTTGTTGATCCCTTCCGAATAATAGGATTTGTCCAAGTCTGCAAAATATCCATTAGTGTCTGCAATCACCTCCTCGTTTGAATAAAATCTTTGTCCCGCTAGCCATTTCTTCAAATTGGGGAACAAACAGTAGTCCGAGGGAGCCAAGTCTGGAGAATAGGGGGATGTGAAACGAGTTGGAATCCTATTTCCATTAATTTTGCGACCACAACTGCTGAGGTGTGTGCTGGTGCGTTGTCGTGATGGAAAAGGACTTTCTTGTGGGCCAATCGCGGGCGTTTTTTCTTGCAGCTCGGTTTTCAAACGGTCCAATAACGATGAATAATATTCACCTGTAATAGTTTTACCCTTTTCCAGATAGTCGATGAGGATTATCCCTTGCGAATCCCAAAAGACAGTCGCCATAACCTTTCCGGCCGAAGGAACGGTCTTCGCCTTTTTTGGTGCAATTCCCCCTTGGTAACCCATTGTTTAGATTGTTGTTTGGTCTCAGGAGTATAGTAATGTATCCATGTTTCATCCACAGTGACGCTTAAAGTCCTCCGGATTCTTCTGGAACAGCTGCAAACCATCCTTGCAACCCTTCACACGATTCCGTTTTTGGTCAAGCGTGAGCAATCGCGGCACCCATCCTGCGGATAGCTTTCTCATGTCCAAATGTTTATGCAAAATATTATGTACCCGTTCAGTCGAGATGCCCACAGCACTAGCAATCTCACGCACCTTAACTCTTCTGTCATCCATCACCATATCATAGATTTCTGATATCAATGATTTCTGGAGTCGTAACCTCCACAGGCCGTCCAGAACGTTCAGCGTCACTTGTGCCCATATGGCCAGTCCGAAAATTTTGAAACCACTTATAAACTGTTCTAATCGAAGGTGCAGAGTCACCATAATGTTTATCAAGCTTCTCTTTAGTCTCCTGAGGCGTTTTGCCTTTCATAAAGTAATGTTTAATCACCACACGAAATTCTTTTTCGTCCATTTCTTGAAAATCACTCGACTTCCTTGATTCACACGAATGCCAAACACAAAGAAATAGACCAATATGGCTGAAACTTGGTGTGCGTTCATTCAAGAGATGCTACTAACTAAACATGACCTCGATACGCGCCGGTGGTGCCATCTCTCGGACTTTGCACGGACTTTTCAAACCATATATATATATATATATATATATATATATATATATATATATATATATATATATATATATATATATATATATATATGGGAGAATAAGCAAATTTTAAGCGCAATTATTTATAAAAAAAGCATATAATAGGCCAAAGGGGTGGAAAATGGAGGTAGAAGAGCGGCATTCTGTTTATCGTATTACAGGTCTTTGCCAAGGTTTTCTCAGTAAAGGAATCGAAGAATTAAATTTTCTTTTTTTTTTTTCAATATTTTCAATGTTAACTTGGGAAGATGCTAAAAGGGTAGGGATAATTGTATCGTTTCAATAGTATTATGAGGATTTTTCCTGATTCTTCATTGGAGTACTGGATAATTATTAATTTTTTTTTATAGTAAGATATATGTGGGGTGGTACTATTTACAATTTTACCAGAAAGAGGTGAGAATTTATTTTCTTATTACTTGAATATTTATTTTAGAACTATGTGTTGGCAAGGAAAGTACTGGGTAAGTAACTTTACCGATTTTCTTGGGTAACGAATAAAATCTGGACCAGAACATCTGGTATATCCATTTATAAAGTTTTGACAGCTTTAAAGGGTCGGCTACGTTCAATTTTGTAAGTACATTTTTTTAGCATATAGCAAAAAATTATTAATTTAGTTCAAGTTAGTTACCGTCCGAGGAAGTAAATTTTTTCCAATTCAATCTCTAATATTTCTATACTTTTTTTTATTCGTAAGTATGTAATTATATACCTTTTTTACAACCCGAATCAAGGAAACAGTCAGGTAGTACTATTTTTTTTTTGAGGCCACTGTGTTAATCATACCTCAAGAATCTCTTCTTGACAGGTCGGTATACTTTTATCTTAAAAATGTATTTGGCTAGACCATATTGCACCACATGGTCCTAACCAGGAGACATCAGCAATCTCTCAAAAGCGGACACTGTTGTAAAAAGGGTCACAAAAGACTAACGATGAAGGCACAGCATCCCCCATGCAGGTGGGACGGATACTTAAAGTTGGCGTCGAGGACAAAGTGGCAAGCTCGATGGAAAAATTGCATGTTATTGACGTAAGGGTGCTCGGACCGCGAAAGGCTAACGATAAAAACACCAGCCCACAGCGGTGGGGCGGATACCAGCAACCAGCCTTCAAGGTTGGCGACCGTTTGAAGAAGGGCGGACGTGGTAGATAGCGCTCTTCAATGAGACACAGGTTAGTTCAGGTTAGTCAGTAATTAGTAAAGTCGAGCTGGAAAGATCTAATGCCGTCACCAAGGAACATACTTCGCCGCAAGGGCGAGACTTTCATAAGTCTTCTTCAAGATCGAAATTCGTTGCCGGCGGGGAGTAAAAAAGAATAGGACCGTGTAGGGCTCATCCGGCTGCCATTACTCAGATGTGAATATGGGGTGGGCAAAAAGAACCTCTTTGGCCTGTTTGCTAGGCTTTAAGCCGCACCACATGTATTATTACTACTAATCATACTTCCTTATTATTTCTGGAAATAATAAAAAAATAACATATTTCATCGACTTTAAGAATCCCAAGGACCCATAACACGATATAATCGAACCTGTCTCCTTCCCACCTTTATATGTTCGACTACATTATGCTTTAAACTTGTTCATTCTTCCAGTGAAGATTATTATAATACTATTGAAACGTAACGTTTATCGATCCCCACCTATTTCAGCAACTTCGTCTGAAGTGATATCGCTCATAAACTATACGCTCCTTCCCTATTTCAAGTCCTATATACATATCAAATTGGAAATCAATATTTTATTTTAATTTAGATTTACCGCCGATACAAATCGACAGACAGGCCGATAAGAAATCGAAACTATGTTCCTCGTGGTCTAGGGACTCTCAAACGTGACGAAGACTTTTTCACGAATACAATACTTCTCTTAGAAAGGAAAGTAAAAGTTCGTAACTGAAATTGGAAATATTACGTACTAAGTCAGTCAAATAGTTTTGAAAGCGGAAATGAAACAAGATGAACTGATGAGTCGAAATACATTTATTCTATAGTATAATCTCCCTTAAGCTCAATACATTTTTTCCAGCGATTTTCCAATTCATTTACCACATCTCTGAAGTCGTTTTCCGGAAGACCTTCAAAATACCCATCTACGGATACTATCACCTCATCATTTGTTGAAAAACGCTTCCCACGTAAAAACTTTTTGAGGTTTGGAAACAGATGGAAGTCAGATGGAGTCAGATCTGGCGAATAGGGTGGATGTTCCAACAATTTGTACTTTAATCCGACCAGTTTTGCCATTGCCAAAGCATCTCTGTGAGCAGGTGCATTGTCATGACGAAAGATTATCTTCTGCAAACCGGGCCTTTTCTCACGAATTTTCTCATCCAGCTGGTTCAAAAGGTTGCAATACTACTCTTCTGAGATTATTTTACCGGTTTGAAGGTAATCAATCAACAAAATTCCTTCTGCATCCCGGAAAACTGATGCCATAATTTTTTTGGACGACTTTGTTCACTTTGGCCGCTGAACAACCGGGCTCAGTCCACTGTGCGGTTTATTGTCGCAATTTAGGATCATACTGGTAAAAAAAAAATCGAAGAAGGGGTCCCACCTCCCACTACCACCGCCGGTTCCTGAAGGGAACTCGACGGTGCCCCTTCTTTGTACAAACATTTTTAATCAAAATTTATTATTTATTTCCTCTTTCGATTTTGTTTCTCTGTAGTTTACATATTCATGTATCTCTCTTGTTAAAATGGTGAGGTGTCCTTCCTCAACGTGGGCTTTGTCCCGGGGTACCTACAACCTCCATTCTACTACTTTTTGAAATCATTATAATTAGTGAAAAATATGAACTTTAATTTAATATTACTCAATTCTTTGCGCGCGCAATTTTATTCTAGCAATAATATAAATATTATATATATATATATATATATATATATATATATTTATTTATATAAATTCTTTATTTATAAAATTCGTATAATATAAAAAATGTTCCATTGAATATATATGAAATACTTAAACTAAATTAACTCTATTTGGCTTAACGAAATTTTGTCTATTTACACATTCCCGGCTACAGACGGAGCACCCCAGTTGGAACGAAGTCTTCTAAGGCTTCGATCTTTTCTCTTTTACAAAGTTCTTCTAATAATGTGCTCGGTGCTATGTCGTTTATCTCTTCGACATTATCTAGTATCTCTTTTAGTTTGTTTCTAGCTTCTCTGAAAAAGTCGCAGTAATATAGCCTATGTAGCGGTTCGTCACCGTCGTCTTCCATTTGTGTACAATCTCGGCATTTTAAATTTGCCGTTTTGCCAATTCTCCCATAATGGGTTGCAAATTGTCCGTGCCCACTTAAAATTTGTGTTAATTTTTGATTAACTCGAATATATAGTTTTTGCCTTTTCCTGATCTCCGGAACGAAGCAGTGCGTCACCCTGCCCTTTTCGCTCGTCTCCCATTCTCTTTGCCATTTGGTAATGGTTCTATCTCTTAGCCAATTGTTCAGTGCCCTTTTGCTCATTCTCGGTAGTTCGGCTCTTAGTGTGAATTCATTTTCACGTAGATCATACTGATAAGTCTCATCCATAGTTACAAATCATTACAAATGTTGTTTAGAAAGTTTTTCTCGAGTGCGTTTTTGTTCCGATGTTAGCAAATGCGGCACCTATCTCGTGAATAACTTTCTAAAACCCAAAACATTAGTTAAGATCTCACGTACTGACCCATGTGAGATGCCTATAGCCTCAGCTAAATCATCCACGGTTAATTGATCGTCTTCCATTATCATATCTTGTACTTGCACAACAATTTCTTCAGTTGTTGCACTTTTGACATCATTGATGCTTGTACGACCACGTTTAAACTTTACAGCCATCTATGAACAGTTGGAAATGAAGAAGCAGAGTCCTTTAACTCTTTTACTAACTTCGCATGGATTTCAGTTGCCAGTAAACTTTCCAACACAAAGAATTTTATCACTGCACGATTATCGATTTTTTCAATTTTTAAAAAATACTCAAACACGTCTACTTTAACCAGCTGATAAACAAGAATGACTTGACAGATCGAGTTGAAATTTAGAGTGTGTTCATATGACAGATGAAGCTTCAAAATGGTGTTAAATATTTGGCTCAAGTGATGACCACGAAACATTTACACTAAAAGTTTAAAGGGCATAATAAAGTATGTGCGAATGTTCGTCGCATTGCCTTTACCTTTTAAATATAGAAAGTACATCACGAAACTCCAAAAAAAAGTGTGCATCTTTGTTCTAAAAGTCTAAATGTAATAATAGTTCTTGTAAGTATAAAAATTTTTCAATAATGTCTGTTTTAATGCTACTTTCAAAAGTCACGGAAAACAATCTAGTTGTTGTGGGAAGTCGAAGTTTCTCATTTTAATTTAGGATGCACCAAGCATAGGAAACAACAAAAAAAAAAAAAAACTTTACGGCCATGGTATTGCGTTTCTGCTAAAGCAGTTATTTCCATGAACAATTTATCAGAAACACCAGCGATGAGCGTCGACGCGAAAATATTTAGATATGTCAACTTGCTTGAAATTTCAAGTATTCAGGGTAGTTAAATTAAGAGACGTGACATCATAGCTATTTTCAGTGTTTGATGATTCTGATTGTAAGTGGATCTTGATGTCACAAACATAAATTTAATATAATTTTTTGAGATTAAAATTTTCATAATTTCCTTATTGTATCGACGGTGACGTATTCTGGAAAATACAACTTTCAACAAAATGAGAATATTTTTTAAAAGTACAGTTTTTAATGTTTAAAGATACACTTTTCAATTTATCCCTAATGATTATTGTTTCCACCGTGACCTGCTTAAAGTAAATAAGAGTATTAAAATTCGAAAGTAATTTACGGAACAATAGAAGATACGTCTCTAACCTTGTAACATTCATTTTTTCCTAGATTTTAAGACCATGTAATGTTACTGATTTTTCACTTCAAATTGTACTTATTTTCATTTTTGTATCGAACGGTATATTAATAAGAGATTCCAAGCCGTTCGGTATATTAGTGTGCTGTGCGGGTTTCTGACCGAATCTACCGGCACGCCGGGATTGGTTGAAAATGTGTATCCGGATTTTTGGTTCCGGCGTCGCGATATGACCGAGAGAAGGCCGACGACTTATTTAAGGGTCCGAAGAACTACGGTCG
>CM032446.1:157599697-157617197 GCA_019049505.1 Pachyrhynchus sulphureomaculatus
AGTGTACTACTTAGACATTCTAGAAATACCAAATATTTTCCAAAAAGTTTTTTTTGTACATTCGTCCAGAAACTCTCTTGTATGTGGATAATTCAATTCTCCATATTTCACCATGCAGTAGTAGGCTATGAAACGTGTAGCTTTAACAAATAATTGAGTATTTATTTATACTTTTGTATATTAACTTGTACAAACATTTTGCACGCGTCAAACTTATCGGGCGTAATGTAGTTCTTGCTTACTCTTTTTGCAAAGTATATCGGTCATTATTATCTTACAAAAGAACTTTGTTGTTGCCTTTTTATGCTTATTGTAAATTAAATGTCTATAGTTTTTCATTTTAATGTAAATGTAAAATAAAAATCCGGCGAAGTGTAAGTCGGACTTATGGAATTAGTGTTCCGTACGTTGATTGCTTTAAAATAAAACTTTTTTGTTACTGAGGTATAAAATGATCAGTGACTTCATAAAATACACATCAAATGAGTTTTCATCAAAGTTTTTTTCCGATCTTTATTGAAAATTGATGACCTCGGAATTTTCGCTTTTTACTATATACCGGATAAATTATTAAAGGTAATGCACTCGTGATAATTTTCGTTCAATTCAACCTTATGGAGAATATTTCAGAGTTTTTTCAAAATTGTGTGATAAATACTTTTTGAGATAAGGGAGAGAGACAGCTATTTTTTACAATTTTTTAAAAATAATACAAAGAAAATTGTGCGCAAGTATTACATTATATATATTTTGGAACTTGAGTTTTTACAAGCTTTCATTTGACAGCTTACTTGATGATAAGGTAAAAACTTTTTTTATTCACTTCCGATTTTACCCCCCAAAACTAACTTCTTAAGTCAAAATTTAACTTTCAAAACTACACGGCTCTGCTGAGGCCATCAATTCCTATATTAGTGCCAAATTTCAACTTTCTATGTAAAATAGTTTCAGAGAAAATTCGGGTGTGACAGACAGACAAACGGACAGACACCGAACTGATCTTATAAATATTCCGTACGGAACACTAAAAATACATTCTAAATTTGTCATGGGCATTGAACATGTTATATAGTAATACTATATATAATAAAAAAAATATATCAGACTTAAAAAACATAAAGCACATAAGAAAAAATAAGTTTACTAACAGGAATAAGAAAATATAAAATAATGTTGAGCTGATGCTCAAAATATTCATCTAAAGCTTAGTAATCCTTTGAAAGGCATAACATATAATAATTGATTAATAAACATTTTCTAAGTAAGAATCTCTGTTACAGATTTCAAATAAATTCATATTTTGTTTGACAAAATAACAGCTTCATAAATATGCTATGACTTGTAAACTATAGATATCCTCGATATATCTTTTTTGCAGCTGGATGAGTGCTTGCCATACCTCAGTGGCGATTATGTAAGCATGATTTGCCATAAAGGCTGTCTCAGTGTTTATATTAGAAGCAAGGAAATTCAAGATATAACAGTATTCATTTCAGATGAATATGCTTAAGTTTTTTTGGCCGTAGGGAACCCGCACTAAACCGTAGGTTCCCTTTGTCGGTGGAACACTTAAAAACGCCCTAATCACAGGCAAAGGCAAGAGGTCGCCTACATCCGTATCAGATATGGTACTTCGAGAAGGGGAAGAATGCTTGATCTACTTAATTAAATAACCTAACTGAAATATGAAATTTTAAATGGAGTTCAGAGCAAATGGACTAACTACTAAAAGTTGTTATAGATTGGTAGGTGTAATACATGAGGAAATTGAGAGCTTGTTATCTGATAGAAGGCAGTTTCTTTACACTAACACTTTAGAGAAATCATTGGCAATAGAGATAAAGTCTGAAGCAGTTAATAGATGGATACGAGTATCTCAAAATTTCATATTAGGCTGTATTACTCCTACTGTGCGTCAACGATCCACCGGGTTACGCAGGTTTTTCGTCTGACCATGTGTGGAGGTGCCATCTCGTTCCTTAAAAATCAATACAATTATATTAAGTTTTATTTAATTACTATTAAGAGAAGCAACGTTACTTTCCATACTGCCAGAAAAGTAGCTGTTGTGATGGAAATTTACATTAATAATAAGAGAGATGCCTTGGCAGAAACTTCTAAGTTTCTTCATTTACATGAAGATGGTAAAAGTTCTGACAATAATACTGCACAAAAATTTCCTAGAAAATAAACAGCTAGTGCCTTCAAAATTTACTAGGAGAGAGATTATTTCATTTTACTTTGTAAAGATTTAATTATTTTTGACCGATGGCATTGGATTTTGAGGATTTTTTTCATATCCTACCTAAAAAGACAAATGCGCACGATAGAAGGTACTTCTACGGATGAATTGTGGAAGTGGTTACATGAAACATTCTTAAAACAAGATCATATAAAAAATTCTGATGTCTACTCTTATAATGCAAGAAGGTACTATGGAAGCAAGGTCTTTAACAATCTTTCTGTGAGGGACAAGAATAGTCAGCGTTCCAGTGACAAATTAATTATTGTCTTTTAGTCTTTCTATAAGTAAATTTTTAATTTTAATTTGATTTAATTAAAAAAATACCCAATAATTATTTCCTAGTGTGCATATACATGTGATGTTTGAAATAATGTAGTATATTATGAACAAATGTAACCTTTGAATTGTTGTGGCAGTTACTTGATGGAAGTTCATAACGAATGTAATGAAAGAGTAATTTGTCAATTTCCACTTTATTTTGTTTTACAAAAACTGTATAACTCGTTTCGCTATCACTGTAGCTTCGTCTGATACAAAAAGATATCTGAATTGAATGTTAATATAATATATACCCTAAGATAAGTAGGTAATAAAAAATTATTACTACGTACTAATTAATATTGATTTTACTTTAATAATACGTTTTTATAGTAGTTCAGAGGGTCTCATAATGGGTAGTTCACTTAGCCTATTTTTAGCAGAAATATTCATGGACAACTTAGAAAAACAAATTCATCGACTAGAGTTTAGTAAATCCTTTTTGTATTGGTACCGATATGTAGATGACATTTTTGCTTGTTTCAACAATACAGAACGTCAACTTAACAATTTTTTTAATTATATAAACTCGATACATAAAAATATTAAATTCACTATGGAACTAAAAGTCGCCAATAAAATTAATTTTCTTGACTTAACGATAACCAGACATTACAATAAACACAAATTTTCTATTTTTCACAAACCTTCACATACAGATACTACAATAAATATAAATTCAGTTCACCCTCTACAACAAAAATTGGCAGCTTGCCACTGTATGGTGCATATATTTGTAAGTGTCCCCTTGTCTGTAGATGATTTTAATAAAGAATTAAATCTAATAAAGAAATTGCTGTTAACAACGGATATTCGCCTGATACCATAAATTCAGTATTGAACAAGAATTAACTATTTCTTAGTATATCCAAGGGAAGAAGATACAGATAAAAAGTCTTAACCTATTTTGGTAACACATCAGAAAGAATTAAGAACTATTTAAAAAATAATAATATCAACATAGCTTTTTAGAAGGAAAACAAAATAGAACAAAAAAATCTGGAGTGTATCAGTAAAATCGTAGTTCTTGTCCTAAAAGTTATATAGGTCAGATAGGTCGTCTTTTCAAAGTTCGGATTTCAGACCATAAAATAAGTTATTTAAAAAACGAAACCAATTCAACTTATAGTAATCATTTAACAGAATCTAATCATCTTTTTGACAACAAATTTAAAATTTTACACATACAAAACAAAGGAGTCAAATTAAACCTGTTGGAAAATTTAGAAATAAATAGAATTAAAAATTCAAGTGTCATCTTAAATTAACAGAAAGATACCTACCTAACCCTTAGTAACTCACATTATTAATTTATACAACAAATAAAGTTCAGATTGGATTTCCCATCAATATTCATTAGTACGTAGTAATAATTTTTATTACCTACTTACCTTAGGGTATTTATTAAAATGTAAACAACGTTCAATTTAGATATCATTTTGTATCAGACGAAGCTACAGTGATAACGAAACACGTCATACAGTTTTTGTAAAACAAAATAAAATGGAAATTGACAAAATCAGTCCTTCATTACAACAAATGTAATATTATTAATAATGAATAATTTATGTGACATTATATAACAATATCCGAGAATTTGCATTCAAAAGGACAGTAAATAAATAAAAAAATATTTAAAAATACTCGGTGCGTATCACCATTAAGATTTTTAAATGACACTAGCAGTCTTCTCTAAATAATTTTGCTTCTTTTCAGTACTCCACCTAGGCCAGAAACAGTCGTATCACCTAGGAAACGGTTTTTACGTGAGATGGAAAGAGACAGAACTCCATCTGCATCAAGCAGTCCTAGTTCTGACAGACCAGGATCTAGCGACGATGGGGTATCTAATTCTGCACAAAAAAGGTATTATTAAATAAATAATTTTTTATGGATTCAGTTCCGCAATTTGTGCTAATTTTTAGATAAGACGAGGGCATTTTAAGGTAAAATCCAATCTATAATAAAATTATATTGACTTGTGAATAATAACAGAAATCTATTTGACTCAGCTGTAATAATATATTTAATTTTATTGATTAACTAGCCGTGCCCGCAGCTCCGCTCCCGTGGACTTGATTCACTATTATCGTCACTGTTTATTCCTTATGTTATCTAACGTAATAAAATATATCCTATAACCTGGCCAGAGAACAAATAACACGTAAATCGGATAAGTGGTTCTCGAGTGCTAAGCGCACTAACGGGCAGACAGACAAAGAGACGTTGCGTTTCATACATATTATAGATTTTTTGATAAATATTAAGTTAAGAATTAAAAAAAAAAACATGTAAATCGGATAAGTGGTTCTCGAATGATAAGCACACTAACGGACAGACAGACAAAGAGACATTGCGTTTTATATATATTGTATTCTTTGTTACGTGATATTGTTCCATATTTAACGGTTTAGGCAGCGTATTGCAAGAGCATGCGCTAGCGGTAAACATTTTTCTAACTTGATTCGCTATTATCGTCACTGCTTATTTCTTATATTATCTAATGTAATAAAATATATCGTATAGCTTGGCCAGAGAACATATGTATAAATCTAAAAAAAAAACACAAAAAAAAACGTGGTTCTCGAGTGATAAGCGCACTAAGAGACATACAGCCAGAGAGAGAGACGTCGCATTATATATATATATATATATATATATATATATATATATATATATATATAATATTATATAACCTGGAAAGAGAACACATGTATAACTAAAAAAAAAAAATCGGATAAGTGGGTTTTCGAGTGATAAGCGCACTAATGAACAGACAAACAGACAGAGAGATGTTGCATTTTTATATATATTATATTCTTTGCTACATGATATTGTTCCATATTTAATGGTTTAGACAGTGTATTGCAAGAGAACGCGCTAGCGACAAACTTTTTTCTGACTTAATTCACTATTATCGTCACTGCTTGTTCCTTATGTTACCTATCGTAACAAAATATATTCTATAACCTGGCCAGAAAAATTTTGTGTATTTTATAAAAAAACACGTAAATCGGATAAGTGGTTCTTGAGAGCTAAGCGCATTAACGGACAAATAGACAGGCAGATAGACAGAGAGACGTTGTATTTTATATATATTATAGATTATAGATGAAAAGCCCAAAACATGAAGCGACTAAACCGATAAGAGGACGGTCTCTTTCATGGTTTAGGCAGCGTATTGCAAGAGAGTGCACTAGCGGCAAACTTTTTTCCGATTTGATTCACTATTATCGTCACTGCTTATTTCTTATATTACCTAACGTAATAAAATATATCCTATAATCTGGCCAGAGAACATATGTATGTTTAAGAAAAAAACACGTAAATCGGATGGGTGGTTCTCGAGTGATAAGCGCACTAACGGACTGACAGACAGAGAGACGTTGCATGTTATATCTATTATAAATGGAGCTAACCACGGATTTAAAATTGGCAAACTGATTATTTTAGTATTCTCAAGTTAAAATAATTTGGATCATATGACAAATTCATTAATGGGAAAATGTTTACTCTACATTCCGTCAATAAATAATTACAAAATATGTATGCTTTTTCTGGGTTATTTACAGTGTTACGTCATAGTGATAGTTTTAGTTAACCTGAGAGCAACACAAGAGAAAACAGGTCTATAAATTTACATATGTGATGTGTGGCAATCAAGGTGCGAGTGGAGGCATTTTTTATATACTGATCGGTTTATTAAACTCACCCTTACGTATATCATAGTTTCATTTCAGCTACTTTTAGGAACTATTAAGATGGTACTCACAATTTAAAACACTTTAAAAGGTCCTTGAATTCTGTCCACTCTCTTTTATCTTTATGGGTCTCTACAATTACATGCTACAAAAGCAGCAATGTCTCGTTCATTTTACTACATATTTTCAAAAAACAAATTGATTTTGTATTATTAACACATATTAAAAAAACCCCTCATGAATTTTATGGAAAAGCAGATCTAGTGATATTGACTAAAATTTCGCTATAGTGTAGTTTATAACTTGAGAGAAAGCACTGACAAAACATAATTTGATGAGTTGTTTTGTTGTTGGCGCCTCTCTCAGTATGCTCTTACGTTCCATCCACCAATGGTAAATTTTATTTAAAAAATTACATATACTCATGAGTTGAGTTGGCTTGACTTGAGCGACTTTTCCATAAAACTCTTTCAGAGTTCTTTATAATTCTTAGTATCTCTACATAATCATTTTCAATTTTTATCTAATAATTTGTATAAAACTAACCTGATGTGGATTTTACCTAACCAACTCTATATTTTGGTGTTTAACATAAATTTCAAAATCATTTTCATAAAGCATCGCAAGTTGATGGTTTTTTTTCTTTTGAAAATGTACTAAATTGAAGTTTCAATTTTAAAAAATAAATTAAAATTCGGGTTTATACTAAAGTAACTGAAAACAGACCAAACAGTGGTCTACCCACTGTTCTCTTATTTGTCAATCCATTCCGAGGTGCGTTTTCGCCGTATCATGGCTCATCAGACGGGCTATCTTACCATTATGTTCCGTAAGTACCGGAATAAAGTACCATAAATTCTGTTCTCTCGTTTGTCAATCCTGGTCCGACTGATAAGCCGTGATACGTTACTGAATATACATTTATCGCAATTACTAAAAAATAATACAGTTTACAGATTAAAACAATAAATAAATGGTTTGTTTGTATTTTTCAATTGTAGTTACAATTAAATTTGAATTTGTGCAATTAAAGAAAAAAGATTTTTGCAATTTAGAAGTCGGGGACGACCACAGAGTACATGTTCCCCAGCGGCGAAAACGCCTCCAAGTGTGATAGTTAAAACTGAAATAAAAGCAGAAAATTCCACACCACCCCCATTAAGTACACCAATAAGAAGCAATGGTATTGAAGATACCACTATGAATGCTACCAAAACGCCAAAAAATTGCAGTTATAGGTAAGATGTAATAAAAGTAATAATGAGGTCCCAATAATATTTAAAGGCGTAAAAACCTTTACAGCCATATTCATTAATATTGGAGCTGTAAATATAAAATATATAAATTTAGAGGTTTCGAATTTAGACGACCTTTATATAAACAATAAAATTACTTATTTACTTTGTTAACTGATACTAATATTTTTTTTATAAGGATTTGCAAATGCGTTATCGCGATTTCGTAGAACAACTACATTTTCAAACGCTTAACTAAAAACTAAAACAGATTTTTCCATTCTGTGAGATTGTAATATCTAAGAAATTTATTTCCTTTTAAAATGTGATTAGAATTCGATATTTACTGACCTTTTCAAATGTCACCATCCCAGCAGACTCAATACACCCTAACTTAGATAAACTGACAGCTTATAGATCTATAATTCATAGACCATTCAATATCCCTCTTAATAAAAATAATTTAAAAAAAAAAACTGAATGCAATCAAAAATATGGCACTCAATTACGACCTCCAACCTAAAATAATTAATACTCTAATAAGCCGTAAAAAAAAGCAAATCACCTTCAGCTTAATTCATACCAAAAAAGAATACCAAGAAAAAAAACATTCATGCGTCTGACATATTTTGGTCCCATCTCAGATAAAATATCTCAAGTTCTCACAGCCGAAAAAACAAGAATAGCTTTAAAACCTGTTCAAAAATTATCCAGTATATTTTTTAATACCAAAGATAAAACTAATAAACATAATAAATCAGGAGTTTATAAACTTAAGTGTGCTATTACGTAGGCCAAACAAGACGGAATTTCAAAACATGGTTCGCAGAACATAATGCATCTTATAAGTTAAAAAACCGGTCAAGTGCATGTTGAATTTGCGCAATTAGTGTTCCGTACGTTGATTGCTTTTAAAATAAAAAATTTTATTACGGAGGTATAAAATGATCAGTGACTTCACAAAACACACTCCAAATGAGTTTTCAACAGTTTGTTTCCAATCTTTACTGAAAACTGATGATCTTGAAATTTTTTGTTTTTTATATACTAGATAAATTATTAAAGGTAATGCATGATATTGCTGGTAATTTTCGTTCAATCTACACCCCGTGGAGAATATTCCAGAGTTTTTTCAAAATTTTTTGATCGGTACTTTTCGAGATAAGGGGAGGACAGCGATTTTTCGCCATTTTTAAAAGTAATACAAAGAAAAGGGTGCGCAAGTATTACATTATATATATATATATATATATATATATATATATATATATATGTTTGTTATTTTCAGTATAACAGCGTTATTAGCCGAAGATCATCACAAAAATAGTTTGAAAAATTCTCCCAGTCATTCACCTAGTCGATTTTCTCCGGTAGTACCACAAATGGGACCGATACCACCTTCCGGATCGAGATATTGCTCTCCAGTTACTTCAGAAGATCGTCTTTATTCTGAAAGTGTAGATAGATTGAGATCAATAGAATTATCGGTAAGTTATTATCTTAAACGGATGATTATAATCAGCTAGTACTATATGTTCAGGTTCAGGTCTTAAATCTCTTAAAAGAGTCTTGAATTTGATTTGGTAATATTTTCTACTTTAATTTTTAGCAAGTAGAAAAATGCAGCTATCCAACACCCTACCCACCGCCGCCACAACCTTACTTAGGACCAACTCCATACATGTACTCATTCCCCCCAATACCACCGTACTATGGTCCGGGAGTGTATGGGCGGGCAGGCTATATGGTACCGTCGCCTGTGTATCATCATCACCCAGCGCACCCTCATGCACCGCCTCCACCTCACCCCGCCCATCCAGTCCACCCGGTTGCCCATCCAGTTGTTATAAGACGAGAAGCACATGTACCTACACCTTCTTGGGTAAGGGGAAGAAGCAGTAAGGGAGAGAGTGGATGTTAGGGGTGAGAATGTCATAGGTAAGGATTTTTTTATTGTAAAAGTTGAGTTTTTAATACTACCAAGTAAAGAATTTTTTATATATATATATATATATATATATATATATATATATATATATATATATATATATATATATATATATATATATATGATATACATACAGTTGTGGTCAAAATAATAGCAGTGCTACTAAATTTTTATCAAAACATATTTATTAAGTTTTTTTAATAGAACAACTAAAACATAAATATGGTAACTTTGAAGCCCACCTAAGATGCATCAAAGTAATATAAGGCTAATTAATTCAATTCTTAAAAATCAAAGAAAAACGACAAATTTCTAAAAATTATGGTGGACAAAATAATAGCAGTGTTTTACTAAAATTACTGTTAAAAAAACTGTACAACTAATTAACAATATTTTTCTTTTATGAGCATCGGACACTAATACTTAATTGTAAACCCTTTATTGGCTATGACAGCTTCACAACGTCGCGGCATAGAGTTAACCAAATCCTGACATCTAAAAACAGGAATGCATTTTCCAAGAATCTCTGATTACAGCCCAGAGCTCGCCTTGATTCTTAGGTTTTTCACGTGCTACGCTATCTTTAATATCGCCCCACAGATTTTCTATCAGGTTCAGATCTGGGCTTTGAATTGGCCAATTTAAGACATTAATTTTTTTCTTTTCTAAAAATTGTTTACATAATTGACTTCTATGTTTTTGGTCATTGTCATGCATAAAAACCCATTTAAGCGGCATTTCATATTCTGCATAGGGCAACATAACGTCCTGTAAAATATAAACACTGGCGGTCATTATGTTTTTAATCCAAAATATAGGCCCTACTCCGAAGTAGGAGAAACATGCCCATACTATTATTTTTGAACCTCCATGTTTAACTGTCTTGTCTTAATAGTGTACTGAGGCTGATATGCGGTTCCTAAAGGGCGTCTAACGTATGTTCTGCGGCCTACATTTCCAAATAATACAATTTTGCTTTCGTCGGACCACAGTATATTACGCCATTTAAATAGAGACCATTCACTATGTTCCTTCGGGAACTCTAATCGCCTCTTTCTGTGTCTTTTATTTAACAAGGGTACCTTACGCGGACTTCTTGCTGGTAACTTTGCTTCTTTAAGTCGTCGTCGTATCGTCTTAGGAGCTACATCCACTCCCACAATCTCCTGAAGTTGTGTTGACGAAGCAAATGGGTTTGCTTTTGAAGCTCGAACTATAAGTGTGTCCTGTCTGGATGTAGTTTTGCGATTACGACCGCGAGTTTCAGGTGTAGGTTGCCATCTTAAAGCGTTTGCTACCATTTTAGCTGAGCATCCCAAAATATTTTGAATCTGCATGTAAGATTTTCCATCACGACGCAATTTTCTTATCAATTTACGTTTTTCTTGAGAACAGTGCTTCTTCCTTCCTATAGTTGGATTGAAAACAGAAAAAATGTTGATGGATCTGACACAAAACTATTCTAAATTTGACAATTTAGCCGAACACAAGGAGCAAAAACCATTTAGGTTTGAAACACGCCAGTGTTAAGCGAACACTGCTATTATTTTGACCAAGCAAAATTCATCTCCTGTTACAAATAACGTAAATACTTTGTTTATATTTATTTTTATATACATATTTTTTGTTGAAACCTCATCACAGTTGATAAGTTTTTAAACGATAAAATATTTTTTGCCTTAATGGAATTTTGCAGTTACAGTTTTAGTTATTTTTATTAAACCACTGCTATTATTTTGACCACAACTGTATTTATATATATATATATATATATATATATATATATATATATATATATATATATATATATATATACACATCCATATATACATATATACATATATACATACATACATATACACATAAACATATACATATACATAAACATATACATAAACATATACATTTACATATACATATACATATACATATACATATACATATACATATACATATACATATACATATACATATACATATACATATATATATATATATATATATATATATATATATATATATATATATATATATATATATATATATATATATATATATATATATACACACACTAGAAAACCACGAGATTACTATCCCAGTTGTTATTTTTATTTTAGTTCTACTTATCAATTTGGACTTTATCATTGTATTTAGGGTTCCCATAGCTTTGCTACCTTTCGATATTCGTTTCTCGATCTCCATGTCGTCATCAGCTCTATTAGTGATCGTCACACCCAGGTATTCAAAATGGCTAACTTTCTCGAAGTTGTACTCTTTACTTCCTTTGCTCTTAATTTTTATCTTTTCCCTCGTAGGTCGTTCTTCAGCTCTCATTTCGAAATACTTTGTTTTTTCTTCATTCTATATATATATATATATATATATATATATATATATATATATATATATATATATATATATATATATATATATATATTATAATTGTTTTTGTTCTTTCTCACATTGGGTCAGTGTGGTTCCATGTTTGGCTGACGTGCCCAAGCCAAGTCGGCACAAACGCTATTACCATTGTGTATCAAGGAATGACCTGACAATGTTACATGTTTTCAAAATCACTGACTTCTGAATGTTTCTGTATATGTTGGTGTTGAGTCCTAATTGCACTAAGTGTGGTTTAGATCTTTTTATTGTACACAACTTTTGCTACATGATATTGTTCCATATTTAACGGTTTAGGTAATGTATCGCAAGAGAGCATGCTAGCGGCAAACTTTTTTCCGACTTGATTCACTGTTATCGTCACTGCTTATTCTTATATTACCTAACGTAATAAAATATATCCTGAAACCTGGCCAGAAAACATATGTATGTTTTAAAAAAAGCACGTAAATCAGATAAGTATTTCTCGAGTGATAAGCGCATTAACGGACAGACAGACAGAGAGACGTTGCTTTTTATATATATTATAGATCACCTGACCAGAGAACATACGTATGAATTAAAAAAAAACACGTAGTGGTTCTCGATAAGCGGACTAACGGACAGACAGGCAGAGAGGCGTTGCATTTTATATATATATATATATATATATATATATATATATATATATATATATATATATATATATATATATATATATATATGTAGTAATGGTTTTTTTTCGGGTATCCCGTGTTAGCTTGAAGTCCCTTGATGGACGGTTTCGCTGACGTTTCGATGGAATCTCATCCATCTTTTTCAAAGCGTTGATCACTGGTCGGTGTCTTGGCGTTGAATGTCGAGACTGGCCCTGAGTAAGCCGGTTTTATGTACTCGGGGGTGTTTCTATTGGTCGGGCGGATCTGGCCAATAGAGGCTCGGCTTTGGCTGCGCGTTGTCGGTCCTGTGGTTCTTTGTAATGTTTGTGTTGGTGAAGTAACATATGGTTGAATTATTGTTTCTCTTGGTTGGACTTGGTACTGGGATAGAATATGTTTCCAAGAGTTCGGTAAACGTTGGCTATCATCCCGATTATTTAAGTTGTTGGGCCTCTTTTCTATTTCTATGGCTTCTTTGATTACCCTAGTGGATAGGTTATTACTTTTTTGTAGGGTTCTGGTTTTGTCAAAATCGATTTTGTGGCCGGTATTGTGTGCATGTTGTGCTAGAGAAGAGGTGGTGGATTTTTGTTTTACGGCGTTTTTGTGCTCGTCTCTTCTGGCACTAATTTTCCTGTTTGTTTGGCCTATGTATGAAAGACCGCAGTCCTGACACGGAATTTCATATACGCCTTGGTCTTCTAAGGCTATAATGTCTTTTGGTGTAGGTAGAATATCTTTAATTTTTTGGTTGGTTGTGTAAATGGTCTCAATTTGGTGTTTTCCTAGAAGTCTTCCTATTTTGTCTGTGATGCCTTTTACATATGGGAGAAATGCTTTTGTAGTATATGTCTTTCTTTCCTGTTTGTGTTGTTTATTTAGGGCCCGCCGGATCGTTTTTTGACTATATCCATTTGAAAGTAAAACGTTTCGAAGGAGCTTGGTTTCTTGTTGCAAATGTTCCTTGTCTGTTAGGGTTTCTGATCGGTGAGCTAAGGATTTGGCAACGGAGAAGAGTTGGGCTGGGTGATGATGTGAGCTGGCATTTAAGTATCTATTTGTATGTGTCGGTTTTCTATATACTGAGTGAGACAAAGAACCATCTAATTTTCTTTGAAGCAAGACATCTAGGAATGGTAGTTGTTCTGCTGCCTCCCTTTCCATTGTAAATTTAATGTTTGGATGTATGTTGTTAAGGTGTTCCAGGAACTTGTTTAAGTTGTCTTCACCGTGTTGCCATACCACAAAAGTGTCATCTACGTATCGAAGCCATGTTTTCGGTTTATGTGGAGCAGTTTCTAGAGCTAGTGTTTCGAAATGCTCCATGTATAGATTAGCTAGTGCTGGTGACAATGGAGAGCCCATGGGTGCACCTTCTATTTGTTTATATTTTTGGCCTGAATAGACGAAGTATGTATTAGCGAGGCAGTGTTTTGATAGACTGATGACGTATTCGGGCAGGTTGTATTTTGTCTCTATGATAGACAGTGCTTCGGTAACTGGTACTTGCGTGAAAAGGGATACGACATCAAAACTGACAAGTAAATCATTTTTCTCTAGCTGCATGTTTTTTATGATTTGAATAAAATGTTGTGAATTTTTCACGTATGATGCAGCTTTTTCCACATGAGGTTGCAGAATCATGGCTAGGTCTTGTGTCGGGGAGCCAAACGAGCTGACTATTGGTCTTAAGGGTGCTCCTTGTTTGTGGACTTTCGGTAATCCATACATTTTTGGGCATCTTGATGATTTCTCTCTAGGGATAAGTTTCTTTTTTGTTTCTTCACTAAGAGAGGAGGCCTTGATTGCGGATTTAGTGGTTTTTCTCTAGGTATGTTGTCGGATCACTTGTGATGGCTTTATACGAAGGATCATTTAAAAGGTTGAGCATCTTTTGGTGGTAATCGTCAGAGTTGAGGACCACGGTGGCATTGCCCTTGTCGGCTGGTAAGACAATAATTGATCGGTCTTTGCGTAGATCGCGCAGGGCTCGGAGTTCTTCACCGGATATGTTTTTCTTGGGTGGCTTGGCTTTGCGTAGAATGCTAGTTGTTTCTTGACGAAGAATTTCAGCAGTGTCTACATTCAGTTCGGTGATTGCCTTCTCAACTCCACAGATTATGTTCTCAACTGGGATGCGTGACGGAGCAATAGCGAAGTTGAAACCCTTGGCTAGTGCTTTTTCAGCTGCTGGAGTGAGCAGTTTGTCTGACAGGTTGTGTACTATGGTAGGACCATCTTGGTGTCTTTCTGCTAGTGTGTTTTGTTGTTTCCGTAGTAGCACAGAGACCTTGGCCTTTTGCCTTTCAGTTCTAATGGAGAAGTCTGTTTCTGATCTGAATTCGGCTAGAGTATCTATAACAGACCAAAGGGATGGGTGAATGACGTTGCTAAGGCGGAGACGTAGTTTGTATAGTTGGTGGTCGTTAGTGTTCAATCTCTTCTTGATGTCATAGATTCGTTCTCGGATGATAGCGTAGCTGGCGTTGTTCAATATTCTGTTTAACTTGCTGGTCTTCGTATGGAACTTTAACTTGCAGCAGTTGGGAATAAGGTGTTGATCTCGGCAGTTCTTCAGAAAAGCTAAGTCACAAAGCAATCTCGTTCTTTTTGTGCATAACTTTTCGAAAGTTTTTGTGTCGTGGTGAATTCCTTCCCCGTAAAGGTGAGTAATGTTTTGACGAATGTTCTCACGGGTGTGAAATGTAGTAATGGTTTTTCGGGTATCCCGTGTTAGCTTGAAGTCCCTTGATGGACGGTTTCGCTGACGTTTCGATGGAATCTCATCCATCTTTTTCAAAGCGTTGATCACTGGTCGGTGTCTTGGCGTTGAATGTCGAGACTGGCCCTGAGTAAGCCGGTTTTATGTACTCGGGGGTGTTTCTATTGGTCGGGCGGATCTGGCCAATAGAGGCTCGGCTTTGGCTGCGCGTTGTCGGTCATGTCAAAACATATATATATATATATATATATATATATATATATATATATATATATATATATATATATATTATATTCTTTGTTAGATGATATTCTTCCATATTTTATGGTTTAGGCAGTGTATTGCAACAGAACACGCTAGCGGCGAACTTTTTCCGACTTGATTCACTATTATCATCACTGCTTATTCCTTATGTTACCTAATTTAATAAAATATATTCTATAACCTGGTTAGAGAATATATGTATGTTTAAAAAAAAAAACACGTAAATCGAATAAGTGGTTCTCGAGTGATAATCGCACTAACGAACAGACAGACAGACAGAGACATTGCATTATATATATATATATATATATATATATATATATATATATATATATATATATATTATATATATATTTATTATAGATTATCTTTTTATTATTATTTCCCGAGCCAAGATACAAACTCGGGTGCCTGGCGTAGAAAGCAGACACTTTAACCACTACGTTATGGCCGCCTCTATTTAGTTCAGTTTTTTAAAATACTGACCATCTATCAACGTAAAAGAACTTGTTCTTGAAATGCATGAGACATTTTCCATTCTAAGATCCTGAATGTTCTCCGATGTATTCTTTTATATGTGTTCCTTGATATGGTCCTAGTAGAAGAAATCAAGGTCTGCTGACCTTGGCGGCTACCTTATTGCACCATCGGTACTATTTCAACGACTGCCAAAAGTTAAATTTAAATAGTTAAGTAATACTCCAGCATTATGGGCAGGGGCGCCATCCTGGTGACAAATAATTTATGCTAATTTGGCAACAGGTAAATTTTCAATAAAATTTTCGATTTGTTCAGTATTTAAAGGTTCTTCGAAAAAACTGGTAATATTATTCGTTTTACTCTAACGTCAAGCGAACGTTAGTTCCAAATCTTTCCGGAAAAGAATCGTGTCTCACTATGTGACGATTTTTTATTTACCAGTACCTAATACCCTTTATTAAACATCCCCCATATTAGTGAAACAAGAGTCATCCGAAAATAAAATAAAAAATTTTGAATTTGGGTGTTGATGCTCATCTTGAAGATACAAGTTTGTAAAGTCGAATCTTCTTAGGTAGTCGCCCTGATATAAATGTTGGTGGACTTAATATTTATATGATCTGAATCTACCATCTATCCTTAAGTCACCAGCAACACAAGCTAATATATTTATTTCTGCTTCTTCGATCACTTTATAATGGTTTCTAAGGTAAATATTTTAAAATGGTGGATCCCACTCTAGATACCGTTGAACATACATACTCTAGCCTCTCTTAGATTTTTCCTGGCTTCTTCATACGTTAATAGCATATCAATTTGATGCTTTTGGGTAAAAATAGATATTTTAAATAAGATTAAAGCAATAAATCGTAGAATTATTATAGATTAGAATATTTTGCAAAGGAATAAATTAATTTCTTGTGACTGTCAAAAGTACAGTGTAAATTATGCAATATTAATGGCGCCATAAAACAAATAAAATCATTGATATCCATTAACCCGCCCTTCAATATGCATAACCATCTAAGATTACAGCACAGCATTAAAATATTGTTTAAATGGTTTGGATGAAGTGGGGTGCAGCGGAACCGTTAATTATCGATATCTCAGTGTGTGTGTGTGTGTGTGTGTGTGTGTATGTGTTTCATGGCGTTGGTGTATACCAATTAGCCAGCATCTCACTTTATCATTTTCCAAACAGATTTACATTTATTTTGTCTTAATACTACTTTATTATACTAATTTATTTTCTGACTATTTATTTTTATCATTTCTTTTCCTCTTTTCTATGTATTTTTTTTTCTTTCCTTTTCTCTTTTTATTATTTTTCTCTCTTTTTTTTATTTTTTAAATTTTTTTAATTTTTATTTTTTTATTTTTAAACTAGTTATTTAGCTTAAGACTAGATAAACTGGATAAAATATCAGTTAAAGTTTTAATTTTGATTGGATTACAAATTCATAGAGCAAATAATATACTCTGGAATCATTGAGTGCAATTAGATAATTTAGATTAATTGGGTGTTCTACTAACTCTTTTAAGTTCTTAA
>CM032446.1:157622197-157709697 GCA_019049505.1 Pachyrhynchus sulphureomaculatus
TACAACTTTTTTTTCCCATAAATAAAACGTATTTGCAAAATCTAAAACTTATATTATTAGCCATTAGAAAAATTGGAACCAAAAGTATGCACAACTTTCTAGATATCGAAATTTACATACACATTAGCCAGTTTGGGGCACACTATCCGAATTTTTTTTTATGGGTCTAGCACATGTGCTGCAAGGAGGTCCCTAAAGCGCTACAGGAGCGACACGTGTGCGGGAATAAACGAACTCTGTATTTTATTCAGCTTAAAAACAAGATAAATTCTTTACATAAGCTAAGAACTGTTAAATCATTAAATAATAAAGCAAACATAATAACATTTTTGTTCTTATGTGGAGTTGACAAGTTGTATCTATAATATATGCTAATTAAATCTCCCTTTCTAATAACATCTGCCAATTTTGAAGACTCTTCACATTTTCTGGAAGAAATACGGTTTCATAATAATACTAATACATGTTTATTATTTCAGATATGCCATTGAACCTTTCCAAACATTCTGGTTAAAGTCCAAAGTGCCTTTTACAGCGTAAGATAGACGTAAGCATATTTTTCATAGAATGTATTTAAACAAGTTTGAACTATAAATTGTAATTTCACAAGCAAGATTGGATGTACTGGGAGAAGTATTATTTCAAATTTTACAAACTATGATATAATATTACAAAGTATTAACAATAAAGACGACTAAGTTAAACAAATTGATAACGCATAAACAGATCTTTGGGGCCAGTTACACCCGACAGATTTAAGTCATTTTTAATTTTACATCTAGTGATACACGATTAATAAGAAAATTAAATATCAGTAGTACCTTGCTTACTGTGCAGAAGGTCGAGGGTTCAATCCCGAAAGTCGGTATACTTATTTATTAAATTATTTAAGTATATTTGGCCTGGCCACGTACATAGGTAGTAGTTGTTCGCAGAAATACAATAACATATAGCACTACCGCGTTGTCTAAAATGTGCTGTGAAATACGGAAATGTATGTTTCGGTACTGGGAAAACGTTGACGGGTATTACAACATCCTCGCCGATATCTTTAGGATATGAAAAAGGATAAAATCCCTACTCAGGCGGGGAGGTGAACGATAAAAAAAATCGCACAAATGTTAAGCTTCGGTTAAATGCTCGTGTAAATGGCCTTTTAGTGATATGTAGATCATTTAAATATGAATAAAACTTCTTGTATTAAGGTAGCACACTTCGTCCTAAAATTTATTTTGAAAACATTTGTTTAGTAGTTATAAGCATAAGTGGAGTAGAATTGCATAGTAGAATTGACAGTTATTACATTTTTATCTAAAAGACACGTTGGGCAATTTGAAACGAAAGCTTTTACCGACAGCGGAGGCAGCATAGTTCTTGGGATAAGACCATGACGGTCCGATTTTTCACTCACAATCACATATTCAGACATTCATCACCCTAATTTCTACCTACTCTTGAAGATGCAAGGTCAGTTGTAGGCGAAAACTTGTAAAGTCACTCCAGTCCAACCTCCAGATTCATGATCTCTCAACATGTTATGTGAATCCATGATAATTATTGTTACAATCTAGTTCGAATCTAGAAAAAAATGTGTCAGTACTTTATTTTGTAAATAACAAATGTTGTGTAGCAAAATGAATACTTCTGTATTTGATTTATGGCTTGTAAATGCATAGTAAACTTTCAATAAGTCATATTGCATCCTGTGATTTTTATACGATTAGGTGACAACTTTTTTAAGCATTTACCAATAATATATCACATTTTGTTTTATTTAGTTTGCTAGTTTGCTATTTAACTCTATGAAAAAAATACTGTTGAAGTTTATAAATTTTTTTCGTAATATATATCGATGTTAAGCTAACTGCAATGGCCTAACCAGCTCAGTAATAAAAAGTTTTTTTAAACAAGTTTGAGGGAATTAAATCATTTTGTAACTATAATAAAGCAAGAAATCTAACCTATACTTGTCCATGAACTAGCTTGGATTTCAGATTCGCTAAGAATAAGTCCAGTGACTATTTTGCTGTAGTATGAAATACTAATAGTTCTCCATTTATGCCAACAATTACTGAACCAGTTTTCATGAAAATAAAATATACGATAGTGAACAACAACAAATGCTACCATTTTACGATAGATCTCCTTCATATTTGATCTTCTTATGCACGTTTGTAAACATACAGGTTGAAAGAGAAATAATTACAAATATTTTGACATGAAAATATGGAAAAATTATATAAAAAAGTCTTATATAACGGGGGTCAATAGTCAGTCGTTTTGACATAAAAGCATTTTTACATTTTACACTTTATTGGCAGCAACTCTGTCCAACATCTCTAAAATAATTCTTAAAAGTAATGAATTTAGCCATGATAGCTTTCACGTTATAAAAAAAGTTGGGTTTCAAAATAAGAAAAATTTAATTAAATAAATCGACAAAATTACCATAACGTCGCTAGAAGTGTTTTAAAGTAAATATTTAAAATGTGCAGTGTCACTATTCACAGAAGCTAAGCACCGTTGATTTTAATTTTTACGACCTCTTTCAATAATACTGGAGTTTCCTATTTGTTCTAAGTCACGGAAATGATATTTGATAAATAATGATAAACCTAGTTTATTAAAATAAAAATAATGACAAACACCAATTACAGTAATAAAATTGTAGAGCATGAAATATGTAATAAAACACTGCCTTCCTCGCAAACACATCCTACAGTAATGATTTCTCCAATTAAAATTAGAAATATGAGGGTTTTATGATAAGTACCTGGCCTTGACAAGAAAAAAACATTTTTACGTGTAAAATTTATTTTATTTTTCAACCCACTCCACTTAGTCCAACGAGTTTCTATCTTTTGTATCGCATTTAAAAAATACAGTTTCTCCAACCCTTCAAAATAGGCGTTTGTTTCAGCAGTCACCTCATCCTTTGAGCCAAATTCTTTTCCGCCGAGCCATTTTTTTGATATTCGGAAATAGGAAATACTCGCTGGGGGCTAAATCTAGCGAATACGGTGGATGCGGAACAATTCGTATCCTAACTCATGGAATTTTGCCATTGCGATGACACAGGTGTGTACACGTGCATTGTGTTGATGAAAGAGAATTTTTTTCTTCGCCAAATGAGGACGTTTTTCTTTCTCAGCATGGTTGAAACGATCCAATAAGTCAACATAATATTCTTCATTAATCGTTTTGCCCTTTACAAGGTAATCGGCGTAGATTATGCCGTGTGCATCCCAAAACACTGTAGCCTCGACTTAGTTGGCGGATAAAGTCGCCTTGGCCTTCTTCGGCGCCGATTAGTCACAGAAAATCCACTGTTTGGACTGTTCCTTGGTCTCTGGTGTGCTGTAATGATTTCATGTTTCGTCGACAGTTATGAATCGACGCCAAAAGTCATTTCGATTGCGCTTTAACATCTCCAAACATTCTTTGAAGTTGTCAAGTCAATTGTGAGCAATCGCGCATATCCAAATGAGTTGTAAAAATGTTCTGCGCCCGTACAATGGAGATGCTCACAGTCTCGGCAATCCCTCGCACTTTCACTCTCTGATCATTTATCACTATATCGTGGATTTTTTCAATCATTTCTCATGTAGTAACCTCAAATGTATGTAGGCCGCGTTTGAATTCATCTGTCCAATATTTTATCATCGATAGCTTCGGTGTCTTCTGCTTTTATCTCATCATTCGTTTTCTTTTTCAAACACAAATATTTTATCACTACTCGATATTCAATTTTTTCCAGTGATATTAAATCACAAAAGTTGTTCTATTTAAATGGCTGTTAGTCACAAACTAAATCACGCAGCGACTTGAAAATTTGACAGTATTCTTGTAAAAGGTTATGTTTACGAAAAATGTAATTTTTTAAATAGCGCCATCTCTGGCCGAGGCCAGGTACTTATCATACAACCCTCGTAAACAAATTTTATGACTACTATATTTGTATAAAAATGCAAACGTTACAAGACAAGGTTATAGTTTCTACGTAGCGTAGCGAAAATTTCTTAACGCACGTTATAAAAGGTAAATTCCCATTTTGTCGATTGACCGTTTCGTCGACTGGGCATCTTACCTGTTTTGTTACCCTTTCGTCGACTGAGACCGTTTGACCGTTGACCATTTGGAGCCGTTCCCTTTTTGTCGACTCGCTAAATTAAAGCTACCAAGTAAAGCTGTAGGTGGCTTTCAACCCTCTACAGGTAGTTTTGCCTAGGTATTTATCTTCATACAGTATAAGGGTGCGGCCGATTAGATTAACGTAAGCGATCAGGTTAGTTTAAGTCCTAAGTGTCTAGAAAGTGTGGAGGAAAGAAAGAATTTTGCTCTATCGATTTTTTTAAAAAATAATTAATATTTACCCTTAACATAGATTTCCATAACAGATAAAGAGGTTTAGTGAATCGACGAAAGGGGAATTGTTAATGACACCGATGTATATGTTAAAAGGCCAGTCAAGAAAACGGGAATTTCTCTTAAAGTCGACAAAACGGGAATCGACGAAACGGTACTAAATCCTATAAAAACGTGCACACGCCATTTATAGACCTGTCCAAATAGTAAAAAGGTAAGAAATCTGGTTTGTAGCTTTTTACATGCATTTTTCACACTTTTCTATTCATAGGGTTGAACGACCAGATATACATATCTTAAACTATCAAAGTAGACTCTAATCTCGTTTGCAGTCATAAAAATGTATTCTCAAATGCTTACTATTTGGCTAGAAGTATTCCCAGGTAGGTAGGTAACAAAAACATTGGGTATAATGACAAATAATTATAATTTTCTTTTTATTTTTTATAAGGAAAAAATGCAATATGTATTTAAATGAAAAGGGCTTAATTAGTCATTGTAAATAATATAATAAATAAAATATTTAGATATTTGTGCGAATTATACCAACTCAATTTTAACCGTCTCCACTAAGGATTTTACCTACTGTATTATAAGACTTTTTTGACGAACATAGGCCATTCGTTTACGTACAAAATATTCGCCATTTCTTTTCACCCTGTATGGAAAACTGGACAAAAATTTACCTTTGAGTAGATATTTTTGGAAAAGTAGTGAAAAAATATATTTATTTATTTTTATTTATGTTAGTCACCAGTTCATATTGTAAAAATATAATTTTTTTTTTGTGGTATCTAAATATAAATCAAAAACTATTTATTATCAGAAATAATTCTTCCACATTTTTGTGGTAAATGTGCAATTAGGAAATATCCAGAGCATCAAAATGTAGATAATAATAAATCTGTAAATAAATCTTCCTTTTTTTGTGTATATTCTTTTTTATATAACTACAAGACTTGTAAATGATATTGTTTAAAATAGGTTAAAAACCATTTTAGCCTAAAAAGTACAGATTAAGAGTAGAGTGGTGTACTGTAAATAAGTAAAAATTTAATGATTGCAATTGTAAATAATGTTGCCAACATATCAGTGTTATTTATTTTGTTCGTTGGAAAATCGGTCGATGTTTTTGTAACCAAATCATTTTGCTTTAAGCAAAAATATAGTCTATTTCTCTGAAAATGTATTGCATTTTGTTGTGTAAATATTTTTTTATTCACAAAAAATATAAAGATAATTAAAATGTATAAAGTCTATTTTCCTATGCTAAACTGAATAACCTAGTAAAAGACAATATTTAGGTGTTATTGTGTAATATATTTTTTTATATTGTGGCAGTAAAATTTTGATTGATTTCTAAGGAAATTTAATATTTTTTTGTGATTTTTGTATGTAATTTCTGGTGTTTTTAATTTATGTTAGAGGGGCTTTTAAGTGATATCTGTCAAGTCCGGAAACTCTCTCTACAAGACTACCTACCACTTTCCGTCCATGGCGCGCATAAGCACTACTTCGTCATGATAACGCCATTGTCTGAAAAAAGTTATGTTTCGAACTAGTCCGATAAACGTGTTAATGCGGAACATAATAAGATTTTTTCACATTTCTTTAATATAACTAATAACTAATAATTTATGCACATTCGCATAACAGATACGAAAGTTGACAAATATTTTGTCATATTCGATAATCATAGAAAAATACAATTTAAGCCGGCAGCAATAGACTATGAGAACGGAATAGAAATAATCACGACGATGAATGATTTGCTATTTCGTACGTCATGTGAATTATGACAAATGTTTATTGATTATTCTTAAACATTTTTTTGTCACGTCCGGAAAGTGGTATTGTTGAAATGAACTAGTAGGGTTGCATTTTCAAAAATGCAGAAATATTAACACCTTTCCTTAATATAAGATAATAATTAACTTCACATCTTTTTTTTCGAAGTTACCTCCAATTGTATTTCTCAGCAAAACTAAGTCCATGTTTTTTATGGTGCTGCCTTTTTTTTTTCCTGTCTAAGTAACTTTCAAATCTTAAGGAGAGTTGTCAAAGTGAAAAGAATACCCAATATTCATCAAAGCAACGTTAAATTTTTGACAGGTAATTATTTTTTTGGTATTATGATTATTATAAATAGTGTCTAAAATTCATGCATCTAACGCCACAGCCAAGAAATATTTCTTCATTCATATCCGCTGTATAAATGATATTGAATAGTCGCAGCAATAGGATTTTTGTAAAACTGTCACCTAGAACATGCACGCTTCGCTCCGGTATCGGTAGTACGTTTGCATAATCAGCCAAACAAATGTGTACCTTGCTTGTGGAACACCCTGCATTTACCCAGTTTATATGTATGCAGCTCCATGTGATTGTAATATTCCATTATAGAAACGAAGCTATGAATTCGTACTCCGGGTTAACGTTTTACTTCGTTAGTTTGGTATCGTTTTGAAGTACATGAGAAATCTTGCGTCATAGTGTTTTTAAGACAGTTTGCCAGAGTTTCAAGTTGACATTTTACCGGTTCAAAATTAGAAATCTAAAAAGCTTTATAAGACAGTTTTTTTTTTGGTTATTTAAATTGTGTATAGAAGATATCTACTGCCGTTAGTTCCATGATTTGTCAAACAAAAGTCTCAACTTAAAGCAGATCCATCCTATATATATATAAGATATATTAGAGTGCCGGAAATTTAACAGCTGAGATGACTTATTGGTATCATCATTGATCGCGATCGTCAGTCCATCAAAAATCTAATTGAAAAGTATTTAAGTGAATGGTTACGGACTTGTTTTAAACACTTAAGCAAGTAAACCAGAATATTTTCATGTGTAAAATATTACTTGTTGATAATCTTTCTGCATTTTTTTTTGGTATTTAGAGATTGGTCAGGAAGATTTTACACCGATTAGTTTTTTTTGCCATGACAGGTTTAAGAGTATAGGGTGATAATTTAGATTACCTTGAATAAAATTTGACACTATAGAATGTGAAAAACATCCACTATTTGTAATAGTGAAGAAAAGGATAACTCGTAGAAGACATTTTTAATTAATTTTGAGGATAATTAAAATAGCTATTGGCTGATAAAGATAGACTAAGGAGTCTTCGATAAAAAAATTCAAGTTTAATTATTTTTATAAGTAGATCCTTAGAGCCTATAGGAACAAAGGGGACGAGTTCTAAAAAATGACCATAATCCTTTTCAGTAAAAAGGAGAATAACAGACGCGTATCTGGTAAGTACCATGTTAAGTCATGAAGAGTGAGTACAGTGATTATATAGGGTGTTACTTAAGTACATAACCAAACTTCGAGATGCGAGACCTGCGATAATTTAAGATAACAAAGTTCATGAAGTTTTAGTATTTTGCTTTTTATTATTTATTTTAGATATTTTTATTCAAGTTCGGTATCTACAATATTTTTTGGTATATCTTGAAAATACCCTTATTATCTTACGAAAAAATAGATGGAGATATTTGTTCAGTGTCACGTCTTTTTCTAAAGAAGCAACTTATTTATTTTATTTTCTCACTTTTTGAACTTTTGCAATTGTTTCGAATCTTAATTATAATTGTTGATATTTGGCCAAATATGACTTAAAAAGCTGGCTAGATTTTTAATGTATCCGTTTTGGTTAAAAATTGATCAAACCGTAGCATATTAACTAAGCGATCAAAAAATTAGAAAAAAAAACGAGTGCATGACCTTGAAAAAATATCTATCTTGTTTTTCGTAGTAATAAAGATACCCTGAAAAAAATGAGCAGCAATAAAACCTTAACACTCTCTATTTATGGGATTAGATAGGGCTAAATTAAAGTGCAATCGTACGCAAAACCATAATTTTACATCTAACCTTCTACCATAAAAGTCCATTCCATGTTGGCAAACTTCTAAGGAGAGTTAAACACCACGTACCGTCAAGAAGTGCTAGTCTCATCTATAAATTTGCAAGTATGGCTGTAATAAGGGAAATAAAGTAACTTCTTAATTAGAGAAAGGGTTTCAATTAAGGAATAAGAAGTTTAAGTTTCACTTTGGTTAATTATGCGAATGTGAGATAGTTAGGTTGATATCAAAAACATACCCTTTAGTTTAGATTAGTTTGATGTGTGGATTAAAAAAGAAAGAAGCAAGTTTTATTACTATTTTTGGAATCTGGCATTTTTATTACTTATTACTGAATTGTATAATTTTATGAAAGACCCCCCAACCTTTCTTCATTATTTTTCCAGATTTTTGTCAAAAAAGTTCTATACTGCCACAAAGACTGGTATGTCTTTATTTTGTAGTATACTATATTATTTAGCACTTTTTTATATTATTGTCTTTTGTGCCATTTACCTATACCATAATATTTCAGAATGAATCGGGACAGCACGAATCTCACTTTTATTACTTCTTTTCATTATAAGTAATCTTATGGTTTATGTAAACCTTCAGTTACTTTTCGTTTACCAAAGACAGTACTATCAAAGTCAATAAGTAGTCAAAAAATAATTTATCACTATTTTTTAAATGACAATTTATTTTATATATAATAATTTTCAGTCAAGGGCGTTGATAAACAGATGATCAAGGTGAAACCGAACTTTATATAGCGTCAGAAAGATTTTTGAGCGTCATCGTTACATTTTGACGTGGCCAAAAGACCACGGAGCAAGCCCTTAACCAGCGTTGGAACCTCTCGGAATTCGAGAGCCTTGGTTTTTCGAAAGATGCTATCGTACATCAGACAGTCCCTGATGACCATGGCAGGAGTTATTACTGCAATTTCAGTATGATACACTCTGGACAAAGATCCATTTTTTAGAAATTTAATAATTACATATTGCAAGTTGTGTCATTATCTGTATGTATCGTAAGCAAAACACCATGGAGCAAGGCCTTAACCAGCGTTAGAACTTCTTAGAATTTGAGAGCCTTAGTTTTTCGAAAGATGCCTGTCGTACATTGGCTAACTTCTGTAGCCTTTGATGTTCATGACAGGAGTTATTACTGCAATAATCAGCATGATCCGCTCTAGACAAAGGTCCATATTTTAGAAATTTAATAATTACATATGGCAAGTTGTGTCATTATCTGAATCCTTTAAAGTCATTTTATGTTTGTTAAAAATTCGATGAAAGATCTGACCCCTAGGGCTCTAAATAAGGCTATATGTAGACAAAAAATCGGTTTAACTATACAAAAAAATATAGCGTTTAGATATAATTAAGTGAAAAAAGAACAGGTTTCTTTACAAAATAAAAAATCAGAATCGAGGGTTTTGAGGCAACAGTTAAAAAACAGAATTGAGGGTTTTGAGACAACAGCTTTTAAAAGCTATTAACTGTTGAGAAATAGTTGGTAACTAATGTAAAAATTCTGAAGTTAAAAAAAATCGGAGGAAATGTTTACATTTATTTTTATGTCTGTTAATGTATCTAGTAGACCTATGTATGATACAAACCCAAATTTTAATAAACAATTCTTAAATTTTTAATAATTTTACATAAACCATTTGATTTTTTTTTTTTAAGTTTTTTTTTTGAACCTTTTATCTAAATACTTCATTGGCACTATTTGTGATATGATTAAATATGTTTGTAACTGGAGTCCAATCTTTGAACTGAATTTCTACTTCTATTTGTATTGTGTACAGTGAATAAACTTTTTAAAATATCTACTTAAAAATAAGTTGTTTTATTTCACACTATAAAGGGTGCCCCGAAACTAGCACGCTATATTTCTAGGATGGATTCTACGTCCAAAAATTAGACGTAATTCATATAATATTTTAATAATGAATTCTTCCTAACAGAGTGAGAACTTCCTAGTCTAAAGTTGGAAACAAATTTTTTCGTAATATTTTTAAAATCTCTCGAGAGAAAGGAGGAAAAATTGGGATGATGAAGAATATTTTGTATTATAATATATCAAATATTGCTTTTCAGGGACGTTGATAGGGAAAGAAAAAATGGGTATTTTTGTTTCATTTCAATAGAATGCCAGAGAAAAAAATTGATCTAAAAAATAATTATGCAATACAAAAACTCATTTTTCTCCATAGTATCCTGTATGGAGATCTCTAACAGCTGTAAATTAGCAATTTTCAATTCTAGATTGTAATCTACGTTCATGGAATATTTTGAAATTGGGCCAGAACACCCTAGCATATGGAAGTAATGGTTTTTAATGTTATTGGGGAAAACAATTATTTTTTGGAGTATTTACTACTTTAGTGGTTTGAATAATCAATGACCATTCCAGTATTCGAGCGATTTTTCTTTCAGAGTCTTCCTATATAAGCAATAAAAGATGAGCTTCATTCTAGTTTATTCGAATCACTTGCAATACATACAAGGATTCATATCACTATCGAATAATACTTGTAAGAAAAACTTCTTACGGAACCACTATTTCCAAAAAAATATATATTTCTGGAGAAATTACATGTTTCCTAGCATAAAATTGGCCTTTTTTACACTAATTTTGAATTTCACGCCAAAACGCTTGCAGTTGTCATGGTGTCTGCTCGTGACGTCACGCCTTTGTAAACTCCATGTAACAACAGTGAAGTATACAGTGTCTATACAATAATTTTGTTATTTTGTGTGTTTAAAATGAATTCTAAAGTATATAAGTGGTGTGCGGTTCCTCAGTGTAAACACATCGATGAAAACTCCTAACAAGTTATTTGTTTACGTTTCAAACAAGAAAACAATAAGAAATAAGTGGCTAACTCTTGCACGGCGAGACCCAGCAGTTATTTCTCCAAATTCTTCAATTTATTTCTGTGAAGACTATTTTGATGTAAGTTTTAACTTAATATTTTATTATTATAAATGAGGTGTGTCGTAATAATCTTGTTTCAGAAATTATTAATCATCTAAAGGTTACCTTTAGATCAGGGATGTCAAAGATGCGGGCCGCATCCGGCCCCCGGGACGTATCAATAAGGCCCGCGATCGCAAGGTGTCACAGAAAGAAGAATCATGTTTTTTAGAGCCGTATATTATATACTATATAATTAAATAATTCAGTACATTTTTTTTTATTTGAATCTGGCCCGCCTACACATTCTAAATTTAATATATAGCCCTCTGCAAAATTGAGTTTGACACCTCTGACTTTAGATAGTCACATCACTATTGAGGTTAGGTTTTATTTCTTTAATGTTATCATCCACTACTGTTTATTTAATGGATACTTTATTCTTGTTCCAGTTGCCAAATGATATGGAGAAAATGTGTCACAGGATTTTTCTTTATGTTTCAGCACAAGTTGATACATAGATACACTTTTTGTATGATCACAAATACTCGGTTGATATTTCATTATTTCACAGTTGCTAAGTTTTTTTTTCTTCCCATATAAAAACTTTTCAAGAACTCTACTATTTGATGGCAAACTAGGCTTACCATTTGATAATTGCTATGCCGTTATGTATTTTAGACTAGTGCCAACCCTAGACAGTTTGGATTTCAAGTAACATTCCACTGAAGTACAGGGCAGGTATTCACTCCTGCGATGGACCCACATGAAGAATGCTATGGCGTGCTTGCAGCCCCCTTGAGAGGCAACACAGTTATGGCATTGCATCAAAATAACTGCTTCTTCTTCTTCATTGACTATTAACGTAACTGCATATAACTTTGCATGAACCTTATGTTCTGGGCAAATTTTACATTTCACTATGCACATTTTTTTCATCACGTTTAAGTTGTAAAAAAAAGCCATTAGTATGTACTTACTCATACGACATATCAACATTTTCATAACAATCATAACCTAACCTAAAACTAATAAAACCATGACGTAAAAATAAAGTGCACTTTTTATGGGTTATTGAGTTTTAAATTGTAGTTTTAATTCAGGTTACTTATATACTTACATAGAAGTTTTGATATTTCCAAATTCTGCTAAGCAAAAGCCTTTGTTTGACGCAAGAAACTCTCCAAACATCAACAAATCAAATCTAGGTAAATTAAAGCTATTTGCCTTGATAAATCCGTCATCCATCACTAACGTTTCTTGGTTTTAGTTTTTGTAACACACAAAACTAGGCAACTTGATAGTTTAAAACCACAAATTAATTGATAAACGGTGCAGAGATTATCGTTTACTTAGGCTTGGCGTCACTCTGATTGGTGTTCCACATAACATGGCGGATTGCTGTATTTTACATTATTATTTTAACAAAAATAATATTAATCTCACTCTTAATATAAAAATACGAACATTTTTTAGAAACTTTTTAATCTATTTCATTATTTAAAGTCATAATTTCGGTGATTCATTGTTACTGTCATCACGCCTATTATTTCCGCCCATTGATTTTCGACTGTAAACACTTTTCGATTAATAGACAAATAAATATAGAACTATATGAGAATAATTGTGTCCTTGACACTACCTTGACAGTTAGACCCTTAGAAGGCTTTTTGTTTCCAAAGGAGGGCATTTGGCAAATTTAATTTAATAAAATACACTTAAGAATTATTTTTATATTTAAATACTAAAGAATTTTTCATTATATTTAAATAAAAATTAACCTATAATTGTATTAGTTTCGACTAGTGACCAAAATTTTTGATAAGTTTTTAACCTCTGGAGGTTTTTTTTTTTTTTAAAAATAGACTCTAGAATTTTTAATTTCGTTATCAAATATTTTTTCAGTAATTAACAGAAGAAATGCCAGTCATAATAAGTAATGCCGGCGAAGTATGGACTGATGAGGAAAACCTCCTATGCCAACTGGTGTAATTTTTCTACAGCGAATAGTTCCGTATGTGACCGAGCATTACCATGCTGAAAAATCACACCTTTCAGATTAACCAGTATGGCTTCCTTTTGCTTTAACACTTGATGAAGTTTCTCCGACTATTCACAATAAACTGCGCTGGTCATCGTTTAGTTGATTGCAGCTCAAAATGAAGAATCAAATTGCCTTTACAGTTCCACTTGAAACACCGCAACACTTTACTAGGAACTGTCTTTGGTAATGGTTTTGGAGCATAACTTTTATGTAACCATCGCCTTTCCAACTTAATATACCCGATTGAAACTAAGGGCGACCACCATTTTACTATACTGTAAAAAAAAAGCACATTGAAGATTGATATATTGTATGATTTTATTCATTTAGAAATTTTCTTTCTCTCGACTTGAAAAAGTCAAATTCAGTACTTATTTTAGAACATGTTTGCCTGGACAGTACTGGGTACATGACTTTACCGGTTTTTTCAATAATTTTTTTATACTTACTTAGAGGTAAAGCATATAAATGTTTTCACAGTATAACGTCTTGGGAGGACAAGAATCGTGCTAGACAGGGAGAGAGGTTAGTATATGATACTAAGCACCAATTACATAATTTTACATCAGAAGACTTATAATAAGGGACTTTGAAGGGTTATTAAAAGACATCATTCTAAGAGCTATTTTATTGCAATATTTTACAACATGTCAAATTATATAAAGTAATTTCATAGTTTCTACACATCTAAATTATATTGTTAAAACCAGTAGTCAAAGCTCAACTAACCTAACATATATAGTTAACGTGGGTATTTAAGAGAAAAACAGCTAAAATGATCAATTTAAGTCTATTATCGGTTACACATAAATCCTTTCTGCTGAGATCTCCTAAAGAGTGAATAATAGAAATACGCAGCTGTAATGTGAGCAGAGTTGTGTTACAGCAATAATATAGGAAACTTATTAAACAACCTGTGCCTATTATAACAATATGGAGCTAAAACTGAATGTAAAAAAGTAAGAACAACACCAGCTTGACTTATGACCCAGTAGAAATACTGGTTACCCCGCCCACTGACCAACCAGGTAGGTAGGTTTTTATATTGTTAGATAAGGATTATTACAAGATAAAATATGTTATGTAGCAAAGTTTTGAATAAATCCTGAGATATGAAAGCAGGAATGAAGATAAAAAATATGTTAACGTTTTTCTAGATTTTTATTATATTCAATTTTAGATTTGAAAAACTTTATACCTAGGAAGGATTTGGGCTGGGGCTTTGAAAAGCCCTTTTAAACATATCTGAATTTGTTCTATTCCTTGTTAGTAACTGTTTCCCATTTTTTTGACTAATTTTTCTCAAAATACTTTTTAGTTATTTTAAGTATAGAAACTAGACGACACTAGTAACAGTTTATAAAAAGTATATATTGTTTTAGATAACCCCGAAAATATATTTAAAATATTAATAAATAAATTACACACAGAAAACAGAGAAAACGAATTAAAATTACAAATTACATACCCAATTTTCACAATATAAACGAACTTGCAAAAATTACGGAATGTGAAGTTTAGCTTAATTTATCCTAAGATACTATAAAAGAAAAAACAAGTTAAGAACAAGAAAATGTTTTTTCAAATGTGCACCATTTTTCAAAATAACCGGTCAAGTGCAAGTTGAACTTGCGCAATTAGTGTTCCGTACCTTGATTGCTTTTAAAATAAAAAAATTTTGTTACAGATGTATAAAATGATCAGCGACTTTACAAAAAACACCCCCAAATGAGTTTTCAACAAAGTTTGTTTCCAATTTTTACTGAAATCTGATGACCTTGAAATTTTTGTTTTTTTTAAATACCAGAAAAATTATTAAAGGTAATACACTCGTGATAATTTTCGTTCAATCTACACCCCGTGGAGAATATTCCAGAATTTTTTCAAAATTTTTTGATAAGTACTTTTCGAGATAAGGCGGGGGACAGCGATTTTTCGCGATTTTTTAAAAATAATACAAAGAGAAGTGCGCGCAAGTATTACATTATATATACATTTTTCACTCGTCTTTTCACAAGCTTTCATTTGACACCACACTCGACGAGCTAGTAAAAAATTTTTTTTTTTCACTTCCGATTTCACCCCTCAAAACTAATCCCTTAAGTCAAAATTTAACTCTCAAAACTACATGGCTCTGATGAGGCCATCAATTCCTATATTATTACCAAATTTCAACTTTCTATGTCAAATAGTTTCGGAGAAAATCGGGTGTGACAGACAGACAGACAGACACCGAAGTAATCTTATAAGTGTTCCGTACGGAACACTAAAAACGATATTTTCAAATTTCCGTACGTTATCTATCAGTTTTTGACATATACTCATAAATATTTTTTGGTTCTACGTTGAAATCTATGGGAGCAATCGTTTCGCCCGTTTCAGGCCTGATATAAAAGGTACCTGGTCGTCTTGGATTCTGAAGCGGCCATTTTGAATTAAAAAAATAAAAAAAATATTTTTTTACACTTAAATATTTGTTTAATAAGATACTTCAAATAAATTTTCGACTGCTTTTATTATAGTCTCGAAAAAATTCCCCAAATTAGCCTTTTTTCCTGGGACCTGGAGTGGCCTTACACCTTAAGGGTGCACTTCTGGAGTAGAGTTTCTGATGTAGTATATATTTACCTAATTTTGAGTAAGTAGGAGTTAGCGTTTTTACCTCGACACTTGGTGAAAAAAAGTAAGGAGTTGTAGGCCACCTGTCGATATAGAGTTTAGTTACATGTTTTCGCACACATTATGCTATGTCAATTTTAAACAAATGAAAAGCAACTTTTACATAAACGATATACATCATAATATTCATAATTTACCAGTAAATTACCTAAAACCCCCCTAAAACCAGTAGCGATTTTTTTTAGCAACAACAAATATTCATATAGGGTGTTCTTCAGGAATTTTAAAATGTGTCACTTTTACAACACTCTTCAAATATTAAGTGTATGTATATGATTACTTTTAGACATTATACACTGATTGAATTACTAGTGAATTTACGCAGCATCTGGGATAAATTTATATTACTTATTTTTCAAAAACTATTTTGGTGCCAAAAGTTTTTGCACATTGCCAACCATTTTTTTAATATCATGTTAAAAACTATTCAGTGTATTTTGAGTGAATTTTAGAAACTAAAAATTTCATAATTTGGCGAAAAATCCATTTCTCCTATTTTCCGATCTTAATTATCCCCACAACACTACATTTTAGAAGCAAACTTTATTTAACTCTTGAATTCAATTAGGGACTACTTGCTACGTGCTAAAAATGTTAAATTTTAAAACTTTTGGTATTTTCAATTTACAATTGTGTATAATTTATTCAAAATTTGATAGGTTTACTGACGTGGAGAAACTTTTAGCATCAAAAGTTTTCGTCACTTTAAAAGCTTCACCAGTAATATAATAAAACTGCAAATACAGCAATTCAAAAATTCCAAAATTTCAGAAAAACTTTTTTACTTTCCTCTTTCTTTTAGAAGATCGCAAAGCTGATGGTCATCCAATAAATTCCAACTTGGCAACAATATTCCGTACAGTCTGCAATATATTCGTATCTTGACTACTATTTTCCAGTAAAATGGAATGTAGATTAGTCATGTATTTGTCGATGTTTTGTAGCGTAGCTACTTCTTTAATACCTAAAAAGAATAATTGTTTACCAGCTTATATTATTTGTATGTATGCAGAGGCAGTAACACAAAAAGATGTCCTTAAAAAACTGACTGTCCTGTATCTGAAATAAAAATTTTGTATTGTCTAAAAACGTATATATTAACAACAGCTTTTGTTAACAAGAAGCATGCATCTCGCTCGTTACCCGAAATTAGATCTTAGATCTTATATCTACGTAGCACCAAGAGGTAGCGTCAAATTTAAAATTTGGCATCGTAATAGATTGCAGAGAGTCAATATAAAGAAGACATTTGTCACATCACATTGTCATTTACTGAAATGTTTAATTATTGTGACTAGTCTTTTTAACTTACAAAGTAGTAGTTGTGTAAGTTATATATACACTGGTGAACAAAAAAATCGACTCAAACGATTTTGCTTCATTTAACACCGATCCTTGAATTTGATTTTTAAATAGTAGTATTATTTTTGGTATCATTAGAAGGCTGATTTTCTACTCTTTCCAATAATACCAAAAACATTTGGATTTCCAAAAAGTTTTACTGATTAAAACGGTTTTACTCAATAGAACTGTTTTTGCTCACTCAGCAACCTACTCGTTCCGCGCAATTCATCTCTATAAAAACATATGCAACTGCATTATCCTCTCATTCCCTTATCAGAACTTGAACTGTCAACATCTCTACTTACGTCATCGGAAAATGGATATCACTCCGGAACAAACGGCACAAGTCATTGCCCTACTGCAAGGTCATAGCCAACGTGTAGTCGCTGCGTTGCACCTGAGCCAGTCAGCTGTCTCCAGAGTCTACAGACGTTACCAAGAGACTGGCGCCTTTACACGAAGATCAGGAAGTAAAAGGTGTACCTCGGAGCGAGAAGACTGCTTTATTATCAACACAACTCTAAGAAATCGTTACTTGACCGGCATTGAGGTCCAGCAGGAGCTCCGATAAGTTCGTGGTCAGGCTGTCAGTCACTGGACAGTTAAAAGAAGACTTTAAGAAGCTAACCCAACTCCGAAGAGACCAGCTACCGAGCCCAAATTGACAGCAGCCCATCGACAAGTAGACCTTAGAGCAATGGCGCTTCGTTTTATTCTCCGACGAGTCCCGAATGTGCCTACATGGCTATGATGGAAGACGACGAGTCTATTGGAGGCCCAGGGAACGTTATGCGCAGTGCCGCATTACTGAAACGGTCGCCTACGAAAGAAGTTCTGTCATGGTGCGGGGAGGCATCTCATTGGATGTGACAACCGATTTGGTTTTCGTCACTGATGAGGCTCATAGCGGTGGATTAACTGCTCACCGGTACATCGAGAAGATCCTACAGGAACACGTCGTTCCTTACGCTGGGTTTTTGGCGATAGCTTCGTGCTAATGCACGATAATGTGAGGCCATATGCTGCTGCATCGGTGTGGCAATACCTGGCGGAAGTGGGAATACCCACATCAGACTGGCCTGCGCGGAGTTCTGACCTCAATCCAGCACCAGAGTACATCTGGAATGAGCTCAAAAGAAGGGTTCGAGCCAAAAGTCCAGCCCCTGCATTGCTGAGGGACTTAACGGTTGCAATGGCGAAAGAGTGGGTAAGAATCCCACAGACAGTTGCGAAAAACCTCACCTGCTCCATGAAAAACCGGCTGGAGGCAGTAATAAGGGCTAGGGGGGTAAAACAAAATATTCATTTTGGTTTTTATCATTAAATTTAATTGTTAATTTTTTCTTTCTCTTATCCCTATTTTCAATCTTTGTTCTCCTTGTTTCACCTTTCAATCATTTTAATTAGCAAAAAGCCTGAGGTATGCTATGGAATTTGGTATCACTAAAGGAGAATAGAATGCGCGTGTTAAATGAAGCCAAATAGTTTGAGTCGATTTTTTTGCTCACCAGTTTATATATATATATATATATATATATATATATATATATATATATATATATATATATATATATATATATTACCGTGATCAAAAAATAGTAAGACTTTTAAATTTAAATCGCCCGGGCATTTCCAAATCGGATTAATTTTTTTTCGTTAGGTTGGTAGAACCTTAACTGCCATCTGTGTCGAATTTTAAGACCACAGCGTCAGTAGTGTAGTAGCAAGATTCGCTTGTATTCGTTCAACAACAAAAGTGTATTTTTCGATTTTTAACATAAGTGAAAAAGATCAGCAAAGAAGTTGCATTAAATTTTGTTTTAAAAATGGTTTTTTTTCGGCTTCCCAAACGTACGAAAGAGGCCGGAACTAGGGGCCGATAACTCATGGTTTTTTCATCACGATCAAGCGCCTTCTCATACAGCATTGGTTCTTCGCGACTTTTTCATCATATATCTTCATATATATATATATATATATATATATATATATATATATATATATATATATATATATATATATATATATATATATATATACATACATAGCTTCTGCCATTATATTACTACTGGTATATCTCTGTAGCCAACGGCGATTACTTACGCATACTTATTTGGGCAATCTAATCTTGGTATTTTATTACTATATAACAAAGTGTTTCTCCTCAGCAATTAAAAATTTAGTGGGAAAAAATATATTAAACACATCAGGAATCTGATATAGCAGATACACAAGATAAAAAAAATTGATAAAATGATTTACCCAATACTTTCCTTGCAACCATGCAGTCCTAAAATAAACACTGCATTTGACTATCTCACACTAGAGAATACAAGCCACTTTATGGTGAACTAATAAAATTAAAAATTAACCGTCTATATATCATCCCGCAGAAAGGAGTCAGACAGGGATGTATCCTGCCACCTATTCTATTTAATGTTTATGGGGAGCATATAATGAGAAATGTCTTGGAAGGATGGGAGGGTGGCATTCTGGTAGGAGGTAAAAAGATTAGTAAGTTGTGATACGCTGACGACACCACGACATTTGCAACTATTGAAAAAGAAATGTCAGAACTCCTTAACAGAATAGAAAAAGGAAGTGAATCTGTAGGTCTTTACATCAACAAGGCAAGAACAAAAAGCGTGGTAACTGACAGAACGGAACAACTGACCTGTACCGGAGAGCTCTCCGGCCTGGAAGTGGTTCAAGAGTTTGTATAACTAGGACCACTGCTGACCATTGAGGGCGGATGTGCAAAGGAAATAAGAAGAAGAATGCAGATTACTAAACCAGCAATGAATAGACTTACAAGAGTCGGGCAAGACCGGAACATCACAAACCAGATAAAAATGTGACCTGTACGGAGCTTAACCTTCAGCATCTTCATCTATGGAAGCAAATCATGGACAATTCGTGCTGCAGAAAGGCAGAAGATAGACGCCTTCGAAATGTGGTATTGGTGACGTATGCTTCACATACCTTGAGCAGCCAAAAGAACATATAAATGCATCTTCTAACAGCTAAATATTGAAACAAGATTGTCTACCATTTGTTACCAGAGAATTCTCGGCTACTTTGGTCACACAGCAAGAAGAGATCCAGACAATTTGGGGAGGCTGGTCTGACCGGAAAGATAGAAGGGAGGAGACCACGTGGCCGATCAGGTAAAATCAGTAAAGGGGCTTAGAGTGACCGATACCTTGAGGCAAGCAGAGAACAGAGGCAGATGGCGAAAAGTGGTTGTTAAAGCGACTCGAAACTTTCAAGATGGACACGACCTTCCGTAACTGAGGAGATATAATCCAAAAATCTATTTAATGATTGGAAAACTACAATCCCCTCTTTAAAAGTCACATCAAACAAACTATGCACTCTCTGCCGACGTACATTAAAGAATAAAATTTAGATATGGATGCTAAAGATAAAAAACCGGCCAAGCACAAGTCGGACTTGCGCAATTAGTGTTCTATAGGTTGATTGCTTTTAAAATAAAAATTTTTATTACGGAGGTATAAAATGATCAATGACTTCACAAAACACACCCCAAATGAGTTTTCAACAAAGTTTTTTTCCGATCTGATCTGATGACCCTGAAATTTTTGTTTTTTTTATATACCAGGTAAATTATTAAAGGTAATGTACTCGTGATATTTTTCGTTCAATTATGTGAAGAATATTCCAGAATTTTTTCAACATTTTTTGATCAGTACTTTTCGAGATAAGGGAGGACAGCGATTTTTCGCAATTTTTTAAAAATAATACAAAGAAATGTGTGCACAAGTATTACACTATATGTATTTTTGAACTCGTGTTTTTACAAGCTTTCATTTGGCACTCCATTCGATGACCTGGTAAAAAAAAATTTTTCACTTTCGATTTCACGCCCCAAAACTTAAGTCAAAATTTAACTTTCAAAACTCTGGCTCTGATGAGTCCATCAATTCCTATATTAGTGCCAAATTTTAACTATTTATGTCAAAGTCTCGGAGAAAATCGGGTGTGACAGACAGATGGACGGACGGACGGACGGACGGACGAACGGATAGACAGACAGACAACGAAGTGATCTTATAAGTGTTCCATACGGAACACTAAAAATTGTCAAGTATGCCAAAAAAAACCTCTTGATATGTAAATAAAAATAATATTAAGTTAATTTAAAGTTGAAAGTTAAAAAAATATTTTTTTCGGCATCTAAACCTCCTAAGATCTAAAAAAGAAGAATTTCGGACGGCTATTTTTTCACGAATACGATACTTCTTGCTACCAGGGACAGCAAATACAATTTACCTGCTGTTCCAACTTAACCGTTTGTATTTTTAAAACTTTCTATATTCAACTCGACATTTTTTTATGTTACTGTTTAATCAGATCTCAATCTCTTCTATACAGTATTTCTGGTAAAATTGGAAATAATGAAAAAACAAGAACACCGATATTTGATAACCTACACACCAATGCCCTTTTAGCCCCTTTTTGACCTTATATATTTTACCATAGGAAAATTGTTTTATTTTATATATCCAATATCCCAATCAAAAACCAGGAAAAAATCGCTTAATACTATTGAAAAGGTACAATGACCCACACCCCTTTTAATTTCTTCTCACGTTAACAATAAAAATAATGTAAAAAAATTCCGACAAGGATTTATAACAAGACAAACAAGAAGTGCCTCTTCTACAGCCCTTCTTTACCCCTTTGGCACCTTACGTGCGATATCACTCGAAATTATAGGCTTCATCGCCTCATCAAGTATTATATATAGACGGAAATGAGTGACGTCTTTCGTGATCTAGGAACCCTCAAATGTGAAGAAAAGCAAAAAATCTCGGAATGTGATTTTTTCACGAATAAAATACTTTTCTTTAGCAAGGAAAGTAAAAATATCCCTACATTTCTTCAAATAACTAAACTGTAACAAAATCTAACCACCTCTAAAGTTCCTGCAACACATATAAAATACTTTAGACACTTTTTACTTCCCTTGCAAAGTTTTGTAGTCCCCGGATTACAAATAACATAGTCTCGCATTTCCTTTCGGTGTCTTTGTCTGTTGGCACGATAATTCTCGAACGACATGAGATAACGATTTCAAATTTAGTATACATAAAACATTTAAACTAAGAATGGAACCTACAGTTTTTGGACGATATCACCCAAGAGAAAAGGGTGCGAGGTGAGGGTTGATGAATTCTGTTTACTTTCTATATTATTGTGAAAATTTTTCTTGGTTTTGGCCTGAATTAATTTTGACCATAATTATTTATAGTAAAATATACAAGGAGTTAAAGGGGATGGGAAAGGTGTTAGAGGGGTTGCTATACATCATTTTCAGGGTTCTTGAAGTAGAAGAATTTGAAAATTGGGCATGCTTGCTGACGGAGATCGCGTCGACAAGTGATTTTTCAGGTTATGTTCATACAGTAGTAAGTATTATACTTCGTCTTAAGGCTGAAAGATGGCACTTTAAAGTGACTAGCAGCAGTAGGGGCCGAGAATTAATTTGTACCCCAAATTAGTAAAGATATGACCAATATTACCTGGTAATTTCACTCCACCAAAACCATTAGACAGAGTAGTCCTTAGATGGTCCAAATGTTGCTGTAACGCAGAGTTAGTCTTTTCTTGTTGCATTATTTCTGCCTCTAATTTTGTTATAGCCGATTTCATGTTTTCGATGTGTTTAGTAAGTATTGAATTTTGTTGCTCATAATCTGTGTTAATTTTTCTGAGTTGTCTGGAAAAAAGAATTATAAGAAAAATATAACGATGAAATGTTTTTCTGTTAAGGCATGAGAACTACGCCTGTCGATGTGATAAAAACGTTTTCCTTGTCTATCACGAATACTGTAATTTAATCTCTTATATGGATGAATAAGAAGAAATCAAGTTCAGCTGAATTAAAATTATAGCTAATTATACACTAAGAAATGAGTCTTATTTAGGTATTTTTACGTATTATTTATTCATATAATTTTTTATTATTATATACGGCGTTTTTTAACTTGAGGTATCTTTTTTAATATATCATGTACTAAAATAAGTCACCAAGTCAAATACAGCCCATCTAAAAGTTGAATAATAAAGGTGAAAAAGCTTGATATTTAAAATTTTTATTTTAGTCTTGAAAACCTTTTGAATAAGCTAACTACTTTAATTAATGTTTCACATCGTTAGTATCGTTAAGAGGAGTTTGTTAACAAATAAAATTCCTAATAGGGTGATATTCAATTATGCGCAGATATAAGTCTTCGAAAGGACATAATAAAAAACAAAATTATATTATAAGATAGTCGGTAGTTTGGATTGATCATAGTTTTGTCAATCGAATACGGCATTGGCGTATTCGTGTTCGTAACGTGGTGCCGATATACTAAAGGTATACGAAAAGAAGTGTTGTTTTAAAATTAATCTCGACCGGACTGGTATAATTTTTTTCGCACATAAGACAGCTTTATTTATGTACGACTATATGTTTGATGTTTACAGATGTGTCGCAACGTGTCACGTCAAGACGGTTAAGTAGGATACAGCACAAGAATGATTAAAAAAAAACTTTCTAAAATACCTAAAATTCATTTCAATTAACATAAACATATTGACAAAAATAATTTATTTCTTACTTTCGATTACAATTTAAGAAATCTTTTATTTAAAAAATACTAACAGATCTTAACAGACCAGTTTCTAATTGCAGCTGTCGAAGATTTTATTATTGAATACTTATTACTTGTGTTCTTTAGCTCCACTTTTCAATATAATTTAATAATTATAAAATAAATCACTACTTCCAGGTGGTTCTACGAAGTAAACGATTTTTTTATTTTGTTGAGAATTCTAAAAGAAAATGCCGTTGTGTTGTGCGATAAGTAGACGCAAGTAACAAATAATCGATATAAACATCTCAGAACATATAGAAAATAAAATATATATAAGTCTGACAGAAAGTGAGCCTAACATAGAAAAACGCATTATTACTTTATTTTTCAATATAATCCCCATCTATCTCAATGCACTCCATATATCTATCATTTAATTTTTCGATTTCTTCAAAAATGTTGGGTGTTTTGCCAGCAAACCCTCAGGGGCTAGGGGAATCCCAGGATTCTCCTAGTACGGGCATTGACGATCCCGAGGTACCTGAGTCATGTTGTGCTGTCTTGTGTTGTCCAGATTATATGTAACAAAAACGCAATCTTAAGGTGTTTACCGTGCCGAGAAGATGAATGGCTCAGCGTTTATGAGTCGCAAACGGTTTCCCCGGATACCGGGCGCCCTCCGGGAGTAAGTAGCCTTGCTGTGGCATCCAGGCTCTGCCGCAGTCGACCATTCTTTCCTAGGATACTCGTGGGAACACTATGTCAAATAATAATAATTATACTAGTGATAATGGCGGGGTGTTGAGGAGGCGGACCCCTGTCGTACAAACAGCTACAGCACCACCACACAACAACAACAACGACAAACGATCCAACCAACCGCCTCAGCTGAAACTACTCCCGATAGTTTTACCAGATCCGACATTGTAGGTGATGGAAATTGCCTTTTCCGTGCAGTTAGCTTACACTTATATGGCCACCAAAACCATCATGAAAGACTCCGAGAGGCTGCTCTAAGATATATACAACAAAACTGGTCGGAACTTAACACATTTTCATTAATTGGGGACGACGATATGAAAGACTTCAATAACTACTATAACTATATGAGGAAAAATGGCACCTATGGAACGAGCCTAGAAATACTTGCCCTCTCGGAAACCCAGAATAGCAACTTTCATATCTTCTCAAAACAACGAAGAACAAGAGATACAAAAATAACTTTTAGGGACAAGCCAACAATAATAAGCACAAGAAAACACACCGAAACTATTTACCTTCTACTAACAGGCAACCCAATGTCGGGACACTTTGAGCTTCTGACACCACAAACCACTAAAAACATCCCAAACAGTAGACCAATAAAAGAAGCATCGGGCGAGCGACGTAACGGTCGAGGACGTCACGGGAAATGGCAGCTCGACCAAAACGATGAAGATCGGGCAACTGACAATGGACCTGCCAAAAGTGTTGTGACGGCGAGTAAGCCGACACCCACCAAGGCGGGAAAATCAAGGCAACGCATGAGTTATACTACAGGGACAAACGAACACACCATGCGTTGCTTTAATAAAAGCACAAGTCCTGACAAAGAAACCACTGAGAAGGGAATCACTCGCCGCCTAGACCCACCACCATCAATCCCAAACGCAACCGACGAAGTATTTAATTAAAAACTCCCGCAGCGACAAAGAAATCCCAACAGCACAAAACCAAAATTCAAACGGCAAATAAGAATAGAAAACAAAATCCACAACATCAGGAGATATCTAGGACACCTTACCCAGTTTATCAGCGGGAACGTGTCCAAACGAGTCACACAGAGTATAAACAAGATCAAGTCCGGGTCTCCCAACAGAACACTGCCAGAAATCCTGGATACTCTAAAACAAAAATTATCCGTATATGCCGCAAGACTCCGTAGATACAAAGAACCAAACGAGAGGAAAGATACCAACAACCTCTTCCGAAGAAGCCAAACACAGGTCTACCGGAAAACTATGCACAGCAAACAGACAGCAGTGACCGAACCACCAAACAAACAAGAACTCACAGGTCATTGGAAAAGTATCTGGTCAGAACCCAAACTACCCAATAATAACACCCCCTGGATCAAAGGCAAAGAAGGCAAAGATAAACATGTGACAGAACAGGAAAATTCCACATTAACAACTGTGGGACCAAAGAGCATGATGAGGCGCCTGGATGCAAGAAGTTCCGGAGGTAGAATGGCCCCCCGTTCGGATCTCCGGGTGGGGGTTGGTTCGGAGGCGTCGACTTGCAGACATCATAATTTTAAGATAGATTTTTGCAACATACGAGGTATAAACTCGAACATAAATTCAGTGCATCAACACCTGCAATCAAATAAACCTCATGTACTCGCTCTATGTGAAACTAAGGTCGACCAGCACGGTCAACTATCTTTATCCTGGGTACGACTTCTATTCCCGATTTAGGCGTAACTTTGGAATCTGTCTTTTTGTCAGAAGCGACCTCTCTTGTCAACGAGAAGAAGCTCTGGAGCCCCCAAACTTTGATGTTATGTGGTTAAAAATAACGACTCAACAAACCACGAGGTTCATCTGTATCCTGTATCGACCACCAAGTGATACCAATTTTCGAACACTTTTCGCTTCTCTTGCAGACACCATCGATCATTTACAAAGTAACTATCCAAGTGCCGAAATTGCCATCCTGGGCGACTTTAATGTCCACAATACCAACTGGCTTAAATATTCAAATACTACCGACGAACAAGGTCGTGAAGCTGAATCATTCTCAATCAGTTATGGCTTAACTCAGCTTATTGACGAACCAACACGGATCCCTGATCGAGACGGGGAGTTCGCCAGTCTTCTTGATCTGTTTTTAACCACCAATCCGGAAATTTACACGGTCACCGTAAATCCGCCGTTAGGTTCTTTCGACCATAAACTGCTTTCGACATCGAGTATCCTGCCAATCAGTGACAGAGAGGCGCCTGGGCCGCGCAAGATTTGGCACTACAAATCTGCTAAATGGGAAGATCTTATGGAATACTTTCGAACTTTCCCTTGGATGGACATTTGTTTTCGATCCGATAACCCATCTGACTGCGCCAGGGAGGTCTCCGATGTTATTTTGGCTGGTATGGAAGCTTACATCCCTTTTTCGAAGAAATGCTCCTCCAACGGCAAGCCTTGGTTCGACCGAAAATGCAAAGAAGCTGTTGCTTCTAAACATATTGCCTATCGACAATGGCGTGAAAATCCTAACACCGTAAATCGTAACATCTTTGTTCATGCCCGGAACAGATGCAAGGGAATTATCGACGAAACCAAGGAGGCACACAATCAACGAATTAGAAACAAACTTCTCGCTTGTCCCAACAATTCCAGGTCCTTTTGGGCAGTCGCTAAGGCAGTTAGTCAAAATTTTACCAAATCCACCATACCACCACTCACACGGCCAGATGATTCCATTGCCACACCTGTTGAGAGCGAACTTGTTGGCTGAACTCTTTGCTTCACATTCTACTGTCGATTTCCAAGGAAAAACACCACCTACTATTCCCATATTGCAGTCAAGGATGCCCGATGTTGTCTTCAGACAGCGCACCATAAGGCGTATTTTAATGAAGCTAGACACCAAGAAGGCTTCTGGCGCTGACGGAATACCTGCCATAGTTCTCAAAAACTGTGCAAGGGAACTAACACCAGTTTTCTGTAGACTTTTTAACCTATCCTACAGAAAGGGAATATTTCCGTCCTGCTGGAAATGTGCCACGGTTCAGCCGATACCTAAAAAAGGTAAGAAGACCTTGCCAAACAACTACCGACCAGTTGCACTGCTTTCAATAATATCGAAAGTCATGGAAAAGGTTATCAATGGGCATCTTCTAAAATATCTTGAACGATTCAATATTATTAGCGATCACCAATATGGTTTTCGTAAACATAGATCAACATCTTCTGACTTATGTAACACATGTTTGGAACAACGCAATTGAACACTTTGGAGAGTTTCGAGCGGTTGCTCTTGACATATCCAAGGCATTCGACCGTGTTTGGCACGATGGATTGTTGGCTAAGTTACGCTCTTATGGTATGTCTGAAAAGTTCTGTTTGTGGCTCTCATGTTTCCTCAGAGAGCGTTCTTTACGAGTGGCGGTCGATGGATTTCTTTCTAACACCCTCACTATCAACGCCGGTGTACCCCAGGGCTCCATACTGTCTCCTACTCTCTTTCTCATTTACATTAACGATCTGCTGGAAAAGACCGGGAATCCAATCTATAGCTTTGCAGATGACAGTACGCTTGTCTCTTCATTCACCTTGAACGCTCGGACATCGGCTGCTCAGGCGAGTATCCGCAGACAACAGGAGGTCTTTCAACTTAACAAAGACCTGGAGGAGGTTCTATCTTGGGGTGACAGTAACCAAGTGGAATTTAACGCTACAAAAACCCAAGCGGCAGTTTTTTCTAAAAAAGTTAACGTTGCTGAACCCGACATAGTTATGTCGGGGCACTCCATTCCCCTAGCATCGTCGCTCAATTTGTTGGGCGTTGATTTGGGAGCAAATATGTCTTGGCATGAACATGTTGCAGGCATAGCAAGGAGAGCTTCTCAAAAGTTGGGAATATTATTTAGAACCAGAAAGCTTTACACCCCACAGCAACTGTTAATTCTTTACAAAGCCCAAATTCGACCAACTATGGAATACTGATCCCACATTTGGGGCTCCGCTCCCAAACATACACTGCATTTGTTGGATTCTGTTCAGAGAAGAGCGGTCCGTCTGATTGGGGACCCGGAATTGACCGGCGGCCTTGATTCGCTGGAACATCGAAGAACGGTTGGCGACTTGAGTCTATTCTACAAGTATTTTCATGGAAAGTGTTCGAAGGATGTAGCCCGCTTAATTCCTCCCAAAGCGGTGCATGTTAGAAATACACGTCGCGCTGGTGCTTCGCATCCGTATGAGGTTCAGCTTGTTACTCCGCGTACAACGCTTTTCAAGCAATCTTTTATATGGAGAACGTCATCCCTTTGGAATAATTTGCCCAGCGCTGTGTTTCCCACCGAGTACAATTTACAGCGATTCAAGAACAACGTGAATCGCTTTTTCCGCACTCGTGCCGCTCCTGGAGCGCTTTAGGGACTTCCCTGCAGCACGTGTGCTAGACCCATAAAAAAAAAAAAAAATGCTCTTGCACAGCTGAAAGCATCTGTTCTTCATTGCTGTATCTGTGACCCCTCAGGTCTTTTTTCAAATATCTAAATGGATAATAGTCGCTGTGTGGAAGGTCAGGCCTGTAGGGTGGCTGATTATTTTTTTTAAACACAGGTTCGCAAATTAGCATTTAGCAACTTGGACTGTATGGATGGGCGCTTTGTTGTGGATAAATAAAACACTGGTCTTAACTTTTCCGCGCTGTTTCTGTTTTACAGCTTCGGGAACTTTTGCCAGTTAATTTGGCATAATATCATCTATCATTGCAGGGTACTTTGGAAGGTAGTCAATAAGAATAATTGGTTTTGTGTCTCAGAAAGTCGTGGCCATACGCCATGTTGACATTCGCTGAATCTAGAAAGTGGGGATTGGCTTATCTCCCTTTCCTGTTCATTGTATTGGTTCTTGTTTTGATATGGAATCATACTGGGAAATTCAAGTTTTTTTGTAGGTAAATTGCATTCGAATTATTTTCGCACAAAACAAGAAGCCCGTGGCATTCCACACAACGGTTGCACTCACCTTCATCATGTGCAAATGATTATGTAAAATTTCGCCAATACGTTCTTTACTGTTTTTCACTTCATCTTCTATCAGCCTTACACGAATTTTACGATTTTGAATAACTAATTACTTCAACTGAATAAACCTTTAGTATAATTTAATTATATTAAGATAATCTACTTTAATTTAGTTACATTTTATTCTAATTCAAGTAATTTCTATAGTACCCAATTATTTTATAGTAATTCAATTATAACCATAGTAACTCAATAACCTGCACAATAATTTCAAGAAATAATTACTAATCGCCAATTACTTTAATCTTAGTTTTTGGAAAACAAATTACAGTTACCCTTTAAAAAGCACTATGAGTAATTCAATTATCTTTTTCAATTTCTGTGATTGAATTTTCAATAGCTCTATATATAACAATGTTATAAAAATAAAATATGTTATTACTTTATAACATTGTTAATAACTTGCATATATTACTTTTTTATTATTTTCTCATCTTTATAATCATGTTGATTAGTTTTTTCCACAGTCAGCTATTCAATTTCTACTACTAAATGATATAAAAAAAAATTGTACTGACCGAAGTTCTGCATCTCTTGTTTTGTTGTGATCAAGAAACTCTTCTGTAAAAATTGGTATATCAAAATTCCCAAAATTCCATTCTTGAGGATCTTTGGTCGCTGCAGGTTGATGAGCTTGGTTATTTATCTATTAAGAAAAAACCGGTCAAGTGCAAGTTGAACTTGCGCAATTAGTGTTCCGTACGTTGATTGCTTTTAAAATAAAAAATGTTGTAACGGAAGTATAAAATGATTAGTGACTCCACAAAACACACCCCAAATGAGTTTTCAACAAAGTTCATTTCCAATCTTTCCTGAAAATTGATGACCTTGAAATTTCTGTTTTTTTTATATACCAGATAAATTATTACAGGTAATGCACTCGTGATAATTTTCGTTCAATCTACATCCCGTAGAGAATATTCCAGAATTTTTTCAAAATTTTTTGATAAGTACTTTTCAAGATAAGGCGGGTGGACAGCGATTTTTCGCGATTTTTTAAAAATAATACAAAGAAAAGTGCGCGCAAAATTATTACATATATATATATATATATATATATATATATATATATATATATATATATATATATATATATATATATGTATATATATATATTACTCGTGTTTTCACAAGCTTTCATTTGACACCACACTCGATTACCTAGTAAAAATTTTTTTTTTCACTTCCGATTTCACCCCCCAAAACTAACCCCTTAAGCCAAAATTTAACTTTCAAAACTACATGGCTCTGATGAGGCCATCAATTCCTATATTATTACCAAATTTCAACTTTCTATGACAAATAGTTTCGGAGAAAATCGGGTGTGACAGACGGACATACAGACGGACAGACAGACAGACATACAGACAGACAGACGGACAGACAGACAGACGGACAGACAGACAGACACCGAAGTGATCTTATAAGTGTTCCACTACACTAACTACACTAAAAAGAATATTTTAAATACATCTTACCATTTTCTAAATTATCAAAAATGTTTTTGATATATAGGCAGGGTTAAATTAGTAATAAATCAACAGGGGTATATTTTCCAGATAAGAGACTAGAAACATCTTACAGGGGGTCTATCTAGCGTATAAGTCATGTTGTTGCTCATAAAGCCCTTGTAAGCAAGATCGTGTGGGCTCTAAACATTACTAGAAGAATCTTAAGCAGTGTAATGTGGGGAATGATGTTAGAATAAATCAATTGGTCGCTGCTGCTTATGTAAAGGTTAGGTAGTCCAATAGGATTATTTTAATTTTTACTTTCCAAGGAAAGTATTGTATTCGACACAGTACAGCGAGATCACTTATGGAGAATTCTTCAAAAAATGGGGACACCAGACCACCTACCTAGTCTTCTTAATTCACAAATTATACAGCAATAATACGTATTTTTTAATAATAAAAACAATTAAAACTAAAAATGTCAAGGACTGAGTTATTCTAGTAAATCTATTTTAATAAAATCGATTAAAAGTTTCTATTTTTTTTGTTCAAGTAGTCCAAGGCGCTAGCGACTGGGTGTTATGACGTCCCAGATTAATGTGTATAAGAATATTAATGCAGATAAGATAATCCAAAATAAAAAAGAATACGAAAGAAAAGTCATTGGAAAGCTAGGTAAGGGAAAAATAATATCCAGGAAGCTGCTGACGAATTTTTCAAACAAATAAAAATAGTAGTAAAGAAAATAAGCAACAGTACTAAACTATTATTTGACAAAAGACAAGAAATGAAAGTAGACAGAAACAACAATCTAATAGAATGGTCAGAAATCAACAAACTGATAAGAAAGAAGTTACGCAAAGACATCAGAAAATACGATACTAGAATGATATCGAAAACAACTGAGGAAAACAAAGGACCAAAAATATTTAAAAACCACTTGAGTTTGAGAAAAAAGAAATGATTTCACTGAAAGACAAAAACAAAAAATAACAAACAGAACAGAGATACTGACAGAAGTAGAAAAATATTATACAGAGCTGTACACAAACAAAATCCATTCAGATGAAACTCAAAATCAAGAATGAAAAGACAAAATACAGATTATTGGTTCTGAAGATATTCCCGAGATCACCAGTGATCTACAACGCCCTCAGCAAAGTCAAGAATAATAGAGCTGCTGGAACAGATGGTATCATGCCCGAAATGCTGAAGCATGGAAGGCAGAACTTGACTTAAGAACTTAAAGAGATTTTTGACATCTGCATAGATATATAATCCCAGAATCCTAGATAGAAGCGGAAGGCATCCTTATCTACAAGACAGGAGATCTTGGGAAACTTAGTAACTACAGACCTATAAGTCTGCTGTCTCAAATGTACAAATTGTTTACAAAAATACTCACTAATAGATTAGCTAAAGGCATAAACATCAGCGGCGAATATCTTAACTATCTGTGATTCGCCGACGATATTCTTTTAATAAGTAGTGACCCTGCTGAACTACAAGAGATGACTACAGAGCTAGACTACTACCCTAAAGTAGTGGGATTAACAATCAATATCAACAAAACAAAGGTCATGACGAACACAGATACACACATGAACGTTCAACGGCTAACTTCTACAAAAAGTCGCGTGATTGAGGAAATTTCTCGACGAAGCAAAATGTCTTGGACAGCGTTTGGCAACTCAAATGACAGCCTTACATTGTATAAATTGGACATGTCAGTTAAATCAAAATAGAAATTATTACTATGTCTTTAAACAAATAATCTTATTAGTTATACGCAGCCAATAAAGAAGCTCAATACAACATTTCTCATTTCAAGTTTTGTAACTTTGATACTTTGAAATTCTAGAAAATTTTTCTTTTTCAACTACTTAAAACTGTGCAGGCCTAATTCCCTATTTTCCTATTCTAAATACCAAGAAAATTATTTCAGTACTAAACATAATTTTTTTATAAGGAAGCCAAATATGATAAAAAAAAATTGTCACTTGTCAAATTATGAAGCCAACTAGGATTTTTTTACATGGCACTCTTAATATATGAGTATACCATTAAATATATACCACTTGATATTTATTTTCAGTCGTTACCGATATACAGGGCGCTGAAGTTATTGAACTGAATGTTAACTTTTAGGTGGTTCCTTTAATTTACTCTTTTCTTATCTGGGGTATCAAAAAAATTCTTTTACTAATAAATTTAGTTTTTATGAGGAAACCAACTATAATAATACAAAATTTGTCGCTGTCAAATTCGACAGTTTACAAAGCCAACTAGATTTTTTTAATGATATCCTCTACATATAAGCGCGCTATTAAATAGTATTTTTCGAACCATTTACAGAAATATATAACATGTGATATCACTTTTCCAATCATATGTGGAGAACGCAATTTTTAAAAATTTTGTTGACTGTGTGATCTGCCAAATTTGACCATTGACAAGCTTTTTGTTATCATACTTGGCTTCCTCAGAAAAATTAAGATTAGGAGTGAAAGAAATTTTTTGATATGCTACATAGGAAAATAGCAAATAGCACTTAAAAGTTAAAATTCGGTTCAATAACTTAAACGCCCTGTATATTGATACCCACTGAAATATAAAGAGTTATATATTTTCGCAAACGGAGTGAAAATAATATTTAATAGTGTGCTCATATATAGAGCTGCCATTTAAAAATATCCTAGTTAGCTTTGTAAACCGTCAAATATGACAAGTGACAAATTTTGTGTTATCATATTTGGCTTACTCACAATAAACAAAAGTTAAAAGTTAGTAAAAAAGTTTTGTGATGCCCAAAATAAGAAAATAGTAAATTGAGTGAGCCACTTAAAAATTGATTGAATTTCAATAACTTGAATTCTCTATATATATATCTAGTATAGTACCAACTAAAAATAAATATCAAGTGATATATTTTTGTAAACTCACTCAGAAATGCTATTTGATGGTGTGCTTATATGTATTTAAAAAAAATCCTAGTTGGCTTTGTAATCTGTCAAATTTGACAATTGACAAATTTTTTTATTATATTTGGCTTTCTCATAAAAAAAACAAGTTAGTACTGGTATGTAGAATAGAAAAATAGTGAATTAGGTGAGACACTAAAAAAAAATGACATTGTACATGATTAAAAGATCAATAGTTAGATTATCTAAAGAAATTTTAGATTTTAACCTGATCTAGTTGTCAGTAATTTAAAAGTTCTTGTTTACAAAGTGCACTTTCTGTACTTCATTATTTCATTAGGTGTTACGAGGTCATCGAATAAATAATTATATAAAAAAACTTAAAATAAAATACTATGTTTAAGGCCTTAGAATAAGTAAAGAAATTTTTTAAATTTCAATACAAATTTTTATTTTTATTAGTGTAATGATAACTAAGATGTTTTTCCAGATCTTAAACTGCGAGCTCCAATATTTTAGTTGTGTTACTGCATTTGTTATCTCTAATTAATATATTTTCATATCATGTAAGTGTATGTATACAAAATATTTACATTAGATGGAGTAGATTTCTCTTCTTTTTCCTTTTCTTTGCTTTCTTTTAATTTTTTTTCATTTTGTTGCTGGGTAAATTGCTTATATGCCTCTGTTTGCTTATATGCTTCATATTCCTTAGTATATCTGAAAACGTAATTATATAAAGGTAAGTTCATTAGATTTGTGTGAGTGTTCGATATAATATTAACCACCTTCTATCTCAGATATGACAAACAATTTGGGTAGAATCTAATTTTAGTATAAAACACGGCCATATTTTTTTTGATACCCTATAGTTATTTATGAAAATATAATAAAATTAAAGATCAGTTTTTTATTTTTTTTTTCTAATTTGGTTACAGTACTGAAAAAAACGTTGATCTGCAAACCATAACATTTTATGATTTTCTTGAATCAGTTAGGAAAAATAGAACTTTTATATGTACTGAATAATTTTTAAACTTTGACACCGCGACTTTTCTGTCATTTAGTATATACACGATCTGTTTGAAACGGCCTGCCCAATTTGTTTTGAAAATTTCTAGCTCTTCAAAAATTATAAAATCGTTCTTGCAAGCGCAGAATAATCGAATCACCAATATAGATCACGGCAAATGGCACAACCTTACTACTGTAGGTAAAATAAACAAGTTTTACTTTGAGTTGTTTGTAATAGAACACTTAGGCTAAAAAGTTTTTGGTCTAGATACTTAAAACACTAAAATTCGACTTTATTTATCAATATAGTCTCCTTCAAGAGCAATACGATCAGTCCAACGCTTCTCTAACATGTATGTCTTCTTTCGAACAGAGCTTTCTCATGCCCAAATCTTCATGTAAAATATGACCAACGCATTCTTTTATTATCTTTAGGGTACCAGTTATCTCACGCAATTTTAATTTAGGGTCATTCAAAACAATTTTGCGGGTTTTTTGATGTTTTCCAGTGTAACCACCTCATTTGGGCGTCCAGAGCGTTCAGCATCACTTGTATCTGGACGACCGCGTTTAATTTCAGCATACTAGTAAATGATGAGTGATTTTTCAAGGGCAGAGTCCCCGTAACATTTATCAAGCCATTGTTTTGCTGGAACGGTATCTTATTCCAGCAAAAAAGTGTTTAATCAACACACGAAATTCGATTTTTTCCATTGTTTTGAAAATGTCAAAAGTAGCGTCACTAAAACCACTGTAACTTGTAAACTAATAGTCGAAATGTCATGACATTTTGACACGTAGCGTTTGAAGGTTGGTATTTTCTAAAAATCATATGGATTTTTTGAAAAGGGCGACATCTGTGTGTCAGACCAAAAACTTTTCGGCCTACGTGTTACTTATAAAATAAATATAATTTTAAAAAAATTGAAGTCAAATGTAGTCGACAAATAACTTAAAGAACGATACACTCAAAAAAAACTGTTGTGTCTAGGTAAGAATTGGTTTTTAACAAACTAAAAACATGATTTGTAAATTTCGATAAATAGTGACCAAAATTGTAATAAGACCTGATTTTAATTTATGAAATTATTAAAAATATAAATAAATTACTTTTTAGTTAACACGTGTCATTTTAGTTTTTTACCTTTTCTCCCAAAATAATTACGTACATATGTAAAACACATTTTAACTATATGTTATAATATCCACACTAACACATCTCTCTCTCTCTCTATCCCTCCCAGGATTCTAAAAAGGACATTATTGCTCGTATCATATAAGGGTACGATTGCAGAGCATCTGATATCGCTAAAGGGAATTTTTTGTGAAATTGAAAGACTGATAAAGATGATGTGATTCTAATAGAAATTTGGGACATTCAAATAGTATATGAGTAAGGTTGCCTTCTTCCCCAGATTCACAGTTAAGATTTTCCAGTTTATTGAATAAATGTGTGAGGCAGTGATTACTTCTCCATCTACTAAGAGTTGAGATGCCTTTCTGTTCCAGAGAGTACTCTGAACTAGGGTTCTTTATATAGTTCTTTAACTATTGCTGCATAGAATTGTCCCTTAGATTTTTAAAATAATTTCCATTTTTCCTTCCATATATTCCAGATCTTTTCTTTAAAAATGGGAAGAAAGCCTCTATAATCGATTTTTATGTTGTCTATCTCTTGTTTTTTCCTTGCCAAGTTGGCCAGAGAATCAGCTTTATCGTTGTCTGTGATGTTTTTTGGCTGGGAATTCAGCCTATTTCAATAACAAAGCCTCTTTTTATCAGATCAGTTATTTTTTTCCTTATGTCGATTGTAATTGAATCTTACTTAGCATGTCCTGCTTTCTGGATTTTTTCCGATGTTCCTAGACTGTCCATGAATATGACAGATTTCTTGTTGTTTAATGATTCTATGAGCTCTACCGCGTTTAATGCCCCCATAGATTCTGCTGTGTTTATAGAGGTTTGTGACGGGAGTCCAAGTTGATATTCTATCTTATAATCTGGACAATAAACTCCACATCCTGTTTTCAAGTCTTCACCTTTAGATGCATCTGTGTATATGTATAGCCTTGATGGGAAGTTCTTTCTTAATATTTCTTTAAATTCTGTTGCATTGTTATTTGCTTTTTATAGCTTGAGTTGATGTATCTGTAGGGTTTTAAGGTTCATCTGTTGTAGGAAAAATGATAAATGGTCTTTCAATTGTATAATTGAGGTGTCCGTTACTTTGTGACAGTACATTTTAAATTAAATGAGAACGAAACGAATTACTTTGTTATTTGTCACCTATTTTTTATTTATCTGCTACTGCAGTTTCGTAGGTTTTCTACATTATCAAGCGTAATACTATGGTTGATAATGTAGCAAACCTACAGAACTGCAGTGGCAGATAAATAAAAAATAAGTGACAAATAACAAAGTAATTCATTTCATTTCATTTAGAAATTTAATGGTGTTTCAATTTGATCTAAAATGGGAAGAAGGAAATCCATCGCTTCTATTATTGATGACGCCTGCTACCGTTGCCAATAATCATATCTGTTGTAATTAATATACCTGCTTGGAGCATGTTCTACTAAGGGATTATTTTCTGACCCGAAAGATTTAGCCATAAATTTTGTGGACAACCAAATTTTTCGAAGATCCAATGATAACTCCTCTGCTTCCGATAATAATACGTTAGTGGCAGTTGTTCTCATCAATCCCAAACAAATTCTGATTGCCTGAAATTGGATAGTATCTAATTTTTTTAGATGTTGTTTAGAACATTTTTGAAAAACCAAACTTCCATAATCTAGATGAGACTGAATGTAGGCTTTGTAGAAAGTGATCAGAGTTGACGGATGGGCTCCCCACCAAGTTCTGCATAAATATCTTAGGATGTATGTTCTTTTGTTTGCCCTTTGAGTCATCAAGATAATTTGATTTTGCCATGTTGCTTTTTTATCAACAATCACTCCAAGATAGGTAATATTTTCCTTCCATGGAATGACCTCATTATTTAGGGTAATGTCTTGTAGTCTGTGATTATTATTTTCTTTTTGAATGGGTATAGATGACGATTTTGACGGCGAGAAGATTAGGTGATGACTTTCTGCCCAAGTGTGTAGATTATGTAGGCATATACTGATTCTTTCTATCAGTTCATTTTCATTCTTCCCCCTAGCCACTACGGCTATATCATCCGCATATTGTAATGCTGTTATGTCTTGTGGAATGAATTCTATAAGGGAATTCACGTAGATATTGAATAATAAGGGAGCTAAAGAAGATTCTTGAGCAACTCCTCTATTTGCTGTTTTTGAACCAACGATGATGAATTGTCATTTAGGTTATATTTATATATATTTATTTATATATATATATATATATATATATATATATATATATATATATATATATATATATATATATATATATATTTCTAAGTGTTATATTTGAACAAAAATCGGGTTGGGGCTTTTCTCGCCTTGAATTCCGTCTCGGGATAGGTACTGCGCTTTGTTTATTACAGGCCTACAGAAAAGAGATAGGTATTGGCCGCACAGTCGCTTTGTCTCTTTCTAGAGCTTGGTCAATTTTGTGAGGTTAATGCTCAGTCCATCCTCTATGTCTATGATTGATACCATAGACATAGAGGATGAACTGAGCATTCCATATCCCGCTGTGAAGTAAATATGGACGCAAAAGTGTGAGACAAAGCGAATGAGCGGCCAGTACCTGTCTCTTTTTAGAATGCTGCTAAGCTACGGCGCTCTTGAAAATAATATTTTTAAGTGTTCTATTTGAACTAAAATCGGATGGGAGCTTTTCTCGTTGTGAATTTGGTACTGCACTTGTTTATTACAGGCCTACAGAAAAGAGACAGGTATTGACCGCATAGTCGCTTTATCTCTTTCTAGAGAGTGGTCAATTTTACGAGGTTAACGCTCAGTCCATCCTTTATGTCTATGATTGATACTATATAAGCTATTGGAAAAATAAAAATAAAACTGGATTTATGTTAGGTAATTCAAAAGAACTCGCCCAGGTATGAATCTGATAGAAAATTTATTTAGATGAGGTGGATTAATTAGGATTTTCTCGGCAGCCAATTTTGCACACATTCACTCGTGTGTTTTTCGCGCCAAAAAAAAAAGGTTGCAAAAATATATTTAAATAGTGAAGTTAACTAAAAAGTTGTGTCAGGCAAGGAAATAAAAAAATAAGAATAATAATCAGCAAAAATCACTAAGCAGGGGTCTTAAAAAGTTGTTAGTGACACTATATTTCATTCTCGTTTCGAAGCAGATTTATTACAAACTAACTTTTCATATACAAAAAAATGTTTAATTTTTAATTAATTAATTAAGTTAATAATTAATTAACTATAAATTTTAGTTCTGAATGGCTTAAGCTTAAAAAAATACTGTCATCGTTCAAATATTTATATCTTCTAACAAAAGTTATTTTAAAACGATTTTTTTTTGATAAAAGAACAATTGTGACATACTGACATTAGACTCATCAATAGGATAGTCATTCTTCCCCCAAAATTTGATCTTGATTTGGAATATAAAAGTATAAATAACTTGAAGATGCCACTTTTAGGTTACATATTATATTCATTGATAGATGGCACAGATTACTGGGCTTTTTAAAATGAGCCACTTAAACAGGCTTTTTAACATCACTGATCCCCTCACTGTCTAATTTTTCAAGGGTACGAGGTATTCATTTATAAAATGCTCTAAAACTGATCACCTTATTAGTGTCAATAATTTGAAAAAAATGAGCCTTAATGGTCATATTTATTACCTTTTTATTTATTTATTTTTTTATATTTGGGAACCTGCTGGAGCCAAACTCAGCCCTAATCCGGCCATTAACTGTCATTTGTTATTTTTTTATTGGCAATTCGCAACAAATAATAATAAATGAATTTGAAAAGGACTTTTAGCAATATGTTGCTCCTGGGATACATACTTTAGATAGAAATGAAAAATATGTCCCCCTCTCAATCTGGTATGATAAATATGATAATAAAATGTAAAGTGCATTAAAAAAACTCATACTAGTCTGTCTGAGTTGTGGTCAAAGGATAAAGAAATGTTTAGCTATAAACAGATTGATATTCTTACCTCTCCCTATCTTGTTCTGCAGCATCTAGGTACTGCTGTTTTTTATCAGCTGGTAAATTACTCCATTCACTGGCCAATATTTTTGTAATTTCAGCAAACGATTGGGTAGGGTTTGCAGCCCTAACAGCTTCTCTTCTATCATTTAAAAATCGAATATATCCTGCAAATAACATTAAACGTTGAAAATATCAATTCAGAGTTGGGTGACTGAAACAAAAGTAGTGCCATCACTCCCATCAAATTAAAAATAGAGAGTGTTTGTACTCACGAAACCATAGTCGAATTACTGAAAAATTTTGATGAAATTTTTAACTGAACAAACTTTGTTACATTCATTGTGACACACATACTGTCAATTTACAAAGTTCACATAATCGGTTTTAATTTAAATATAACTGTGGTATTAGCTTTAAATAGATAAAGATGGAAAATTGTCATTTTTTCAAAGTAATTGTCGAAATTGAGTTTATTTGTAAAAGTTGCGAGAGGTATTATAAAACAAAGTTGTGTCCTTACCAATTTTACATAAATACATTAAGATAGAATAGACATAAACTGTTGAGAAATCTACATCCTGGCGATAAATTACCGCATGATGGACTTGGAAGGAAGCTAAATAAAAGGATGACACTCGTGTAACCAAGAGAGGAGAGCACATTAGGCCAAGAGGCTGCAGTGCACAAACAGACACAATCACTTACAATCAACCAACCTACAGAAGTTATAAATAAGGAAGTAACTAGGCCATAATATGTTCTTTGATTGTCATTTTAAAACGGTTAGAGCCTTTGCACACTGATACAATTTGCCACCTATTAGTAGATACTAATTAATGTATATTATTTTATTGTGTTTTATATTAATTTACCTGTTAAAGGTTGTCTAGGTGCAGTGCTATCTTTTGGTTTCTTTCTTTTCTTTGCTTTTGGAGTTTTGGGTTTTGAATTATCTGATGGCGAAATGTCTTTTGGTTTTTCTTCAGAATGATTTGGCTTACCGGATTCATTTTTTTTTAGTTTCTGTAATATGACTCTTATTTTCTACTGATTCTTCCATCATTTCGTTTTCATCAACAAATAAAAAAACTAGGCGAACGTTTGGAGCTAACCCCAAAAATATAAAACAGGTTAGGCTCACCTTTTATTAAGGGTTTAAGAAAAATATATAAAAGAGGCACTTATCAAAATGAACCGGTGAACATACGGACGCACTGGTTTAATTTGCCGTATATATACTTTTTTGAAAATCATAGCCTAAACAAGGATAGTATAACCGATAGACATAGAGGATGGACTTCATAAAATTGACCACTCTCTAGAAAGCGACAAAGCGATTGTGCGGCCAATACTTGTCTCTTTTCTGTAGGCCTATAATAAACAAGGCACTGTACCCCGAGACGGAATTCAAGGCGAGAAAAGCCCCATACCCGATTTTAGTTCAATTAGAACACTTAGAAATATTATTTTTAAGAGCGCCGTAGCTTATCGGCATTCTAAAAAGAGACAGCTACTGGCCACTCATTCGCTTTGTCTCTCTCACACTATTGCGTCCATATTTATTTCACAGCAGGATACGGAACACTCAATCCATCCTCTATGTCTATGGTATAACCAATTCACAGAATCGCTACCGGTTTCTCACCGAAAAGACCCTAAAAGTTTCTAAGGCCCGTATTCATAGTCGTTTCTTGAAATAACAATGTGCTGCGACTCGTTCAAAGCTACGCCGACTTCTGTCTTTGCGTTTCTATTTCATACTCAATTTAGCAGCTTCTTTAAACGACGACATTGTATTTTCTGTCAAATTTCAGCGATATTTCTGATTTTCAGTTGAATTAGCGATTTCCAAATTTATTTCCTGGTTGTTAAAAGTTAATATATTTTTTTTCGTGTTGAACTCCTTTATTAAAAAAAAGAAAACAAATTTTAATGCTACTAGTTTTTATTTAAATATTTTTGAAAATATGGCAGCGCCATTAAGCGTTACTTAATATTAAATATTTAAAGGACACAAGAACATTAGAGACTTTTGACCCCTGGTTTTATGTTTCTAAAATGTTTTTTAATGAAAAATAATATGTAATTATTTACTGGTTTATTTAACAGAATTAAATATAATGAATTTTGGTTTTAACATCTTACTTCTTGATCTGAAGATAAACTGTAATGTATAAAGATAATTTATATTTTCAAATTAAGGTAAGTGTCTAAAAGAGATCAAATTAACTACTGATTATAAATAATATAATACTATACGAAAAGTTTACTATTTTTTACATTTGCAATGCATATGCAATATAATCTTTAGATTTTAGTTTTTTTCGTGCAGTAATAATAGTAAATATTAAAATGGAAATTTTTAATCCAAACAAATTTTATCTTTGTCAAAAGAGGCAGAAAGTGGCAACTTTTGATCTTTTTGCATTCACGCAATATCGTCTTGTATATTCCTTTCGATGAGTTTTTGTAGCATTTTATATAAAATGTAGCTTTAATATGAAATAAAAGCTATTTTCTTGATGATAATCAAATTATTGTAGATCTCGTAGCTTCCATTTCATACTCAATACTTTAATCCTCTTCAAACTTCTAATGATTATCCAATATTGTAACTGTAATAACAAAATCGTAGAAACTGCTAATGACGTTGAAAATAGCATATTTGGAAATGCAACGGTAACTTTACCGGATCTTGACTTGTGGTGAAAGTTAGTTTTTATTAAGTTTTACTAATATGCTGTAAAAGCTTTATTTCTGACAATTACTTAAAATGGATCTAATTTCAAATTGTAATACTCAAACTACTAATTTCAGTTACACTGAAAAGTATTGCACAATAAATCAAAGAACCCATCAAAAGATCTGACGTCTATAACTTTGAAATTCGATTCGAAGGTTGTTTCTCTAGTTCATGTAGTTTTAAGAATTTTATGTATGAATTTCTTTTTATCTGTTAATTTAATTTGAGACTATTTATGGATAGTATTAAACCATATTTATATATGTTTTTCTTTGTTAACATTTCCCTTTCTTTCTTGGTTTTTTGCCCTTTGATGTAACAACGATTTTCGTGGCTAAATGTCGTAAACATAAATTTAAAAAAATAACCGGTCAAGTGTAAGTTGGACTTGTGCCAGTGTTCCGTACCGTGATTGCATTGAAAAAATATTTTTTTAATACTTCACAAAACACACCTCAAATGAGTTTTCAACGAAGTTTGTTGACGATATTTGTTGAAAACTGAAGACCTTGAATTTTTTTACATACCAGAGACATTATTAAAGGTAATACAGTCCTGATAATTTTTGTTCAATCTACCCCTTGTGGAGAATATTCTAGAATTTTTTCAAAAATTTTGATCAGTACTTTTCGAGATAAGGACAGCGATTTTTGGCAATTTTTTAATAATAATACAAAGAAAAGTATGCGCAAGTATTACATCATATATATTTTTGAACTCACATTTTTACAAGCTTTCATTTGACACCCCACTCGATGACCTGGTAAATTTTTTTTCACTTTCGATTTTACCCCCTAAAACTAACCTCTTAAGCCAAAATTTAACTTCAAAACCTATACAGTTCTGATGCGGCCATTAATTATTTTAGTGCCAAATTTCAACTTTCTATGTCAAATAGTTTCGGAGAAAATTAGGTGTGACAGTTGGACAGACACCGAAATATCTTATAAGTGTTCCGTATAGAATACTTAAAATACTATTTAAACGTTTTCAACACTGATTTCCTGTCGGCCTTATTGGAGGCTTTCCCGACCCGTCCATCAGATCTCAATTTCATAATCAGGTTTATCACCCTCCTTATGTCTTCAGAAAAAGATTCTGTGCACTTCCAAGTGTCACAACAGTTTATCATGCGAGAATAAATAAATACCGAAGTTGATTGATATTCAATTTAATTAAAATAATAATTTCATTAGTTTTTTTTAAAACTAAATAAACAATAGGTTTTTTTACAAATAAAACCAATGTTTGATTTTTGCTTAAGTTGAAGCTCTAATTTCATTTCCTTACGCATTCTTTTTATAGACAGTTGATAATTTTAACATTGTTCATTTTGAATAAACAAAAGATGTGATTATGGTAATTTGTCTTTTATTTTATAGTTTCCTAATCTCTTATTGGCATTCTATAGAATTCCTAAGTAATGTATATATTACTTAGTAGTATGTAGTATGTAACAGTTAGAATATATATATATATATATATATATATATATATATATATATATATATATATATATATATATATATATATATATATATATATTGCCTAAAAGTGCCCGGCATTGTATAGAATGACTAGGTATTCTATAGAATGCCTAAATTATATACTTTGCCGGTAACATATGTATATGAACACGTAGGCTTAAAAGTTTTTGGTCTAGCTATAATTTTTAATTAATAATTAAATTCGACTTTATTCATCAATAAAGTCTCCTTCAAGAGCGATACAATCAGTCCAACGTTTTTCTAACATTTCTATGCCTTTCTTGTAGAAGGGTTTGTCTTTGCCTTCAAAATAGGCCTCAGTTTCGACGATAACTTCTTCATTGGAGCTAAATCTCTTTCCCGTGAGCATTTTTTTGAGGTCTGTGAATAGATATACGCTGGGGGCCATGCGCATCCCAAAATACAGAGGCCAAAACCTTTCCAGCCGACTGTTATATATATATATATATATATATATATATATATATATATATATATATATATATATATATATATATATATATATATATATATATATATATATATATATATATACATATTTATATATATATATATATATATATATATATATATATATATATATATATATATATATGTATATATATATATATATATATATATATATATATATATATATATATATATATATATATATATATATATATATATATATATATATATATATATATATATATATATATATATATATATATATATATATATATATATATATATATATATATATATATATATATATATATATATATATATATATATATATATATATATATATACATATATATATATATTATATATATATATATATATATATATATATATATATATATATATATATATATATATATATATATATATATATATATATATATATATATATATATATATATATATATATATATATATATATATATATATGATATATATATATATATATATATATATATATATATATATATATATATATATATATATATATATATATATATATATATATATATATATATATATATATATATATATATATATATATATATATATATATATATATATATATATATATATATATATATATATATATATATATATATATATATATATATATATATATATATATACAGGGTTACAGGGAAAGTAGTCCTAGATAATTAAGGACTTTATAGTTTAGGTCGTTTCTGACCGATTTGACTCTATGACATGATGTCCTAAACTTAACCGTTTTCGAGATATTGAAGTTTTAAAGATTTTCTAAAAAAAACATGTTTTTTTTTGCTTTTATATCGATTTCTTTTTATTAGAGGTTCTCGAGTGCGATTTTTTGGTTATTTTTAGTTAGTCTGTATGTCAAGTATCAAAAATCATCAAAAAATTTTTAACTAGTTACTAATAGTTTCAAATGGCGGCTTGTTAATGTTTCTAAATTACGAATTTTTACCAAGTGTTTCCTACTTTAAATCAATAAAAGAGAAAAAAAAAATGTATGGAAGTTATTCTGCAAATTATTTTAAAAACTTTTAAAGCTTTTTAACTATCTAAACGGTATGATATCTACTGGATCTGTTGAAAATTCTAAGAAAATGAGATTTCAATAGGCCCAAATGTAGAGTAACATAATAATAGAATTTAGATACTACCAATTACCGGTTTACTACCTGTACCTTCAAACAATAAAAAGAGTTGGGTAAGTATTTTTTCCGGTCGGGGTACTCTCTGTGCGAGTGACATTTTCTGTTCACTAAACATTATTGAATGATTTTAGTCTGCTCATGCGATTCGTCCATGGTAGATGTGCTATACCGTGCTTTTCAAAAATATCTGTGTTTCATCTTCTGACTGTGTGAATTGGCTTGTAACTGGATTTTGATCTCTGCTTGTGAATATGGCAACGTATACCAACGAGGAATATGCTGACATCCTAATGTGTTACGGATTTTGCGAAGGAGTGTCGTCGCGTGCACGTGATGAATACATACTGCGATATCCTACTCGTCGTGTACCTGATGTTAGCGTATTTGATGGAACTTATCGAAGACTACGAGAAACTGGTTCCGTACAAAGACGGCGGACTGACATGGGACGACCACGTATCTTTGACGAAGACGAAGAAAACGAAATACGACGTCTCTTTGAGGTGGACCCAACCACATCTACAAATGTTATCGCACAACAGCTTGATATTTCGCAGTGGAAGGTATGGTTTGTAATGCATACTATTGGGCAACACCCTTACCACTATACGCCCGTGCAAGTCATTGAAGAAGGGGATGCGTTGCGACGATTAGAATTCTGCAGATTTATACTCAATACCGATGTCGAAGATGCATCTTTTTTTTAAGAAAATACTATGGACTGACGAGTCGAAATTCGACAAAGACGGTCTTACAAATTACCACAATGCCCACTATTGGGCTTCTAAAGAGGAAGGCAACCCAAACAAAAAAAGAACGAAAGGATCACAAACAAGATTCAGCTTAAATGTGTGGATGGGTATAATTTCAAATTATTTGGTTGGGCCATTCTTCCTGCCAGATAATTTAAATGGCGAGGAATACGACAATTTTTTGCGGAACGATTTACCTAATTTGATGGAAGACCTACCTATTGGTTTGAGACAAAACATGTACTTTCAACACGATGGCTGCCCAGCTCACTACAGAGGAAGTGTTCGTGCATGGGTCAATGACAATTATCCCAACAAATGGATTGGAAGAGGCGGACCCATACCTTGGCCGGCGAGAAGCCCAGACCTAACACCGATGGATTTTTATGTGTGGGGTCACATGAAAAGTCTCGTATACGACCAGATGACTCCTATCGAAAACGTGGATGTCCTAAGACAAAAAATAATTGATGCGGCTGACGAAATGAGGCGGCACCTCACAACCAGCGTTGTAAAAAGTAATTTAAAAAAAAAGAATGAGAATTTGTGTTAGAAATAGGGGCGACCATATAGAACATGAATTATAATTAATAAAAAATATTAAATTGCAAGGTTTTTTGTTTTATTTGTGTATTCTTCGTATTTTCACCTAGAACTAAAAATTTACATTTTGCTACCCGAGCCCGCTTTAGGTGTCATTCTGTGTACAGTTTTCCTATTAAACTCCTAGTATTATACCTTTTTTGATAGCTAAAAAGACGTAAAAGTTTTTAAAATAATTAATTACATACATTTTTTTTCTCTTTATTGATTTAAAATAGGAAACACTTGGTAACAATTCGTAATTTAGAAATATTAACAAGCCGCCATTTGAACTGTTAGTAACTAGTTCAAATTTATTTGATGATTTTTGATACTTGACATACAGACTAACTAAAAATAATCAAAAAATCGCACTCGAGAACCTCTAATAAAAAAAAATCGATATAAAAGCAAAAAAAAAAAAACATGTTTTTTTTAGAAAATCTTTTAACTTCAATATCTCGAAAAAGGTTAAGTTTAGGACATCATGTCATAGAATCAAATCGGTCAGAAACGACCTAAACTATAACGTCCTTAATTATCTAGGACGACTTTCCCCCTGTATATATATATATATATATATATATATATATATATATATATATATATATATATATATATATATATATATATATACTATATAAATATTTTATGAATATCAAAATATATTTCTATTGGTACAATTTTTAATTGCACTTATCAATTTCGAACGCTTTTTACGTTTCTATGAAAAATTTTATTGACTATTCAACTTCTTGTAGTTAACGTGGGGATTTAAATATAATAGAAATATTACGTTAAATTTTTATTAAAATAACAGTAATAATTACAATTGTTATTTAAAATAATTATTGCTATGTAGCAAAATTATTTGGTTGGTTGTAGCAATTGACTTTCTCATGTTGTTTCATATAGGTGGAAAGAGAAAGTCGATATCTACCAGGTGAAAGCTACATCTGTCCAATGTCACTATTATGTCTTTTAACGCTACATTTCCTCTCCGCACAGATTCACCTTGATTTGAACACGCCTTCACAATCCGTCGAAATTATATATAACTTAATGTTACGATAATCGGATATAAAAGTACTATCGTTAAATTTGACATTTGGTTTGGGTATTGGCAACTTTTGGGTTATAAAATTTCTTTATTTTATTTCTCAAAAATGGAGCAGGATGAGCACGGCTTAGAAGAAGGAGAAGTATGATATTAAAGTATTTAAAGAGGACTTTTTATATGTTTGTTTTTAGGGAACTAAACCCCCATTCTCTTATGTGATTTTTAGATCCAGGATGATGATGAGGTTCAATTATACACCCCACTAGTACGGCCTCAAACTTATGCCCTTGATATTCCACGAAAAAGGTTTCCAGAAGTCAGTACACAGTACAGCGATAGTGAACAGGAAGTTCAAACTTCTGATAGTGATAGTGATTCTGATACAGGTCTCCAAAGAAGTAAGAAACCCAAAAAAATCAAACCTATTCCAAAGCCACTGCAGCGGCGCCAAAGTAAAATAAAGAAATATGATGTATGGAGCACGCGGGCCCAAGAAGATGTTCTAGGTAACCATTAACTAAGTTTTGAAACAATTAGTCAACTAGTAGTTTACTGTGATTTAAACTCTTACAGTTACACCTCTGGCTTTTAGCTTTGATGAGTTGAGTATAGTAATATAAAGTTTAGTCGTAATACTGTTTAAAAGAATGGAAGAACACAAACTTTAAAAAAAATGTCAGCAATTAAAAACTTGTAAAATCTCAGCTTTGTTCCTGCAGCTTGGTTTTAATCTTCATAAACAATTTAGACTGTCTATGATATATCATTTGACCTGTGTAGATTAGACTTTGAGTGAGTCATTTGATTTTTCTGAGTTTTTTCCGACTTGTCTTTTTTATTGTAAAAAACTAATAAAATTTATATAAAAGTGTGATTTGCAACTCAGAAATAGTGTTTTTTTAAGGTTTTTTGATATTGGCAGCTTATCCTTTATTAGCGGCAAAAAGGGTTAAAAGTTGAATATTATAGAAAAAAATTACCAAAAATAAAGCGATGTGAAAATTTCATATTGGTAGTTTATAATCAAATTTAAACGCTATCAGTTTTATTTTTTTCACTTTGAATATATGTTACCACCTACAAATAATGGTAAAAATGATTTGCAGAAATAAGGCCTATTTGGCATTATTGAACATTTGTTATGGAAAACACTTTAATGATAGGATAGGGCTGTATTTAGTACACATAAACAAATGTAATATAATGTAGAGAGTTGTGAAATTAATCATCTGTGTAATTTGAATTGAGCTGTCAAGATATTTTAGATCAACTGAAATATAGTTGTTACTTGTCAAGTCAATTTGAACACACATTTTTCATTCATAAAATATATTTTTGTAGCAGAAACAATGAATAGCTGTGATGTTACAATTAAAGATAGATCTCGTGATGTAGAAACTTATGATGTCTCATTAGCTAGAAAATATTATGCAGAGTTAGAAGAAAGACAAACTAATAAAAGGACAAGAGATGATAGAAAAAATGTTAATTTTAAGTGAGTAATTTTTTAAATATTTCTTAGCCTTTCTTTTTTTTAAAGCTGCAGTTTTATATTATATATATTAGAAACTTTCTGTATATAATGTTTATATAGTATTGTTTGGGTGTAGAAACATAAAGCAAAACCAGATTTATCCATAAAAGAATGTCTAAAAATGAATTTATTTTTTGACAATTATTTCATTACTTTTTACATACTTTTGATATACACAACTTATATTTCTAAAATATATTATCACATGTCAATAAGTTAATTAGTCAAATTGCTCCACTAGCAACTAAAATATAATTAAAAATATGAATTATTCCATGTGAGCATAATGTTACCAATTCAGATATAACAGCCCATGGATGCAGCACACTTCCTTAAATCAGAGAAATTACAGATATGCTGCACCTGTACAATTCTAAGGAAAGCCTTTTACCTCAGCAATTAACAAACACAACAGTTGTGCAGAAGCCAGCAGGAGCCAGTTGCATGTCATATTGAATTAAAATTAAAAAAGTAGTAAATGATAAAATTTAAAATAAAAAAGTAAAACTATTTACCCCGAAAATTTGTGCTTTTTTAATTAAAGAAGTTATTTTTGCACAGCAGCTTTTAAAAGTTAATTTTTACTCTTTATGCCCTGACAGGTGGCGACCTAGTAAAGCCCTCTCATTTTGGTCCTTCAGGGTCGGCAGTAAACTGTGGATCCCCTCTATCCCTGAAAACACTTAAAAATAATAAAATAATAAAAATTTTTGGGTAAAACTTTTTTTTTATTGTTTTTTAATAAATTACATGTGATTTTACATCAAATACTGTAAATTTTAAATCGATCTAACTACTAGAAATGGGTAAAATAATTTTTTGAAGTTGGCTAGTCATGGTCGTTTCTTTCTATTAATAATAATAAGTTATAGCTAGAAAAAAAGAAGTTGAAAATCGGAGCAGTAGAATTATAGAAAAAGAACATAATGTTCAAAAACACAAATTTTCACATCCCTTTTACAGTCATGTTTCCTAGGTTATCACGAGCTTGAAAATTGAAATTTTTTGTTGAGACTGGAGTTAAATCAAAGCTTAAAATACAATGATTGAAACAAAAAAAATTGTTAGAATGTATGGAATAGCTTTTAGACAATCAAGTAGAGAAAGAAGTCGGGTGATTGTGGACGGGGCGCCAAGCGGAAACGGTTCGAGCCCCCTTAACTGCGAAACGACAGAGTGGAATTGACGCGAATTGGATGGAGTTTTGTTTACTTCTTTCTGATGATGTATTTTTGGTTCACCTCAATTTTTTTTCTCTGAAGTAAATAAAAAACAGAGTTTGTTTAGAAGCTCTCGATTACAAAATAAAATATATTTTATCTTTAGAATAATTTTGTCTAAACACTATCATCTAAAGAATAGATATAAAAAAAATTAAACTACGTGTTTTTTTTAATACATAACGAATTAGAAAAGTGCTACATTTTACTCTCTACACAATATTGTTAGGGACAATATTTATTACCCCTTAATAAAATAACAATCTGATGATAAACCTCCATGATCAACTTAACTTTACTGCGGTACAGTTGATTTTGCTCATTTCATACAAAATTTCAAAAGTTATACAAAACATAAAACGAAAATAATCATCTCCGTTTAGGTACTCTTTGTAAACAACAACCGACCAGGCGATTTTTTCTAACCTTAATCCCCACTTTATTCCACTACATTGGAATTTTGGAATTTTTGACACAACGGCATTATTATTTTTGTACTCGAGCGCGTTTCGCAAACAATCAGAAGTGATGATTGGCTAAATCTAAGGTTAAAACAAAATATAAATACTAAAATTGTGATTTACTCCAGCAGAACTGACCAATTACAGGGAGCAGTTTAATTCCAGAGTAACCAATACAGAGAACTGTGAAGTGTAGGGCATATGTTCTAATTTAAACTATTTTATATTTTAATAATTTCAATTTAAAAATTTTCAAATACAATTTTATGCATATGAAAGTATGGAAATTATAAAATGGTCTTATTAATCTTATTTTAATGTAATAAGTGATATTAATATGTAGTGACTTAAATTACCATTCTTAGTAAACTTCAAATTTTCATATTCATAAATTACTAAATAATGAGTATTCAATTAATAGTTAAAACTTTGGTGTAAGGACAACTATTTTCTTTTTTAATATAAAAAAAACTCCTCCTGATAATGTAACATTATCGTGTTATTGTTTATCTCCTAAAATTTCACTATTTTTCAGTAATCGGCTTAGTTTAACTTTCAACTACTTTTTTTTTTAATGAATGTAAAGGATCCCATACTAGACAGTGCAAAATCATCATCGTGTGCTGCCTCTTTTCTTTTTACCTAAAGCACACACCTGATACAAGTGGCGTCGAAATAATTAGGTAAATTTCATTGGCAGACATTTCTTCAACTGTGTTTTTATAACCGACAATAAATAATATTAATTTTACTCGGACAAATGTTCATAATGACCTCATCATTGCAACTTACAGTTTTGATCAGTAGAAAGTCTTTTGAAAAACACACATCAAAAGTTTGTCTAGTTTTCGCGTCGTTGATGTTTGGCAATAGTTCCGCTCTTGATACTCTTAAGCATTTCTAGTTTTAATAAATCTTAATAATTAAAAATAATAAATTGGATTTTTTACTGTAAAATATTTGACAGTAGTATACAATACAATTAGTAATGTTTGTTTATAATTTGTTTTTAGGCCCAAACAGAGATCACGTAGTCAAGAAACAGATTTAAAAGGAAAACCACGGCTTATTCCAGATTTATCTGTGGATGTTACCTGTGATATTGAGGAAATTGCAAAAGAAGTTGCAAATAAGTTGTGTGAGGAGAGGGAGGATTTAATATGTGAGTACTTAAAGACAATTAGGCTTTTTGTTCATAAATTTGTGGATAAAACAGTAAAATCATTGTAAAATTTGGCATCAGTTTAAAGATTGGAAATCATATATTAGTTCAAGAAATATATCATATATATATATATATATATATATATATATATATATATATATATATATATATATATATATATATACACATATATATGTATTATATGAACGGACGGTTTCTCATGGTCCCAATCGACTCTCATATAATTAGCATTGTGTTACTCCCTCTTGGACGGACGTTCTCTTGAACGGACGCGGACACAAAAAAATGTTCTCTTAACTGCCTTCACTGAGAGACTTCCCCGAGTAAATCGGGATTTACCGATCTCAATTTTTTGGTACACGCGGGGATTTAATATTAGTCTGACGCCTATGCGAAAAAGAGACACTGTGGGCGACACATTCATTGTAGAAATGGCTCTAAATAGAAAAATTCTAACGCTTAAACAAAAAATTGAGATTGTTGAAGTTCATAATAAGGAAAAGTTAAGTGTAAGGGACTTATCCAGGCATTTTAATATCGGAAAAGACAAGCTGCTGATAAAGAACATAAAGAAATCCTTCAAAACAAGTGGATGTTGAACAGCAATTTGAATGAAAAAAGAAGCTTTTTGACTGGTGATGGTACCAAAATTGACAAATTGTGTTATAACTGGTTTATAGCAGCTCGCTATAAGGGGATTCCTTTGACAGGTATGCACATGAATTATTTTTTTTTAGTTAAGGTTTTCTGGAATTAGTGCGTTGATTTTCTTTTCATATCAATTCAAAGAATGGATAAAAGGGGTTAGAGTATCCATAAGCTTGTCGTGACGAAAATGCAAAAAACTTATTGTTAATGTTTTTTTCAGGTCAGCTAATATGATGAAAAGCAAAAAACATAGCTGCGTCTCTGTGACATTCTACATTCAGTGCTTCTTCTGGTTGGTTTAATAAATTTAGAATTTGCAACGGCGCAATTTCAGGAGAAGGAGCTTCTGTTACTGCTGAAGATGTTTCATTATTCTGGGAAAAATACCTTTCTTTAATTAAGGGATATTCACCGAGAGACATCTATAATGCCAATGAGATAGGCCTATATTTTAGGGCTCTACCCAACAAAACGTTAACATTAAAAAAAGAAAAATGTGTTGTTGGTAAATATCCCAAAGGGAGGTTTACAATTTTGATGAAAATTTGTATGTTGAAAATCCAGATTTAGAGCAAGAAATTGAAAAACCAGTTGAAAATTAAGGACTTTCCGAAGAGGTTCCAGTACCAACAGATGCTATCCAAATTATGGTGAAGCTATTACCCTAACTAAGCAGCTATATATACATTATATATATATATATATATATATATATATATATATATATATATATATATATATATATATATATATATATGTATACAGGGTGCCCCATATGTATGGAATAATGATTCCACAGCATTTATTAATCAGTGTATCAAAAAAAAGTTTAAATAAAAGTTATAGGGTGTTATACGGCACACATGCTGACATTGACAATAAAATCTCTTGAACTGTTTCGAAGAAATTATGCATCCTTAATTTTTTTTTAAATAGAAAGCCCTGTATGTTATTTTATTTTTGAGTTCTACTAAAAATTCTAGATATTATTTGTCTAACATACCATATGTTTAAATTGAACTGTTTTGGAATTTGTAACAGTTGCTCAAAATGGCTACCGTTAACAGCGAGGCAATGACCCAATCTGTCTTAAACAGCCTGAACAGAGTTTTGTAGAAAATCTGGGGTCATCTGTGCTACTTCATATTGAATTCTTTGTTGTAAATCTACAGTTTCAAGTCGATTTCGGTAAACTTTGGTTTTCAAATGACCCCTTAAAAAAAAATCGAGTGGCGTAAGGTTAGGACTCCTTGCAGGCCATTTTACAGAGCAAGTTATTCCAACTTGTGCAGGTCTTTTCTCCAATGAAAATAATTTGGATACCTCTAATAGGAATCTGTGGTATCAACAGGACGTAGCACCTCCTCACTATGAAATCAGTGTTCGTAGATATTTGGATATGATTTTTCCTAATCAATGGATAGGCAGAAGAGGTGCTTATTTGGTGTAATTTTAATCATTTTCTACAATTTTTTTTTTAACGAATATGATTTTATTGTTTTTTAGTCAACTTAATTGTTTTTGACATTTTATTTTGTGTAGGTTTATGTCTAGATTATTCTTTTGTTGTAAGTTGTAAAATAATTTTAATGATATGGAAGCCTGTTTATAAAAGTTTATTCTTTACGACAAATAAAGCGATTTTTTTAAAAGGTTATGAGTGTCAACATAAATATAATAGATAAACCAGCACAGCTATTTCTGATAATTTTCTGTTCATCTTTGTACTGATTGACAAAAAAAATCATCAATTTGACTTTTTTATTTTCTAAGTTGTGCTTTTAAAATATGTATATCACAAACTCCTGTATATGGAATTGCACATAGCTAGGTAACATAGTTTCATATTTGTGTAACAGGGAAATCCTCTAACTGTCATCCTACGAAAGGAGTGGTGATAAGGTATTTGTGCCACTATTTTAGCCCATGTTCTTGGACCTGATGTAATGCTTCCGGGAATCTGAGGCGAGTTGTTTTATTACAGTCCGACCACTGTGTGGGAGACCGTCCTCTCGGTCTTTTGTCCTCGACATTGCCTTTCAAAATCAACCGCTGTACTGTGTCCCTCCCTCTTGCTATGTGACCAAAGTATTCCAGTATATTTCTATTGACTCTAGTAGTCAGTCTTGTTTTGATGTTGAGCTCATCCAGTATTGAGGTGCGCTGTCCAGGGTATCTGGAGCATCCTTCTGTATACTCACATTTCAAATGAGCTGATTCGTTTCTTGTAATTTTTTTTAGTGATCCAGGTTTCAGCTGCGTATGTAGCAATTGGGAATATTAGCGTATTGATGAGTCCTAATTTGGATTTTTCGTCAAGTCACCGTCTCTCCATATTTTTATTAGTTTGCCGATCGCTGTTCTGGCCATAGCAAGACGTCTGCGTATTTCATTTTCATATCCGCCGGTGTTTGTTATTACTGAACCGAGGTAATTAAAGTGACGGAATGTTTCATACCCTGCGATGTTTGTAGCGTAAGGCTAATTGTTTCGGACTCTGTCAAACTTTCATCTTGTTTATTCAACTTTAGCCCGTATTTGTTGCTGGCGATGTTGAGTCTATCTATGATGTACTGGAGTTTTTCTTTCGAGGCCGCCAAGACTACGGTGTCGTCGGCATATTGTAGATTATTTTTTTCGAACCACCTATTATTATGCCGCCGGAAACACTGACTGTCAATGCGTATGAACATATAGCACATGGCGGTGAGACCTTGAAGTACCGCAGGGCTTTATCCTAGGACCTCTATCTTCATCATTTTCATTACTGTTATGGACAGATGCTGCGGAGATTTCGATTAATCTTCTGACGGCATAAATGTGTTGTTCAGTAACGCGAATTCGACTCATAGCCGTAATTATATAACGTAGGCTGAAAAGTTTTTGGTCTAGCTACTTAAAATACATTTTTTTTTTTTGCAAAATTCGACTTTATTCATCAATATAGTATCCTTCAAGAGCAATACAATCAGTCCAACGCTTTTCTAACATTTCTATACCTTTCTTGTAGAATGATTTGTCTTTGCTTTCAAAATAGGCCTCAGTTTCTGTGATAACTTCTTCATTGGAGCCAAATCTCTTTCCCGCGAGCATTTCTGTGAGGTCTGCGAATAGATAATAGTCGTTGGGGGCCAAATCTGGAGAATACGGAGGACGAGCAAGCAATTCGAACTTCAATTCATGCAATTTTGCCATCGTAATCATTGACACGGTGCATTGTCTTGATGAAAGAGCACTTTTTTTTGTTCATTTGGGGCCGTTTCATTGCGATTTCTGCCTTCAAACGCACCAATAACTTTATATAACATTCACTATTGATGGGTTTTCCCTTCTCAGCATAGTCGATGAAAATTATTTCATACGCATCCCAAAATACAGAGGCCAAAATTTTTGTGTCTTTGGTTGCTTTGGGCGGCTTGCAGCGGCTGTTGTCCACTTAGCTGACTGCCGATTTGATTCCGGTGTGTAGTGGTGGATCCATGTTTTATCCATTGTCACATATCGCATGAAAAAATCCTTTTTGTTGCGCTTAAACAGGTCCAAACAACGCTCAGAATCACTGTAAGCAAACACGGTACCCATTTTGAAGAGAGCTTTCTCATGCCTAAATGTTCATGCAAAATATCACCAACACGTTCTTTTGATATCTTTAGGGTGTCAGCTATCTCACGCAATTTCACTTTACGGTCATCCAAAACAATTTTGTGAATTTTTTTAATGTTTTCCGGTCTAACCACCTCATTTGGGCGTCCAGAGCGTTCAGCATCATTTGTATCTGTACGACCGCGTTTAAATTCGGCATACCAGTAAATGATAAGTGATTTTCCAGAGGCAGAGTCGCCGTAATACTTATCAATCGATTGCTTTGCTTGAACGGTATTTTTTCACATAATTCGATTTTTTCCATTGTTTTTAAAATATCAAAAGTAGCGTTACTAAAAACCACTGTAACTTATAAACCAATCGTCGAAATGTCGTGAAATTTTGACATGTATCGTTTGAAGGTTGATACTTCCTAAAAATCAATGGATTGTTTGAAGCGACATCTAAAAACAAAATGTAGACAACTTGTAAAAAAAATTTTTAGGCGAAGAAGCCTAAGAGCTAATTTGATTGATTTTTTGAAGCTGTCATACCAAGAAATCCCCTTAAAAAATACGGTTACTTTACCATGTTTATATATTATGCAGTTGACAAATAAAATTTATTATCAAAATTAATATGAAAAGAGAACACCATAAAAAAAAAACAAGAAATGTCTATAGTCTTAGAATGCCGTATCCTAGAGTGTCTGTAGGTCCAAATTCACATTTATATTGGGTATTAAACATCTCAATACATGAAGAATGTATTGATTAGGGAAAATCATAAAAAAAGCTCAAAACAAAGGCTTACATTCTCATCACTTCAATATATTCATTCAGTTCAAGAAGTTTTTTTTTATGAAATACAAAATTTTGAACTTCGCATTTTAGGTTTTTTTATAGGCCTAGCACACGTGCTGCAAGGAAATCCCTAAAACGCTACAGGAGTGACACGTGTGCGGAAAAAGCGATTCACGTTGGTCTTTTGAATCGTTGTAAATTGTACTCGGTTGGAAACACAGTCCTGGACAAATTATTCCAAAGTTACGAGGTTCTTCATATAAAAGACTGTTTGAAAAGGGTTGTAAGAGGAATAACAAGCTGCACCTCATACGGATGTGAAGTATTAGCGCAACGTGTATTTCTACCATGCACCGCTCTGGGAGGAATTAAGCGGGCTACATTCATTAAATACTTTCCATGAAAATACTTGTAGGATAGACTCAAGTTACCAACCGTTCTTCGATGTTCCAATGAATCAAGGTTGCTGGCGAGTTCTGGGTGTGCAATCAGGCCAACAGCTCTCTTCTGAATAGAATTCAATAAATGCAGTGTATTTTAGGAAGCTAAGCCCCAAACATGGGAGCAGTATTCCATCGTTAGTCAAATTTGAGCTTTGTACAGAATTAGTAGTTGTTATGAAGTATAAAGTTTCTAGTTCGAAATAATATTCCCAGCTTTTGAGAAGCTCTCTTTGTTATGCTTGCAACATGTTCATGCCAAGACCTATTTGGACCCAAATTAACGCCCAGCAAATTGAGTGACGATGCTAGAGGAAGGGAGTGCCCTGACATAACTATGTCGAGTTCAGCAACATTATCTTTTTTAGAAAAAACTGTCGCCTTAGTTGTTGCCCATGAAACAGTTTTTGATGTTTCTCTTCGTGTTTCCTTCTTTAGCTGGATAGATTTACAGATTATATTTACAGTATCAAAGTTAAATAAAGTGAATGTCATAACTATAAATAATGGCATTTTTTATAAAACCATCTGGAAGAGTTCAGCCGACCGTTTAAAGGTGTAACTATCTCACTATATATAAGAGTCCACTAGACCCCGCTTTGTTCTAGATTGTAGATATATTTACTTCCTTAATAATTATTATTGCCAGATTTGGGATTCTTAATTTTACTAATTAGAATGAATTTATATTTTAGTGAAGGTATTGGATGCAATGGGAAAGAAAAAAACAATTGATATTTTTAATGAAACAAAAAGAATAGAAGCAGAAGGAGGCATGCTTATAATGGTAAGTAAAATTAATCTTCAGCTTTATTATCATGACACAAGTTTCTAGTCATAAACTAGAATCTGTGGTTTTGAGATCAACCACTTGTGTTTTAGAATCAAACAAGGCGGAGGACTCCTGGAGGAATTTTTTTATTTTTGGTACGGAATGATTATCATATAACCCCAGAACAAAAACAAAAAATATTTGATGAAGACAAACAAAAACATAATAAAATGATTAAGGAGAGGAAAAAGAAGCAACTACAGAAAATTAAAAAGGAAACTGGTAAGAAAAAAAAAATAGTTTATTGATGTACTATAGTATTCTTATAAAAGCACAGTTTTTTTTTACTATATTTTTGTTATTTGAGAATTAACAATAATTATTTAGGAACAACTCGCAGTTTCAAACTATCAAAAGATTTTTCGAATGGTTTTTTATTATAGTGTCCTAAAAATTTGTAAACGTATTTTTAAATTGGTCACCCAGTATATTATTAAATATTTCAACTCTACAGTTGCGATATTTCCTGTAAAGTGATATTTTTAACGCTTTAACATTCTGCACCATCTACACTCTGCATCCATAATTTACGTATTGAGTCTCATCTATTATAGTAAAAGAAATATTTAACTTGATCCTACTAATGGATCGCCAGCTTAGTTTAGATTAGGCGTTTAAGTAAGATGTATATGATGAATTCATGCTTACAAAATTTAAGTTTCTTTTTTAATAGTGATAATAATAATAATAAAAACATAAACATATGACAGAACAAGAAAATTCCACATTAACTACACAAGAAATTACAGGAACAATCAAAAACACACACAACTGTAAATGCCCTGGAATAGACAATATACAAAACTTCCGGTACAAACAGTTTACCACCACACATGAAGCACTCACACACCAAATCAACAAAGCCATTCTACACCCACACACATTCTCCACTTTCCTTACACAAGGAATAACACATACGTCAAACTTAACAGCTCAGACACCACAAACCCGCCAAACTACCGACCTATCACCTGTCTTCCAAGTCTGTACAAGATCATTACAGCCACAATTTCCAAGAAAAGAGAACAACACCTAATAGACAACAATATTCTTACACAAGAGCAGAAGGGGTGCAGGAAAAATAGCGAAGAGCAGCTAATGATTGATAGCATGATCATGGAACAAGCCAGAAGAGAACACAGAAACCGTCACACTGGTTACATAGACTATAAAAAAACCTTCACTTCAAACGGGGTATATTTCAGGGAGACTCGCTCAGCGCTCTGTGGTTTTGCCTCTGTCTCGATCCACTCTAAAATACACTAAACAGAACAGACCATGACTTTTACATCAGACACCAAGAAGTAAACCAACATAAAATAAACCACCTCCTATATATGGATGACATAAAACTCTGCGCTGCCACAGAAACACAGCTGAAAGAACTTCTCAAAATTACAGAAACATTCACCTTAAATATCAATATGGAATTTGGTATAAGTAAATGTAAAGTGCTGCACATCAATAAAGACCAATGGAAAGGCCACCATAAGACAGAAACCATCAACAATGAAACACTCGATAACATGCTCGACAAAGAAACATACAAATATCTAGGCTTCCATCAAAGCACCAAACTCAACGATACTCACTTCAAAACAGAGCTCAGAACCGAATTCAAAAACAGACTCACGAAACTTATACAAACAAAACTCAACTCCAAAAATCTTACTAAAGCCATCAACACGTTCGCTACATCTATACTCACAAATTAATTTGGTATCATCAAATGGTCACACACAGATATAGAAAACATTCACATCCTTATATGTTCTCAATTCATCAAATACAGGAAATTACACCCCAACGCATGCAAAGAAAGACTTATCATCAAGAGGAAGGCCGGAGGAAGAGGATTCATAGATATAAAATCATTACACACAAAACGAATAGGAAATTCTTTCGCACGAAGCAAACCAGCCTCCACACAGTAACAGTGAAAGCAGACAAAACCTATACACCTTTTGACTTATCCCGGGCAGACAACCCAGCAGACACACAGTCACACCCAATTACATTAGGAAAAGATGAAAACGTGGTCAGAAAAAACATTCCACGGAAAACACAGATACCATATACAAGACCATGAAATAAAAAACAATCATACACCTGGTTACAGGATGAGATTCCCTGAAACAGAAGGCTTCTTACTTGCCATCCGGAATAAAGTCATATTAACCAGAAACATCAAAGACCCAACTATTACAGAAGACAAATGTAGGAAATGCCACCCACCAGCATAAAAAAACGATCGAACGATCGAACACATAACAAGCGGATGTAAAATATTAGCCGGAACGGAATACACAGCCAGGCATGACTCAACGGCAGAAGTAGTTCACCAAGCACTAGCCACAACATACAAACTCATAAAAAACACAAATCCCTATTCAAATACACACCAACATCCATACTTGAAAATAAATATTACAAGCTCTACTGGGACATCAGTATCCATACAGATAAAATAGTCCCCGCCAATAGACTCGATATTACTTTTCAATACAAAAAAGGAAAAGTCACCTATCCAATTCATATAGAGCTTCCCAACGATACAAATATCCAAACTAAATATACAAAAAAAATCTCCAAATGCACAGTCTTTGCAACAGAAATAAAAAGGCTATGGAAACAAGAGAAAATTATTGTCCTCCTCGTCATGTCAGCCACAGGGTTACGCCAACAACATTCCCACCACACTTAGTACAACTAGGACACACTAACATACACAAAAACATTCAGAAGTCAGTGATTTTGAAAACATGCAACTTTGTCAGGTCATTCCTTAATACACTATGGTAACAGCGTTTATGATGACCTGGTTTGGGCCCGTCAGCCAAACATGGAACCACATTGACCAAAGGTGAGAAAGAAGTACAAAAATAACAATAATAATAAAGCCCTCAGGGGCTAGGGGATTCTCCTAAGTACTATCCCAAGGTACCTGAGTCATGTTGTTCTGTCTTGTGTTGTCCAGATTATTTGAGAGGAAAAACGCCACCTATGGAACGAGCCTAAAGATACTCGCCCTCTCAGAAAACCAAAATAGCAACTTTCATATCTTCTCAAAACAACAGAGAACAATAGATACAAAATAACTTTTAGGGACAGACCAATAATAGTAAGCACAAGAAAACACACTAAAACTATTTACCTTCTACTAACAGGCAACCCAATGTCGGGACACTTTGAGCTTCTGACACCATAGAACACTGAAAACACCACAAACAACAGTGAACCAATAAAAGAAGCATCGGGCAAGCGACGTAACCGTCGAGGCGTCGCGGGAAATGGCAGCTCGACCAAAACGATGAAGATCGGGCAAAAGAAAATGGACTTGCCAAAGGTTTTGTGCCGGCGAGTAAACCGACACCCACCAAGGCGGAAAAATCAAAGCAACGCATGAGTTGCACCACAGAAATCAACGAACACGTGTGGCTGCAATAAATCAACAAAACCTGACCAAGAAATCACTAACAAAAAATTACTCGTCGCCTGGACCCACCGAGATCAATCCCAAACACAACCGACACAGATGCGAGACAGACACAACCACCAAAGCCAAACCAAGCCAGGTATATTTTGCAAGGACAACATGCAACTACCAAGGCTGGCAAACTAAGACAACGGTTAAAGTGGACAGATGAAATGAACAGAACAGTGATTCGCTGTTACTACACCGCCACCAGTTGTTCCCCTCGTCACATCAGCCACAGGCCTTACACCAACACCATTCACACCACACTTAGTACAATTAGGACCCAACACAAATATACACAAAAACATTCAGAAGTCAGTTATTTTGAAGACATGTAACATTGTCAGGTCATTCCTTAATACACAATGGTAATAGCGTTTGTGCTAATTTGGCTTAGGCCCGTCAGCTAAACATGGAGCCACATTGACCAAATGTGAGAAAGAACAAAAACAATAATAATAACTAACCTGAACTAACTGGCAACAAGGCTTTTTTAATAATAAAATTACTTATTTACTTTGTTAAGATTTACAAATGCGTTATCGCGATTGCGTTCTACAACTACATTTTCAAACGCTTGCGTTTGAAAATGTAGTTGTACTATGAAATCGTGATAAGGCATTCATTTATAAATCTTTACAAAAAAAATATCTTTAGTCCCCTTTAACGAATTAAATAAGTAGTTATATTATTAAAATGTACTGTCACAAAGTAACTGACCAATTAGTCAATTCTTTTTTTAATTTTCAGCTTTAACAAAATATAAAATCTTGACGTTTCGACGCCTGAGGAAATTTAAAATATTAGAAATTATACGGAAAATAATAAAAAATCCTTTAAACTAGTAAAAATAATTAAGAATTTGAATTATTTAAAAAAAAATTGCTTATTAGTCCCTTGTGAAAAAACTCTTAGCGTAGAATTAATTTTTTTATATATATTCTGTGCTGAATTTTTCTAATATTCGTAACACTATATTTTTAATTTCAAATTTGGTAAAATAATTTACAGGTTAACCAAAAAGTGTTTCAGTTAAAAAAAATAGGAATAAAAATAAGCAATAATCAATAGGCAGGGCCTTAACAAGGTATTAGTAATACTACATTTTACTTCCGTTGTCGCTTTGAAACAGATTTCTCAGAAATTCTTAAGTTTTTGCTTACAGAAAATGTTTAGTTCCTAATAATGAAAAATTTTGATTCTGAATGGCTTCTAGCTTTACAAAGTATTGTCTATGTCAGGTTTTTAAATTAGATTTATAATATAATTCCCTTTTTTCCCGATATGTTCCATCTCTGAATTTGAGGTGTTTTAAAGCTGTTGACATCGACTGACAAAATCAAATTTTTATATGTATCAATATAAAAATTTTAGAGACTTCTGATAGACTTAACTTGGACTGTATATAAAGAAAGTTTTTTAGGAGTCTGCTTAGTTACGTAGCTATTGGAAATTTCATATATAAACTTGATTTTTTGGTGCTGGTATTTGAATTTTATCGTGTTTTAACGTGACACTTGTCGAAACAAAAGTTATGCTAGATTAATTAGTTCAAGAAATTTTTAGCTTTCAGTGTTTTTGTCTTGTAATTTTTTATAAGAGATTTATCAGAAAAAGGGATGAGACCTAAATTATTTTGGTGTTGCCTTTTTCGCCTGCTTCTCTAAGAATCGGTAGACAAGTATGACTAATTTGAGATGAAGTTAGAAGAGTTACTGTCGTTTAATAATATACAAGCAACTGGAATTAATCCAACGAATTTTGTGACTATTATTATTATTATTTTATGGGTCTAGCACACGTGCTGCAAGTAAGTCCCTAAAGCGCTACAGGAGCGACACGTGTGCGGAAAAAGCGATTTGCGTTGCTCTTGAATCACTGTAAATTGTACTCGGTGGGAAACCCAGTCCTGGGCAAATTATTCCAAAGGGATGATGTTCTCCATATAAAAAACTGCTTGAAAAGCGGAGTAACAATCTGAACCTCATACGGATGTGAAGTATTAGCGCGACGTGTATTTCTAACATGCACCGCTCTGGGAGGAATTAAGCGGGCTACATCCTTCGAACACTTTCCATGAAAATATTTGTAGAATAGGCTCAAGTCGCCAACCGTTCTTCGATGTTCCAGCGAATCAAGGTCGCCGGTCAGTTCCGGGTCTCCAATCAGACGAACAGCTCTTCTCTAATAGAATCCAACAAATGCAATGTATGTTTGGGAGCGGAGCCCCAAACATCGGAGCAGTATTCCATAGTTGGTCGAATTTGAGCTTTGTAAAGCATTAACAGTTGTGGAGTGTAAAGCTTTCTGGTTTGAAATAATATTCCCAACTTTTGAGAAGCTCTCCTTGCTATGCCTGCGACATGTTCATGCCAGGACATATTTGCTCCCAAATTAACGCCCAACAAATTGAGTGACGATGTTGGACGAATGGAGTGCCCCGCCATAACTATGTCGGGTTCAGCCGTTAACTTTTTTAGAAAAAACTGCCGTCTGGGTTTTTGTAGCGTTAAATTCCACTTGGTTACTGTCACCCCAAGATAGAATTTCTTCCAGGTCTTTGTTAAGTTGAACGACTTCTCGCTGTCTGCGCATATTCGTCTGAGTAGCCGATGTCCGAGCATTCAAAGTGAATGAAGAGATAAGCGTACTGTCATCTGCAAAGCTGTAGATTGGGTTTCCGGTCTTTTCCAGCAGATCGTTAATGTATTTGATTGTGAAGGTGTTAGAAAGAAACCCGGCGCTGCCACCCGTAAAGGACGCTCTCCGAGGAAACATGAGAGCCAGAAACAGAATTTTTCAGACATACCATAAGAGCGTAGCTTAGCCAACAGTCCATCCTGCCAAACACGGTCGAATGCCTTGGATATGTCAAGAGCAACCGCTCGAGATTCTCCAAAGTGTTCAATTGCGTTGTTCCAAACATGTGTTACATAAGTCAGAAGATCTCCTGTTGATCTATTACGAAAACCATATTGGTGATCGCTAATAATGTTGAATCCTTCAAGATATTTTACAAGATGCTGATTGATAGCCTTTTCCATGACTTTCGATATTATTAAAAGCAGTACGACCGGTTGATGGTTATTTGGCAAGGTCTTCTTGCCTTTTTTAGGTATCGGCTGAACTGTGGCACATTTCCAGCAGGAAGGAAATATTCCCTTTCTGTAGGATAGGTTGAAAAGTCTACAGAAAACTGGTGTTAGTTCAGGTTCCCTCGCACAAATTTTGAGAACTATGGCAGATATTCCGTTTAAAAGAATGTGTTCTTGTGTTCTTTTATTCCAATTTTTAATCGTCGTTTTAAATATCCTATTTGGAATTTTAAACGAAACACTTAGTACTATTTGTAAAAAATTACTGTTACATTTCACTCACAAGCATATAGAGTACCCCATTTACAATTCAATAGTTAGTGCAATTCCCAGTATCTCAAATTATTTGACAGGGTCACCAACTGCAGTTTTATGTTTTATACATATTCCACAATCTAGTTAAATTAAACTAAATGCAAAAAATTATAGTGGTAAGCTATACTAGCTGAGATGCACATAGTATAGTGAACATATTCATATAATAAGAACTTCAAGTTTTGACGCATAGAACACGATATAACCATGCTTCTTCTTCCTACCCTATTTTAGGTCTATTTGCCTATTCCTTGTTCGTCACCTGTGCCTTTTTTTAGGTTGTGGCTAGATTGTTTCTCCATCTTTTTCGTGGTCTTCCCAAGCTTCTTTCACCCGACGGCGATTTATCTCGTGCTATTCTAACATCCTTCCCTCATCCATTCTACTGATGCTTTCGTTCCACTCCATTTTTCTGTTTTATACCCAGTCATTTATGCTCTGTACTTTGCATTTTCTTATATCTTGGCATCTTTCCTTGTCCAATAATGTTTTTCCGGCTCTTCGTGAGAGGATCTCCATTTCGCTTGTTTCGAATAATCTTTTAGTTGTTGATGTACTTGGACGAGTCTTTGCTGTGTACGTCATTATAGGTCTTACAACTGTCTTGTAGATCCTTGATTTGGTTTCGATCTCCATGTGCTTATTTATCCATATTGTATTATTCAAGCATGCCGCAATTCCTGTTGTTTTTGTTGTTTAGTGCCTCACCTCTGTTGCCATGTCACCATATCCGAAAAATTTCTATTTGTAAGTATTTAAATTTCATCTCTCGTTACATAATTTGTTCACCAGCGACTAGTTTACATCTTATAGGTGTTTTAGACGTTGTTATGCGTTTCGTTTTTGAGGCAGATATCACCATATTATATTGTTTAGCTGTACAGTTGAAACGGCATAGGAGTCTCTGAAGGTCATCTTAATTTTCTGCTATCAGCACAGCCCAAGATTCCGATGTTCTGGTTACCGACGAGGTTGAAAAGAAGTGGACTTAAGGAGTCCCCTTGTCATATGCCGCTATCTACAGGGATTGATTCGGTTAGTTCTCTATCAATGCTTGCTTGTATGTTATTTCCCTTGTAGATATTTTCTATTCTTTTTATAAGATTATGGGGTTCTTGTCTATTATTCAAAATATGTATTACATTCTTAAACTCGACGCGATCGAATTGCTTTTTCCAGATCTACAAAACATGTGTATGCCGGCTTGTTATATTCGATAGACTTTTTTGTTACTTGTCTGATGTCATCAGACACTGTCCACTGATAGTGATGTAATGCTATTTAGTTTGTTTCTTATTTTTTATAATTAGTTTTAGAGTAATGCAAAGAGATCTCTATAGTTTCCGGATACTTTTTTGTCTCCTTTAAACATAAGGATCGTAGTGCTAGTTCGTCATTCATCTGGTATTCTGGGGTGAACGATCATGTGGTTAGTCAGGGCTGTTGGGTGAGGGATCGACCTCCGTATTTAAGTGATTCATTAGGGATGTTGTCTGGCCCCGGGCTTTTTCTGTTTTTTAGTTGTTAGAGAGCTTGTAGGACGTCTGCGATTTCTATTTGTATGTTCTTTTTGATTATTATTTCTGGTGTGTTAGACGCTATTATACCTTATCCTCTTTCATATAGTTTTCTCAGGTGGTTGCCCCAGGTTTACTTTGTTATGTGTTTAGTGCCAATGAGTTCTACTACTTCTTTTTTGCGTTCTAATTACCCTCCATATTTGTTTTTGGAAACCGTAGAAATCGTTCTCCATTCTTTTTCAGAAAATCTTCCAGTGAAGTTGTTTTATTCGTTTGTAATTTTCCGGGCTTCTTAATGGTTGGTATTTTAAGTACACTATAACTATCACTGTAAGCCTAGTTCTATCCAATGTTGGATGTAGGCCTTCCCCCTGAATTTCCATTTCAATCTATTTGCAGCTGTTGTAATCCATCCAATGTCCGCACCCCTCTATATATCATCCCGCCATCTTGTTTTGGGACGTCTTACACTTCTTTTCTGTTCTCGTGGTCTTCCTTCTAATGTTCGCTTGGTCCATCAATCGATCGTGCGGGCTACATGTCCAGCCCCTTGCCACTTTCTTTCTGCTACGTGCTCTATAATATCCTTTAATTTCGTTTGTTCACGTATCTACCTGTTTCTTTTTCTATCTTCAAGTTTTATCCCGATCATCTTTCGTGTGCTCTCTGGGTCCAAGCTAGCTTTTGTATATCGGCTTTATTCAGTGTCCAAGTTCAGGTAGGATGCACTGATCGGAAATTTTGGCCTGTAATTTGGGATAGCTTTATCTTCGAATATATAACCTAATTTCCCGAATGCGCGCCATCCATGCCTAATTCTTCTTGAAATTTCATCCAAGACACAGTCTCTTCTCATAGTAATTTTTTGCCCCAAATACACATAATTCTTAACAGTCTGGAGAGTAGTTCCTTCTAAATTTATAACTACGTTGTTATTAGTGTTGGTTAATATTTTTGTTTTACTTTTAATTATCTTAAGACCAATTGTCTTTGACTGGTAATTTAACTCGTTTATCATTTCTTGTAACTCATGTGGAATGCTCCTGATGAATACAAAATCGTCTGCGAACCTTAGTTGGCGAAATACGTCTTCTAGAGCTGTAATAAAAAACTTAAGTAAGCCTTCTTTTTTTCCAAATCAAGGTGTTATAACTATGCATATTTTCGATAAATTTGAGTTCAAATATGTTTGTAAAAAAACATTCTTTTTTAGTAGAAGCTAGGAACAAACTACTGCCAGATCTTCTTACAAGAGCTGAATTGCTCGCCAAGCAAAATCCTATTAGAAAAATCAAAGAGACTGATGAAACTAACTGTACAAATCCACCTCCAAGTCCAGAAACTGATGCTCACGAAAGTGGAGACGGTATGGATCCATCTCCAATAATGGAGACCAATCCTGTAATAAGTAAACCCATTGTAAATCGCAGTGTAAATAATAGTATAGAGACTATGGAAAATAGCAGGGGAAAGTTAAAAACCTATGATGACGATTTTCTCGATATAGGATGTGATAATGACATGGATTTGTTTTGAAGATTGATTGGACAAGTTTGATGGTTATTATTTATCATCTGGATATATTTCACTGATGTCATTTTTGCTTGCGCAAAGAGCGTTTTCAAAATACATTATTTTAGTGTAACTCTGTTTTATATGTACTCTTTATGTACGTAAAAAGAATGGTAAAGTGATTTACCTAGTGCTTCCCAACACGCAGTTCTCAAATAAACACCGACTAACTTTCTCACACTAATAAATTACTTAATCCAAGAAGTGCAACACAATATTTTAAATGATGAGAGCTTTATTGTGAAATATTAATAAAAAAAAAAATTAGAAAACTTGTGGTAAAATTGGAAATAATAAAAAAATAACCAGTGAAGGGGGGACAGCGACTTTTTAAAAATAATACAAAGAAAAGTGTTCGCAAGTATTATATTATATATATTTTTGAACTCGTGTTTTTACAAGCTTTCATTGGACACCACTCGATGACCTAGTAAAATTTTTTTTTTACTTTCGATTTCATCCTCCAAAACTAACCGCTTAGTCAAAATTTAGCTTTTAAAGTCTCGTCAGTGTTATCACTAAACAGTGTTAACTTAAACTTTCAATTAGTTTCCTAAGACAATTCCTAGTCTTTTGGAACAAGAAGCAGTTCAGAATGCACTACTTACTGATTGGTGACACAGACTAGCATTCATGTGCTTTTTTTTTCTTTTTTCCTATTAATGTAATGAAACCAACAATCATTAAAATCTAAATTATTCAGAATTATTTTTTGTAATTTAATAACATTATGCATAATCAATAACACAAGTCCAAATATATAAATCACGCACTTTAGGTAGTTCAATCTGTTCTCTCAGTCAGGTACATTCTTACATAAAACACAAAATTACATCCATAAATTTTCCTCCAAAACAATATTTTTACGTTGAAAGTAAAAAAATACTTTTTGTTTTTTAATAGATAAAATCTCTGCCAAAATTCGACAGTAAATAACAAATAATACATAAATTTGTAGGCATCGTTTTGCATTTAGGTTAAGTTTGATAGATGAAACAGATTAACGTGGAAATTTAAAATAGGACTAGTGAAAAGGTTTGTCTTCTATCACTACTTCCCTCACATTGCGATTTCACCTTGGTTAACATTTTTATAGTTCTAACTTTGACAGGAATATCACGTTAACAAAAGTGAAACTGTATAAGAAAGTGTAATATTTGTTAAGCGGCGTCAATTAGTCCCTTTCAGTAAGTGACAGTAGGTGACATCAGTCAAAAATATTGAAACGGTAATGCTGTTTACTTATTTAAACAATTTTGTGTAGTTCATAAGTGTGACTTTATTAATTGTAACGTATTTATAAATTAGGATAATACATTTTGTATGGAAACTGTTTTTTTTTTTTTCATTTTAAGATAAGATTGAATAAGGAGACACAGGTGCAAGACGTCTGTGTTTCTAGAAAACCTGGAAATTTTGGGAATGTCATGTAGTTAACACAAAATACCTGGAATTTTTTGGTATTATTGACTCATTTTAATTAATCCACTGGTGTACTACACGTAAATATTTGTAAAACAAAGATTGTTAATATTGTTAAGTACTGGTTGGTATTAATTATGACATTACAGTATTATGCCAAATGTCTTAACGATTCTGGGTCTAGTGGTTTAAAGAAGTATTGATTGATTGGTTGGTTGTAGGCGGAGTAAGCGATTGTGCCTGTTTGTGCACTACAGCCTCTTGGTTTATTGCGCATGCCTCTCTCGGTTACATGAACATCGTCCCTTTAAGAAGGTTTATTAGGTTCCTTACAAGCCCTTCATGTGGTAATTTATTGCCATGATGTAGATCTCCCGATCCTCCCGAACAGTTTATGTCTGTCACACATTCACATAGGATGTGCACAGAGGTTTCTTCCTCTTTTATATATACAAAAATCGTAGTGGCTAATTTATAAAATTATATATATATATATATATATATATATATATATATATATATATATATATATATATATATATATATATATATACACACACTTCTGGACAAAATTAACGCAACAATATATTAAATCATACAAATCTCTATAACGAATTAATTTTAATAATTTTTTAATGAACGTTGGTTACACTAAAACTTAGAAAAAACTTATTCGGATACTTTAAAAGTGAATTAGCTACCAAATTTCTCTATAAGATTCGAATTAAAATTATTCTTAGGACCTAATAACAAAATCGTTGAAATTATGTAATAATGAAAAAAATCAACTGGGATACTAGTAGCAAAATTAATGGTGTAACTGGGACACTAGTAGCGTGTGTTGCCTCTACTTCGGATGACAGCATTTATGCGCCTAGGCATGCTTCTAATTAAATTTTGGATAAAATCTTGAGGAATTTGCTCCCATTCTGCGATAACTGCATTTTCAAGTTCCCTCAGGTTTCTAGGTGCAGGTATATGACGTTTCACATTTTTCTTAAGGTGATCCCGTACATGTTCTATCGGATTCAGATCCGGGCTTTTTGGTGGCCATTGCATAATCGGTATATCATCAACTTGATTAAGATAATCAAGTACCTCCCTAGCCACGTGAGATCGAGCGTTGTCTTGCATAAACAGGAAATTGAGCCTCACAAAATGACCGAAAGGCATCACATGTTCTATTACAATATTCTCAAGATAGTAGTCAGCATTCATGGATCTCGTACCGACAGGAACTAACTCTGTGCGAGCATCAAAGCAGATGCCATCCCAGAACATAACAGAGCCACCGCCGAATGGAATCCTTGCAGAGATATTGCAAGGAGCAAACCTCTCTCCTGGTCTTCGCCATACTCGCTCACGACCATCTGGATGTTTTAGACTAACCCTAGTTTCATCTGTGAAGAAAACTTGTTTCCAATCATCCACAGACCAGTTTTCGTGATTTCGAGCAAAACGTAACCTGGCAACTCTGTTCTCTCTAGTAAGCAAGGGCGCAGTGGCTGGTCTCCTACTGTTTAATCCAGCTTCATTTAACCGTCTTCTAACTGTTTTAGAAGAAATTGTGACATTGCGAACAGCTTCGAGTTCGTTTCTTATAGTAGAACTAGTGACAGTCCTGTTTCTTAAAGCATATTGTCTTATAAAACGTTCATCTAGGTCGCTAGTGCATCGTTTTCGCCCTTGCCCTAGCCTTCTAGAATAAGTTCCTACTTCATTCAAGCGTCTTACCATACGACTTATTGTGGAACGATGTTTGCCTAACAAATTGGCAACATAACTCTAACAATATGCCTCGTCCAATAAAACTGAAGCTCGCACTACCTCGTGTTCAGTTAAACTCCTTGTTCGATTTATTTTTCTAATTCTTCGGGGTCAAAAATAAAACAGTCTACCACAAAAACGTATTACTTTGAAAAAGGGAACAATTTATAAGCTTACTTTTAAAGAAAATCTATCGCATTATTACAGAAAAATCTTCTAAAAAATTCTTTAAAACTGTAAATCTAAATGAATTGTTTTGATTTCTATCATGAACAACGAAACAAAATATGCATAGCCTACTATTCAAATACTCGATAAACTTTAAAACTGACATAAGAAAAAGATAAATTAATTTTCAGATTGTTGCGTTAATTTTGTCCAGGAGTTTATATATAATATAAAATATATATATAAATATATATATATATATATATATATATATATATATATATATATATATATATATATATATATATATATATATACATATATATACATATATATACATATATATACATATATATACATATATATACATATATATATATATATATATATATATATATATATATATATATATATATATATATATATATATATTTTTTTTTTTTTTTTTATGGGTCTAGCACACGTGCTACAGGGAAGTCCCTAAAGCACTACAGGAGCGACACGTGTGCGGAGAAAGCGATTCACGTTGTTCTTGAATCGCTGTAGATTGTACTCGGTGGGAAACACAGTCCTGGGCAAATTATTCCAAAGGGATGATGTTCTCCATATAAAAGACTGCTTGAAAAGCTTTGTACGATGAGTAACAAGCTGAACCTCATACGGATGTGAAGAATTAGCGCGACCTGTACTTCAAACATGCACCGCTCTGGATGGAATTAAGCGGACCACATCCTTGGAACACTTTCCATGAAAGTACTTGTAGAATAGGCTCAAGTCGCCAACCGATGTTCCAGCGAATCAAGGCCGACGGTCAGTTCCGGGTCTCCAATCAGACGAACAGCTCTTCTCTGAATAGAATTCAACAAATGCAGTGTATCTTTGGGAGCGGAGCTCCAAACATGGGAGCAGTATTCCATAGTTGGTCGAATTTGAGCTTTGTAAAGAATTAACACTTGTTGTGGAGTGTAAAGCTTTCTGGTTCGAAATAATATTCCCAACTTTTGAGAAGCTCTATTATATATATATATATATATATATATATATATATATATATATATATATATATATATATATATATATATATATATAGAATAAAGAAAGAAAGCAAAAAGTTGCCGTATCTACCAAAATTATTAAAAATACAATCTTAGTTGGGGAACTCGGCAAATTTGGTTATATATATATATATATTGTATAACCTACGGCCATTCAGGCTAACGAAATCTTTGCACTTCTCATTCGAGTTTTTTAACTTATTATGACTAATATCTTATTCTTGTTCTACACTAATTTTATTTATTATAACAACCTAATGATAACATCATTAATTTAAAGTTGTCCCAGACACGATCAGTGAATACGCTCTGTTCTTCTTTTCAGTTTTGCCCTGAAGAAGGTCCCAATCCAGGACCGAAATATTGGCGGCTTAATGAAAATTGTGTGATCTCTTATCACGCCCAAATTTGCCGAGTTCCCCAACTAAGATTGTATTTTATATATATATATATATATATATATATATATATATATATATATATATATATATATATATATATATATATATATAATTTTATAAATTAGCCACTACGATTTTTGTGAAGGGTAGAAGTTTTAGAAAAAAAAAGGAACTATATATTCTTAGTGGTGACTTTGAAGAGTTTAAATCATTTTATTTAAATATGAAATTTAAAAAAGAAAATTAAATATAGGGTATTAGCTAAGTTGAGACTTTTTTGACATGTTATAATACTCACTTTCTAAACAAAAGTTAAATAAAAAAAATCGCGGTGAAAAGAATTCAAAAACACGATGTGCACACATCGACTTAAAAATTGCACATGTTCGGATACCCATACCGCAAGAAAATTATTTTTTTCACAAGTGCGCGCACTACGAAACAGGTTAATGAATCGCGACCTAATTATCCAATAAAATTCAGCCTTTATTAATTTTTTCTAGACATGATGGTTATCTGTTCTCGGGTCTTTTTTAAGTCATCTATAATTACGTCATAGTGATATTTTACCTTGATCTGATAAAAAAATAAGAAAGACAAATCTTTATTTACATATATGACTGTATGAACTGAAAACTCTGTGATGTAATTATGATTGTTAGAAAAAAAAAACAACCGGTCAAGTGCAAGTTGGACTTGCGCAATTAGTGTTGACGTTGATTGCTTTTAAAATAAAAATTTTTGTTACGAAAGTATAGAATGATCAATAACTTTACAAAACATCCCAAATGAGTTTTCAACAATGTTTTTTTCGGATCTTTACTGAAAACTGATGACCTTGAAATTTTTGTTTTTTTATATACCAGATAAATTATTATGCAGTCGTAATAATTTTGATTTAATCTACACCAAAGAATATTCCAGAGTTTTTTCAAAATTTTTTGATCAGTACTTTTCGAGAAAGGGGTGTTTCGTTCAATTTACATCTTTTGGAGAATATTCCGAATTTTCTTCAAAATTTTTCGATCGGTACTTTTCGAGATAAGGGGGGAGACAGCGATTTTTCGCAATTTTTTAAAAAATACAAAAAATACAAAAAGTGTGCGGAAGTATTACATTATATATTTTTGAACTCGTTTTGACATCCCACTCGATGACCGGGTAAAAATTTTTTTTTTTCAATTCTGATTTCACCCACCAAAACTAACTCCTTAAGTCAAAATTTAACTTTCAAAACTAAACGGCTCTGATGAGGCCGTCAATTCCTATATTAGTGCCAAATTTCAACTTTCTATGTCAAATAGTTTCGGAGAAAATCGCGTATGACAGACGGACGGACCCCGAAGTGATTTTATAAGTGTTCCATACGGAACACTTATAAGATCACATAACTTGTGCTTCTGTGAAGAAAAAAATAAGAATTTTAAAAAAAAAATACATTTATTTATTAATTTGACCTACTTACAAATATCAAATAATACAACTGAATATTTATAGATATAAATTTTACCTTTGTTGTGAATTACTCTCTTTTGTAAATATATTTATGGAAAATCCAGCATCTGAAAATAAAAAAGCCAAATTAGAACATTTACAAGTAAAATCATAGAAACTGATTTAACCTTTTATTTTGTTTCAAAAGTTTTTTACCTATTAACTCTATAAAAATAAACTCCACTCATCTCTCTTTAGTCTATACAGTAAATTTAGTAACAAACTGGACCATAAAAATTTCTAATGCCTATTCGCTCGTAAATGGCTATTATACACGAGTGGGCAGTATGAGAATTTAAATCCTTTTTAATATTCAATGTAATAACCGGGCAAGTGCAATTAGTGTTCCATACGTTGATTGCTTTTAAAATAAAAATTTTTGTTGCGGAGGTAAAATGATCAATCACAATATAAAACACACCCCAAATGAGTTTTTAACAAAGTTTGTTGCTGATCTTTGTTGAAAACTGATGACCTCGAAATGTTTTTAGTGTTCCGTATGGAACACTTATAAGATTACTTCGGTGTCCGTTCGTCTGTCCGATTTTCTCCGAAATTATTTGACACAGAAAGTTGAAATTTGGTACTAAGATAGGAATTGATGGCCTCATCAGAGCCGTGTAGTTTAGAAAGACAAATTTTGACTTAAGGGTTTTGGGGGGTGAAATCGGAAGTAAAAAAAAAAAATTTTTTACTAGGTCATCGAGTGGGATGTCAAATGAAAGCTTGTAAAAATATACATAATGTAATACTTGCGCACAATTTTCTTTGTATTATTTTTAAAAAGTTGCGAAAAATCGCTGTCCCCCACCCTTATCTCGAAAAGTACTGTATAAAAAATTTTGAAAAAATTCTGGATTATTCTCCACAGAGTGTAGATTGAATGAATATGAGTGCATTACCTTCAATAATTCATTTGGTATATAAAAAAACAAAAATTTCAAGGTCACTAGTTTTCAATAAAGATCGGAAACAAACTTTACTAAAAACTCATTTGGGGTGTGTTTTGTGAAGTGGTTGATCATTTTGTACCTCCGTAACAAAAATTCTTATTTTGAAAGCAATCAACGTACGGAACACTAATTGCACAAGTTCAACTTGCACTTGACCGGTTATTTTTTTAATATATACCAGATAAATTATTAAAAGTAATGTACTTGCGATAATTTTCGTTCAATCTACACCCTGTGGAGAATATTCCAGAGTTTTTTCAAAATTTTTTGATCAGTAGTTTCGAGATAATACACAGAAGAGCGCACGCAAGTATTACTCGTGTTTGCTTTCATTTGACACCCCACTCGGTGCCCTGGTAATTTTTTTTTTCACTTCCGATTTCACACTCCAAAACAAACCCTTTAAGTCAAAATTTAACTTTCAAAACTACACATATTAGTGCCAAATTTCAACATTGTCGAATAGTTTCGAAAAAAATCGAGTGTCACAGACGGACAGATACCGAAGTGATTTTATTTGTTCCCTACGGAACACTAAAAATTATCACATTACAAAAATCTTCAAGATAATTAGAAAATGTGTGTACATTTTTGTCAATATTTGAAATATGACATTAACATGTTTAACGGTTTCAGTTCCACCGGCTAGATAGCTAGTAAGCGATATATGGAGAGGTCCTCAAATTCCTATAACTCTTACCTACCTTTGGACAGGGCAGGCTGTGCTTGACCTTATTATGAAAACTTCGTATAGAGTCAACTTGCAAACTCTTCTCAAGTGGATTTAAAACGAAATTTTCATAAATAAGGATACCATGTTTCAAGTTGTTAAAGTGTCTACAGTCACAAGATAAACAAGAAGTCACTAGAGAATCGAGTGATTTTGGAGTTTCAGACTTTATATGACGTGCGTTGCAGTTGTCAATTTATTTAGCGCTCGATTTAAAAAAAAAATAGCCATCAAAATGCTGTACTTCGAAATCTGAGGATTTTCATCAGATTACAGAGAAGTATTAAATAAAATTTATATAGGTACGACTAGAGTGAAGATCCATTTGTAAAAACAATACTTAGGACTCTATCAGAACCACAGCAGTCGTAAGAGTACACTGTCCACAAACTCAATGAATTTACTTCAATAGATTAAGTTTGTATCCATCATTCTGTCAAAATCATAGAGATAGTAGAATGTTTATTTCAGAAGAAATTTGTAAAAAGATTTGAGTTTATTTTGGCTAGTTATATTATTGCAGGGAATATCAATAAGTTAAGTATAATGTAGATCGTTTGCCAAAGACGATTTAAAATAAAATTTGGGTGATTTTATAGTCATCTTGCACCTAACCATATTTTAGAATTTTTTTTCCTGCATAGTTACGAATATTTGGCGGCAAGACACGACATATTTTTAAAAACGGCTTCCGTGCTCCTTATTTATTTTTACTTTTTCCATTTACCCTGATACACTTTTGCCTGATTTTTTATTTCACCAGCAAACTCCCACTTAAAGTTTTGTTCATTTTTAATGTTCCGTATGGAACACTTATAAGATCACTTCGGTGTCTGTCTTGCCGTCTGTCACATTCGATTTTCTCCGAAACTATTTGACATAGAAAGTTGAAATTTGGCATTAATATAGGAATTGATGGCCTCAGAGCCGTGTAATTTTGAAAGTTAAATTTTAACTTAAGGGGTTAGTTTTGGGGGGTAAAATCGGAAGTGAAACAAAAAATTTTACCAGGTCATCGAGTAGGATGTCAAATGAAAGCTTATAAAAACACGAGTGCAAAAATATATAATGTAATACTTGCGCACACTTTTTGTTGTATTATTTTTAAAAAATTGCGAAAAATCGCTGTCTCCCCCATTATCTCAAAAAGTACCGATCAAAAATTTTGGAATATTCTCCACAGTGTGTAGATTGAACAAAATTTATCACGACTGCAAAATTTATCTGATATATATATATATATATATATATATATATATATATATATATATATATATATATATATATATATATATATATATATATACATACATACATATACATATATATATATATATATATATATATATATATATATATATATATATATATATATATATATATATATATATAAAAAAATCAAGGTCATCAGTTTTTAGTAAAGATCGGAAAAAAACTGTTGAAAACTCATTTATTGTGTGGTGTGAAGTCATTGATCATTTTATGCCTCTATAACAAAAATTTTTATTTTAAAAGCAATCAACGTACGGGACACAAATTGAGCACAATAGTCAAACGTATAAGAGGTGAAAGGACTATAGGAGAGAGAAGTTCTATTATTTTTTTATTATTCTTAATTATCTATATATATATATATATATATATATATATATATATATATATATATATATATATATATATATATATAATGCAACGTCTCTGTCTGTCTGTCCGTTAGTGCGCTTATCACTCGAGAACCACTTCTCCGATTTACGTGCTTTTTTTTAAAAAAAAAAACATACATATGTTCTCTAGGCAATAAGCAGTGGCGATAATAGTGAGTCAAGTCGGAGAAAAGTTTTCCGCTAGCGCGTTCTTTTGCAATACGCTGCATTAACCATTAAATATAGAACAAAACAATATGTAGTAAAGAATATAATACATATAAAATACAACTTCTCTCTATCTGTCTGTCTGTCCGTTAGTGCGCTTATCACTCGAGAACCACTTATCCGATTTACCTGTTTTTTTTTTCTTAATTCATACATATTATCTCTGGTCAAGTTATATAATAATAATAATAATAATAATCTATATAACATTGATAGCGTGATTTTATGGGACAAACCAGAAAAAAACACAGAAACCTTCACATCGGTTACATAGACTATAAAAAAGCCTTCGACTCCATACCCCACAGCTGGTTAATCAGAGCCCTAGAAATCTATAAAATCAACCAACACCTCAGGCAGTTTCTCGCGCAAATTATGAAAACATGGAAAACCAAAATACGCCTAGAAACACCAACCGAACGCATCGAAACAGAAGAGCTGTACATCAGACGGGGTATATTTCAGGGAGACTCGCTCAGTGCTCTATGGTTTTGCCTCTGCATCAATCCACTCTCAAATATACTAAACAGAACAGAGCATGGCTTCAATATCAGACACCAAAAAGTGAATCAATATAAAATAAACCACCTCCTATATATGGACGACATAAAACTCTACGCTGCCACACAAACACAGCTGAAAGAACTCCTCAAAATCACAGAAATATTCACCTTAGATGTCAATATGGAATTTTGTATAAGTAAATGCAAAGTGCTCCACATCAACAAAGGCCAATGGAAGTGCCACCATGAGACAGAAACCATTAACAATGAAACACTCGATAACATGTTCGACAAAGAAACATACAAATATCTAGGCTTCCAACAAAGCACCAAACTTAACCACACTCACATCAAAACAGAGCTCAGAACCGAATTCAAAAACAGACTGACGAAACTTTTGCAAACAAAACTCAACTCTAAGAATCTCACTAAAGCCATCAACACGTTCGCTATACCTGTACTCACATATTCATTTGGTATCATCAAATGGTCACAAACAGACATAGAAATATTCACATCCTTATACGATCTCAATTCACCAAATACAGGAAATTACACCCCAACGCATGCAAAAAAAAGACTTACCATCGAGAGGAAGGCAGGAGGAAGAGGAATTATAGACATCAGATCATTACACACAAAACAAATACAAACACTTAGGAAATTCTTTCACAGCAAGCAAACCAGCCTCCACACAGCGACAGTGAAAGCAGACAAAAACTACACACCTCTCGACTTAGCCGGGTAGACCACTCAGCAGACACACACAGTCACACCCAATTACAACAGGAAAAGATGAAAACGTGGTCAGAGAAAACACTCCACGGAAAACACAGATACCACATAGAACAAGACCACGTAAATAAAAAACAATCATACACCTGGTTACAGGATGGGCAGCTATTCCCTGAGACTGAAGGCTTCTTACTTGCCATCCAGGATAAAGTCATATTAACCAGAAACTACCAAAAGCATATCATCAAAGACCCGACTATTGCAGAGGACAGATGTAGGAAATGCCACCAGCAGAAAGAAACGATCGAACACATAACGAGCGGATGTAAAATATTGGCCGGAACAGAGTACACAGCCAGGCATGATTCAGCTGCCAAAGTAGTTCATCAAGCACTGGCCACAACATACAAACTCATAGAAAACACAGATCCCTACTACAAATACACGCCAACATCCATACTTGAAAATGAAGATTACAAGCTCTACTGGGACATCAGTATCCATACAGATAAAACAGTCTCCGCCAATAGACCCGATATTACTTTTCAGTGCAAAAAAGAAAAAGTCACCTATCTAATTGACATAGCTGTCGCCAACGACACAAACATCCAAACGAAATACACAGAGAAAATTTCCAAATACACAGATCTTGCAACGGAAATAAAAAGGCTATGGAAACAAGAAAAAGTAATCATTGTCCCCCTCATTATATCAGCCACAGGCCTTACACCAACAACATTTACACCACACTTAGTACAATTAGGACTCAACACAAACATACACAAAAACATTCAGAAGTCAGTGATTTTGAAAACATGTAACATTGTCAGGTCATTCCTTAATACACAATAGTAATGCGTTTGTGCTGACTTGGTTTGCGCCCGTCGGCCAGGCATGGAGCCGCATTGGCCGGATGTGAGAAGGAAAAACGAGAACAATCATAATAATAATATAATACTTTTCAGTGCAAAAAGAAAAAGTCACCTATCTAATTGACATAGCTGTCCCCAACGACACAAACATCCAAACGAAATACACAGAAAAAAAATTTCCAAATACACAGACCTTGCAACGGAAATAAAAAGGCTATGGAAACAAGAAAAAGTCATCACTGTCCCCCTCATTATATCAGCCACAGGCCTTACACCAACAACATTCACACCACACTTAGTACAATTAGGACTCAACACAAACATACACAAAAACATTCAGAAGTCAGTGATTTTGAAAACATATAACATTGTCAGGTCATTCCTTAATACACAATGGTAATGCGTTTGTGCTGACTTGGTTTGCGCCCGTCAGCCAAACATGGAACCACATTGACCAAATGTGAGAAAGAAAAACGACAACAATAAATCTATATAAAATATATAAAACGTAACGTCTCTCTGTCTGTCAGTCTGTCCGTTAGTGCGCTTATGACTCTAGAACCACTTACTTATCCGATTTATGTGTTTTTTTTTAGATTTATACATATGTTCTCTGGCCAGATTATAAGATATATTTTATTACGTTAGGTAATATAAGAAATAAGCAGTGACGATAATAGTAAATCAAGTCGGAAAAAAGTTTACCGCTAGCGCGCTCTCTTATAATACGCTGCTTAAACCGTTAAATATGGAACAATATCATGTAACAAAGAATACACTGTATATAAAATGTAACGTCTCTCTCTGTCTGTCTGTCCGTTAGTGCGCTTATCACTCGAGAACCACTTATCCGATCTACGTGATTTTTTTTTTTTAATTTATATATGTTCTCTGGCCAGGTTACATAATAATAATAATAATAAAGTTCAGAAGTCAGTGATTTTGAAAACATGTAACATAGTCAGGTCATTCCTTAATACACAATGATAATGCGTTTGTGCTGACTTGGTTTGCGCCCGTCAGCCAAACATGGAACCACATTGACCAAATGTGAGGAAGAAGAACTTTTTTGTAATAATAATAATATAAAAATAATAATAATAATAACATATCATCAAAGACCCAACTATTACAGAAGACAGATGCAGAAAATGCCACCAGCAGAAAGAAACGATCGAACACATAACAAGCGGATGTAAAATATTAGCCGGAACGGAATACACAGCCAGACATGACTCAGCGGCAAAAGTAGTTCACCAAGCACTAGCCACAACATACAAGCTCATAGAAAACACAGATCCCTACTACAAATACACACCAACATCCGTACTTGAAAATAAAAAAAACTCTACTGGGACATCAGTATCCGCCAATAGACCCGATATTACTTTTCAGTGCAAAAAAGAAAAAGTCACCTATCTTATTGACATAGCTGTCCCCCAACGATACAAACATCCAAACGAAATATACAGAAAAAATTTTCCAAATACACACCTTGCAACGGAAATAAAAAGGCTGTGGAAACAAGAAAAAGTCATCATTGTCCCCCTCATTATATCAGCCACAGGCCTTACACCAATGACATTCACACCACACTTGGTACAATTGGGACTCAACACAAAACATACACAAAAACATTCAGAAGTCAGTGGTTTTGAAAACATGTAACATTGTCAGGTCATTCCTTAATACGGAATGGTAATAGCGTTTGTGCTGACTTGGTTTTGGCCCGTCAGCCAAACATGGAACCACATTGATCAAATGTGAGAAAGAAGAACTTTTTGTAATAATATATATAAAACGCAACGTCTCTCTCTGTCTGTCTGTCCGTTAGTGCTCTTAGCACTCAAGAACCACTTATCCGATTTACGTGTTTTTTTATAAAATACATATGCTCTCTGGTCAGGGTATAGAATATATTTTATTACGTTAAGTAACATAAGGAATAAGCAGTGACGATAATAGTGAATCAAGTCCACGCGGGCATGGCTAGTTTATGATAAAACATGAGTTAATGAGATAGAGGAGGAGGTCAGAAAGGTCGCTTCATACATATATTATGTTAACATAATTTATCTGTGTTCTTAGAGATGAAGATTCTGAAAATTATTCAATTATTTATGATCATTCATGGGGTTATTGATGTAGGGCACTAACTCTTAGACTAAAGTGTAAATGGAAAATTTAAAATTCAATAAGTGACGAGCTGACTTCAAAGAAGGAAGCAGTTTGTCTGTACTGAAAGGTAAGTCTGACTACTATATTTCGGTTTCACATTCTATATCCCAACACATGTCTAGCTTGAAAAAATTGTAAAATTTGACAAGGCACAGGATATATATATATATATATATATATATATATATATATATATATATATATATATACAGTTTGTCAAGTAAAAACGTGACCACTCGTGTTGTTAAAAAAATGTGTTTCGAGAACATTTTTTGCCATCAATGTATTCTTTGGTGTGCTAACAAACGGCGCAATTACCTTAGTAAGTTGTCCAATCGCCTCCTGCATCAAGAATCGCCTTGCATCTACGGGGCATGCTGTCGACGAGATTTTCTGCATACTCTGCAAATTTTTCGAATCTTGAGAGACAACTGAGTCAAAGTCCTCAGAGTTTGTTTTTTTCTGAGTTTTCTCTTTACAAGGGACCAAACGTTTTCAATAGGGTTGGTGTTCGGCGATTTTGAGGGCTTTTCGAGTCCCGTGAAAACAAAGACACGATTTTTGACTTTCTGAGTGACTTTGCTTACCGAGCTGTTTTGGCAAGTCGTATTCTTCGTCTTGTTAAAATGATTTATTCATTTCACAAGTGACACCGACTTTTTAATACAGTATGTATATATATATATATATATATATATATATATATATATATATATATATATATATATATATATATATATATATATATATATATATATATATATATATATATATAATATATATATATATATATATATATATATATATATATGTATATATATATATATATATATATATATATATATATATATATATATATATATATATATATATATATATATATATATATATATATATATATATATATATATATATATATATATATATATATATATATATATATATATATATATATATATATATATATATATATATATATATATATATACGATTTCGCATCAACGGGGCCACCTCAATACCCAAAAACAGAATTAACGAAAAAAAAAATTCAAAAGTGTCAATTTCTTTATTGAAACGTAAGCTTTCAAAATGCAACTTGGCTCTTTTGAAAAAAACAATACAGTAGAATCTCGATTATCCGAAATAATATGGACCAAAGTGATTTCAGATAATCGAAATTTCGGTTAATCCGAATTTTTTTATAAAATAGAAGTTTAGAATGAATACAACATTGCAGATTGACTTAAAAGCATTTATACGATATGCTATTACGTACATAGGTATTTATTAAAACAAAGAATAGAACAATTAGTTTACTTATTTTATGTATATGTACGGAAAATCGAAAATAAAACAGTTTCATTCTTAACTTTAATGTCTTAAAAATGAGGTAATTTTTAACTGCACTCGTTTTGCGTTAGTTCTGTTTTTGGCTGCAATGTCTCTCCAACGTTTGATAAGCAAAACGTCCGCGGCGGTTGCATTTTCTTGTTGTTCTACATAAGTTAACGCTTTTTCTAGGGCCTCTAGTCCTTCTGAATGTGACATTTTTACTGGAATATTGTCAGTGGCTTCTACTTCGTTATCATCATCGTCATCACTGTCTATTTTATTAGCATTATCGCATACACTTTTAATTAATTCTTGGTCAGTCATTTCATCTTCCACACTATCACTGTTTAACCATTCACAAACATCGGTTTCCGTAACACTTTCACATCCTGATATTCTTGTAATAATTTGATGTAAACTTTCATTATCTTCTGTTTCTGCCTCTGAGTAATGTCTCTCCTCTTGTGGAATCAATTTTGACCAAGATTTTTCCAGAGTACTACTCTTTACTTGATTCCAGGCTGAAGCTATCCAATATATAACATTTTTCAAATTTATCTTTTTTAGACAATCAGTAAGATTGCCACCTTCATCTACTTCTTCTAAAATATGCTCCAATAACAAACGCCTGTAATTGCGTTTTAAATTTTCCAGTACACCCTGATCCATAGGCTGAATGAGAGAAGTTACAGTGGGAGGCAAAAACATTGCTTTAATTTCCCCACTTTCAAGTTGCTCCGCACTTGGGTGAGTGGGGGCGTTATCTAGTAACAGAATACATTTTCTAGGATACCCATGTTCTTTTAAAAAAAGTTCCACTTTGGGAACAAAATCTCCAAAAAACCAGTCTTTAAATAGAGTCGCGTTTATCCAGGCATTGTTTTGATTTTTATACAAAACAGGAAAAGCATTGCGACGAATATTCTTAAAGGTTCGTGGATTTGCTGACTTACCAATACATAATAATGGGAGTTTGTGTCTTCCAGAAGCATTACTGCATGCAAGAACAGTAATACGTTCTTTGCTACGTTTGTAACCAGGTGCTCCAGCTTCCGTTTTTGAAGCTAAGGTATTTGACGGCAACATTTTGTAGTTCAAGCCTGTTTCATCACAATTATAGATTTGGTCTGGTTGTAAACCATGTTCTTTCATAAGCTGCTCAAAATTCTCTGCAAATTTTTTTGCAGCAGATACATCAGCCGACAATCTTTCTCCACAAACTTTCAGTTGACGTACACCATGTCTTTTTTTCCACCTGTCTAGCCATCCATCACTTGCAGAAAAATTTACAGGCGCTTCAATAACCGGCAACTCTTCGCTTAAACTCACTGCCTTATGTTTTAAAATTGTTCCTGAAATTGGTATTCCACGTTCTCGATTCTGTGTAAACCATAAAAATAAAGAATCATCCACTTTTTGGTATTCACCGCTTTTCATACTTTTTCGTGCCTGTGTGGGCGATGACAAAACACTACACCATTTTTCAAGTTTTTCGCGATTTTTTCTCCACTCTGAAACAGTACTCACGGCTACACCTAAATCCTTCGCTATATTTTTAAGAAGTTCACCATTATCTAAAATGTTGAATTGCTTCAAGTTTCTCTTTTAAGGTAATAACAACACGTTTACGCTTATTATTATGACGCTCCATTTTGTAAAATATCTATTAAAACGAAACTATTACCTCTGCGATAATAATAGACGTAATGAGTAACTTATAACACTCGTCGACTAACCAAAACATAGACAGCGGTGAAATTCTAGACGTCGGGGAGTCCCCGACGCGTTAAGGAAACCACTCATCGTCTGTTTCGAATAATGGGGATTTTTTCGTTTAATGGGAATACAATTTGCTTTTTAACAGTTTGTTTCGGATAAGCCGGATTTCAGATAATCGCGATTCGGATAATCGGGATTGTATATATATATATATATATATATATATATATATATATATATATATATATATATATATATATATATATATATATATATATATATATATATATATATATATATATATATATATATATATATATATATATATATATATATATATATATATATATATATATATATATATATATATATATATATATATATATATATATATATATATATATATATATATATATATATATATATATATATATATATATATATATATATATATATATATATATATATATATATATATATATATATATATATATATATATATATATATATATATATATATATATATATATATATATATATATATATATATATATATATATATATATATATATATATATATATATATATATATATATATATATATATATATATATATATATATATATATATATATATATATATATATATATATATATATATATATATGTTATATATATATATATATATATATATATATATATATATATATATATATATATATATATATATATATATATATATATATATATATATATATATATATATATATATATATACATATATATATATATAATATTATATATATATATATATATATATATATATATATATATATATATATATTTTATATATATATATATATTTATATATATAAAAGAAAAGTGAAATTAATGTTAGTAAAAGTCAATATTTAGTTGAGCCACCTTTAGCCGCTATCAAAGCTTTAATTCTGCGCGGCATGCTATCAATGCAAGATTGTACTGTCTCCTGCATTTGAGGATGATGATTCCACACATGAATAATCTTTTCTAGGAGCTGGGTTTTGTTGGTAATCACATCTTTAGCCACTTCTCTTTTCATCAGCTCCCACACATTTTCAATGGGGTTCATATCAGGGCTATTACCCGGCCAATCCAACAGAGGGATATTTTTTTCTGCCAAAAAAGCTTTAACAGGTTGACTGCCGATCTATATTTTTGAGTTTGTGG
>CM032446.1:157714697-157789697 GCA_019049505.1 Pachyrhynchus sulphureomaculatus
CAAGACGCAGTGTAAAATTAAAACACGAAATTGTTTTTGATCCATTGTTTTGAAAATAACAAAAGTAGCGTCACTCTTAGCACAATAACTCACAAACTAATGAATAGAATATCATGAAATTTTAACAGCTGTCTTTTGAAGGTTAGTATTAACTGAAAAAAAGGTGACTGCAATAAAACTAGCGCCATCTATGTGTTAGGCCCGGGACTTTTCAGCCCATGTGTTATATATATATATATATATATATATATATATATATATATATATATATATATATACGAGGCATGTTTTTTAAGTAAGTACCGTTTTGCGATTCCGCCGCCGCAGCGATACGGTCGGCGTTCCGCGCATGCGCGCTGGTAACCTACATCTCATGTCTACGCACTGACGCCATTACAGTCTGATTCTTCATTGTATACGTTGTTTACTGAGTGTTTAAGATGCCTCCGACAATCGTGAGTCCCGCGGATTGTGAAGTACGGGCTGTTATACGATTTCTTAGTGCTAAAGGCGTAAAACCGATCGATATTCATCGTGAGATCTGTGAAGTTTACGGACAAAACATTATGAGTGATGGAATGGTAAGGAAATGGGTGAGAGCATTTAAAGATGGCCGCACAAATGTGCATGATGAAGAACGGAGTGGGCGTCCTTCGGTCGTTAATGAAGATTTGGTGCAGAAAGTGGACGAAAAGGTGAGAGAAAACAGACGCTTTACAATTTCATCATTGTGCGACTGCTTTCCTCAATATTCTCGTAGTGTTTTGTATCGCATTGTGACCGAGAACTTGAATTACCGGAAATTGTGTTCACGTTGGGTTCCAAAAATGTTGACGGATTTGCACAAAACCCAACGTTTAGGCAGTGCATTGACTTTCCTTGAACGGTACCACAATGAAGGTGAACATTTTTTTAGACCAAATTGTTACTGGTGACGAAACATGGGTGGCCTACGTCACACCAGAATCGAAACAACAATCCATGGAATGGCGACATTCATCATCACCCAAAAAAGTGAAGTTTAAGCAAACAATTTCTGCCCGCAAAATCATGTGCACAGTTTTTTGGGACAGAAAAGGAGTATTGCTAGTGGAGTTTCTGCCTCGTAATGAGACAATCAATGCAGCGTCTTATTGTGAGACATTGAACAATCTGCGTCGTGCAATCCAGAACAAAAGACGTGGCAAGTTGAGTAAGGGTATCGTTTTGCTGCATGACAATGCCCGTCCACATGTGGCTAATCGGACCAAAGATCTCATCAAATCTTTTAAATGGGAAACTCTAGATCATCCTCCATACAGCCCTGATCTGGCGCCCAGCGACTACCATTTGTTCCTGCACTTGAAGAAGCACCTGGGTGGTCAGCGTCTTCAAGACGATAACGAAGTCAAAACATTTGTGATACAGTGGTTAACAAGTCAGGCGGCAGAATTTTATGAGGAGGGTATTCAAAAACTGGTGCCACGTTATGACAAGTGCCTCAATATTCACGGAAATTATGTAGAAAAGTAGATTAAGGTACAGGCTTTCATGTAAAAATAAAATTATAGCGATATCTTTGCACGTCTTTTTTTAATTCCAAAACGGTACTTACTTAAAAAACATGCCTCGTATATATATATATATATATATATATATATATATATATATATATATATATATATATATATATATATATATATATATGTTATATATATATATATATATATATATATATATATATATATATATATATATATATATATATATATATATATATATATATATATATATATATATATATATATATATATATATATATATATATATATATATATATATATTTATATATATATTTATATATATATATATATATATATATATATATATATATATATATATATATATATATATATATATATATATATATATATATATATATATATATATATATATATATATATATATATATATATATATATATATATATATTTATATATATATATATATATATATATATATATATATATATATATATATATATATATATATATATATATATATATATATATATATATATATATATATATATATATATATATATATATATATATATATATATATATATATATATATATATATATATATATATATATATATATATATATGTAAACAAAATTAGAATAACTAAATATTTAAGAAAGCTAATTTAAACACAAACTTGACATTTAAATATTGTAGTATTAAAAAATGAAAATGTCATTGTTTATTGCCTTTCAGGATCCATGTTCGTAATTAGCATTAATTTTATTTTGTTACCATCTACTGTATGGATATAGAACATTTATGTCTGACGAAGGAATAATTGTTTGACACTCTTTTTACTTGAGCTTATATTCTTCTTCCTGTTAACCATCTTGTCTGAGAGACGTTTAAGTGAATATTAATTGTATATAAACATTAATTTAAATATATATATAACTGTCTAAACCATAACGATATCTTCCTTCATCAATTTTGTTGTCCTTAAAAATTGATAAGAATGCAAATGTGTTCTTCCAACAAAAAGAACAGATCTTTTTAAAACATTCAAATGACATATCGGTACCAACATGATCGGAATAGACATGTTGTAAATTTAAATCATCCTGTTTGAATAAAATAAGTACATTGGCATTGTCTCGTATTAAATGTTTTGGGATTTTTGCATAGGTTGACACAAATAAAAACAGTCAATGTTGTTGTGACGACCCATACTAAAGTACTCTCGTATTACATCTTGTTTGTCACAGGCTACATCATCGAATATAAATACAGAATTACGTTTTGCCTCTGATGGTGTTATTATTTGTTCACTGTTATCGAAGGCGAAATATCCTATTCCCTTGACAGGTTTTAATAATTGTTCCAAATAAATATATTTAGGTTGATATAATGATTTCGAATACAGGTAAACATTCTCAAATTTTAAACCATTCGGATGTTCAAGAAGACTTAACATAGTTGAAGTTTTTCCACATTTACTAGAATCTGAAATAATACATCGCATTGTAGAGGGTAATAAGATACTAATAAACAAATAACACACTGTTCTCTACCTATACATGGCAGAAAGCTTTAAATTTTTACAATTTAACACTCTGCTGACAAACCCATTCATTCTCTAACATTCTCTCCATTTCAGCAATAGTTAGCCTTCTTTCACTTGACATTATGTAAGAACAAACATAGGTTGTCAGTTTTACTTGAATACCACAGTTAAACTGACTTATAAACGTATATAGTGAATTGTTTGTCACAAAAATGTAGTCTGCCCCTACCACCCATCCCTACATACAATCAAAATTACACTGGTATTGTAAAAAAAGTGGAATTATATATTGTCTGCCAACTGGCGCCCCCCCTGACACATGCAATATGGTTTTTATATAGAAGGGCCTAAGAGGCCCACTTGTCCGGCACGATAGTTAAGTTTATTATAAGTAGAACCTTGCACTCCGAGATAAATACACTTCCACTATTTTGAAGTAGACATGGTATTATTAAATGTCAATAAATCTGAAATTTGTATCATTTACACAAAAGTAGTTACAAGAGTTTAACTTCACGTGTATGGGCCTCGGAGGCCTGGCCATCTGCAGAGTGTTAAATGGAGTAAAATCTAGTCATTAGCATCCAAGCTGATAGTTGTTGGCATCTAAACTGATAAACCATGACGTCGAAACCGATAGTCGTTGGCATCCAAACCGATAGTCGTTGGTAACCAACCTGATAATCGTTGGCATCCATATATAATATTAGTGAAAACCTACTTACATATTTTCTTTTATTATAAACTCAAACTTACCATTTGGGGCAATATACATTCAATATGATCCAGTGTTGCTGTGCTCTTATTTTCTAAGTTTGCTTGGTAACAAGTTCTTGCTGCAGCTTCAATAACCATAGCTTTTGCAATTTCAACTATAAGATCAACTGTATCATCTGAGATTTTGTTTTTCGGGTTATTGCATTTTGATCTAAGTAATTCTTTAATAACATCCTAAAGGTTAAAAATCAACAAAATCTTGTACAAAAAGAACAGCGTACAGAGAACTATCAACTTACATGTCGGAAACTAGTCGATATTTTCGAATGTAATGACGATTCATCGGCCATCTCAAATTTGCTGATTTTATTACTTGTCGTATATATATTACAAAAATGAAACAAATACGAAAAAATAGAAATGCTTTTTAACTTTTCTAGGTTTTATACCCAATTTAAAATTTGAGGTTAGATTTAAGTAAACAAAACCACCGGTAGTTCTAATAAATCTCATGTACGAGGAACAATACAAAAGTATTTAGGACCGCCAAATTCTAATTGGCAGAGCTTATGATACCTCTTAAAACTTAAAATATTTACCATTTTTTGATTTATATACAGAGTTACGGAAAATTCGATGTATTTCTTTTGATGAGTGATAGAGTAGCAACAAATTTAACCCCATTTTAAATCCATTTTACCAAATTCAAAATTAAATTTAAAAAAAATACTCATTTATTTACAATGTTTTTACCTAACTAACACTTTCGCAATGCTTTATAAACAGTAAAATGTCTAAAAATAGTTAATTGTTAAAAGTTACAATAAAAAATAACTCCATTTTAATTTGTAAACTTCAAGCTTTACTTCGATTATGGCGTTTTAATACAAAAAATTATAAATTTATATGTATATTGAACCTACAAATTAGTAAAATAATTTCCTTGTTTCATGAGCTACCCAGAAGCGGCGTAAAGCTTGGGCGACGTGGGTCACCGCCTACGGCCTCGAAGTCCGAGGGGCCTCGTGCCTCGAAGGTTTATGCAGCTTTCTTTAACTCATGAAAAATATTTAGTTAAACAAGCATTTGTTAGTTCAGATCCGAGAATGTGTACGTTTCCCATAACGGATACTCAGCGTCATGATATAGTACAAAGCGGCCCTATATAGCAGTCAGCAGTTAAATAACAGTGATGAAGATTATCCCAAAGAAGATAGGCACTTTTCTAATTTTCATTTCTCAAGAAAACTAAATAATGGTGAAACTTAACATCGTCGCTGGTTGGTTTATTCAAATTCTCAAAATAAAATTTTCTGTTTTCCATGCAGACTATTTGGTAATTCGCAAACTCAGATGGTACAGGGAGGGTGTTATGACTGGAAACACTTCGAATACCAAAGAGCATATGGCATTTATGTTCCAATGGATGACATTAGAGAAATTAATAAAGCATGGAAAACAATAGACCAAGAAAACGAAAGGCTAATCCGTGAATCTGAAAAATATTGGTACAATTTGTTTGAGAGATTAATTGATATCATTAATTTCTTAGCCTCTCATAATTGGGCAAGAGAACAGAGAATCTCTCTGGTAGCTTCATGGACTTGTTTAAATTGATATCTAAATATGATCCTACATTACGGGAATTCATGAAACGCATTAACAACAAACAACTTGCACACCATTATCTAAGTCACGATATTCAAAAGGAATTGATCACATTGATGTCAACAACAATTACCGATGAAGTGATTTGTAGGGTAAAAGAGGCAAAATATTATTCTATTTTGCTCGACTGCACTAGAGACTATAGTGAAGTTGAACAAATGTCATTTATCTTAAGATTTTGTAATACATCAACCGGAACAACAGAAGAAAACTTTATCAGATTTCTAGCTGTCGCTGAAACGACTGGAGACTATCTAACTATCAAACTATCGTGGCCAAGGATACGATAATGGTGCAAATATGGTAGGCATAAATAGCGGAGTTAAAACTCGAATATTAAATATTAATCCCAGGGCATTTTTTACACCTTGCGGGTGTCATAGCTGGAATCTGCTGTTGGTAGACGCAGCTAATTCTTTTGAGGCAGCAAAAACATTTTTTGGTTTTATTCAGAAAATTTATTTGCTATTTTCAAGATCCAGCAAATGCTGGGAATTAGTCAAAGGCAAATTAAAGCTTACTATAAAGCCTTTATCAGACACAAGGTAAGAAAGCAGAATCGAGGCAGTGAAGACCGTATTATTGCAATTTGATGATGTTGTTGAATGCATTGAAAGCTTAAAAAATTACACGGAAGAATCAGACACACTCAGTGATTGTGATTCGGTTTTAAACGAAATGCTCAGCTTAGAATTTATCATATCATTACATTTATGATATGAGATATTATCGCGTGTTAATCATCAATCATAAGCAAATTATGGCAATCTCTGCAAGTCCATTTAAACATTGCTCTTGAACATTTGCGTACATTTTGTGACTGGATCAAGGAATATCGACAGATTGGGTTCGAACAATGCTTGTCTGACGCTCGTCATTTTATTGAGAAAAGCAGTTATAATCTGTCAAAAGACTTTAAAAATAAAAAGGTAGCCAAGAAGAAAAATATGTTCGATTATAAAAGTAGCGATGAACCTATACAGTCTCCTAAAAGCCGGTACGAAACAACTTTGTTAACATCATGATTGATTCTATAGTGAGCAATATGGATTCAAGATTTATATCTTTAAATCCACATTTTAAAAATTTTGGTTTTCTCTATGATCAAAGCAAGTTAAAAAATATACCAAAAGAGCATATATTAAAAAACTGTCAAGATTTACAAACAATCCTGCGAGTGGGTGAGAGCAGTGACTTCCAACCTTACGAATTATATGAAGAATTACAAACAATGATCCCAAATTTACCCGAGTTCATTAAAGATGTGAAACAGCTACTCTAATACATAACAGAAAATAACTTCATTCGAATTTTGTTAACAGTACAATGAGTCAGGAGACTTTCAGCTTTGGTAGTTTTATCTATTGAAGCAGATACAGCATCTAAACTGGATTAGTAAAACTAAAAGCAGGAAATGTCTGTTCCTTTAATTCTTTACTGTTAGTTATAACTTAACCATCAGAGGGCCTCATACAATTTATCGCAAAATTTATCTTGCCCACATCACATTTAGATCTTGCCCCGCTCTGGAGCTACTCAATAATGTACAGAGTTACAGAAAAATCATTTAGTTCTTAACAAAGGTCAATAATAGGCATGCAGGTAGTTTGTTTATTTAATGGTTAAGAAATTGCTACAATGGTACCGTTTAGATTTTGGCAAGTTTAGGAATTAGCTGGAAGTACTCGGGAATGTGTATCGTTAACATGTAGCGCGCATTAAATGAAACAAAAATATGATGAGATCTTTAGATTACAAATTTTGTTCAAAACTCCTTTGGATTTTTATGTTGGGGACATATAATATAGCTATTTTACTAAACGCTGGTGAATTTTATTGAAGCGTTAAGGGAGAAAATACTTCATATAGCGAAACAGATGATAACGACATTTACTTCGAGGATCTCAAAAGTTAGGAAGAGAGTATCCAACGTTAGAAATGTCATTTTGAACCTGTTAGAATGGAAACTAACCGAATCCCTTATCTCTGCTGCATTATCATATTTTTTGTTTCATTTGATGCACGCTACATGCAACGACGAACGTTTTCGAGTACTTTCGACTGATTCCGAAATATAATCTAGCACCATTGTAGTTGTTTCTTAAACATCAAACAATAGACACGCTCCATTTGCGACTCTACTATTGATGAAATGAGGTGAAGTGTAGGAGATGATGAAACAAGGAAGTTATTTTACTAAGCTAGAGTTATTTTTCGTTGTAACTTTGAACAATTGATTATTTTTAGACACTTTACTGTTTATACAGCATGAACACAGTGTTAGTTTTGTCTAAACATTAAAGAGTTGTAAATACATGAGTACTTTTTTAAATTAAATTTTGAAATTACTAAAATGTTTTTAAAAAATAAAATAAAATAAAATTTTAAATATTTCAAAAATTACTTTTTAGATACAACACATGGAGGTTAAATTTGTTATATTCTAGCTACTTTATCACCTCTTCACAGAAACATGTTGGATTTCCAGTAACCTTGTATCATAAATAATAATTTTATACTATGTGGCCTACGGGTTTGTTTATGAAATCCATTTATGGATGGATGGAAACTTCAGAGACAGTACACCAGAAAATTACAAATATAATCTCCATATTCTTTGATTTATCCCTTGCGTTCGACACCGTATTTTTTCTTTCTAAATTAGACAATAGTTCGCGTCCAAGGTACGCCGTCAAACTAGATAAGTTTGTAAAAGTCCCCTTTAATCGTTTATTAGTAGTTTTCTATGTGTGCACGACTTCATACAAGAGCTGATAATGCACATGGCAATGTATGCTCACAATACTACTATTATTGTAACTGTTGATAGTGTTCATGAGATAAATGTAAAAATACAGTAGAGATATGTAGACATATGAAGATTTGGTTGAAAAATGGATATAATTAATTGCAAATCAATTTCTAATTTTAGATTAAATAAGTATTATTACATATGAGTCGGGTTTGATGTGCGTAGATTATTTGTTGATTTATAGTTTATGTTCAATAACATTGTGTCTTAGAAAGTAAGTAGTTTTCTGGTCGTAGTTTGACAAGACAAAAAAGAATATATGTATTTAACCTTACCGGTTAAGAGTTATAGAGAAAAAAAACTGACTCTTTCAAGTAGATATATTTTCAACAAAGGCTCTATGTAACTAAAAATTGGACAATATCTGAACTAGGCTTATTTAGTAATTATCTAACAAGAAGAAAGGAAACAAAAAAGTATTAAAGTTACATCTATTGAAACTAGGTTTCTTCAAAATCTTGTATAAAATTGTATAATCTACTATCAAGTGTAATCAGAAAAGAGAAAAGATAAAGAAATACGATTTCCAACGCATCTAAAACATTCCTTAATAAAATCATACTCTACTCTAATATTCCATCTCTGGAAAAAATTCCTAATTATGTTTAGCTGTGCTCTTGTTATTTTTCGAATTACTTCTATATTGTTTGCATTTATGTTTTGGTTTATTATTTTAAACATTTTATGGGTATAACACATGGGCTGAAAAGTCCCGGGCCTAACAAAGAAAACACGATTTTTTTGGTTCAAAATTAGCTTTATTCATCAACGTAATCTCCATCAAGAGCAACGCAATCATTCCAGCGCCGCTCTAACATTTCAATACCACTTTTGTAGAACGATTTATCTTTTGCCTCAAAATAGGCCTCAGTTTCAGCGATAACCTCTTCATTCGTGCGAAATTTCTTACGGCGAGCATTTTTTTCAGGTCTGCGAACAGCCAGTAGTCGCTGGGAGCCAAATCTGGCGAATACGGTGGATGTGGGAGCAATTCGAAGTTCAATTCATGTAGTTTTGCCATTGTTTTGATTGACTTGTGACACGGTGCGTTGTCTTGATGAAACAAAATTTTTTTCTTTGCCATATGCGGTCGTTTCTTTGCAATTTCGGCCTTCAAACGCTCCAATAACGCTATATAATATTCACTGTTGATGGTATTTCCTTTCTCAAGATAGTCGATGAATATTACACCACGCACATCCCAAAATACCGAGGCCATAACCTTTCCAGCCGATTGTTGTGCTTTCGGGCGCTTTGGACGAGGTTCACCAGTTGCTGTCCACTCAGATGACGATCGTTTTGATTCCGGAGTGAAGTGATGGATCCATGTTTCATCCATTGTCACATATCGACGCAAAAAATTTCGGTTTGTTACGTTTAAACATGGCCAAACACTGCTCAGAATCATCAACACGTTCTTGTTTTTGATCAACAGTGAGCAAACGCGGCACCCACTTTGAACAGAGCTTTCTCATAGTCAAATGCTCATGCAATATAAAGCCAACACGTTCTTTTGATATCGTTACGATGTCAGCTAACTCACGCAACTTCACTTTTCGATCATTCAAAACGATTTTATGGATTTTTTTGATGTTTTCTGGTGTTACCGCCTCATTTGGACGTCCACTGCGTTCTGCATCATCGGTGTCTCTACGACCACGTTTGAAGTCAGCAAGCCAACGTTTTATTGTTGTTTCTGATGGAGCGGAGTCCCCATAACACTTTTCAAGCCATTGCTTCGCTTGAACGGTATTTTTTCCCATCAAGAAGCAGTGTAAAATTAAAACACGAAATTGTTTTTGATCCATTGTTTTGAAAATAACAAAAGTAGCGTCACTCTTAGCACAATAACTCACAAACTAATGAATAGAATATCATGAAATTTTAACAGCTGTCTTTTGAAGGTTAGTATTAACTGAAAAAAAGGTGACTGCAATAAAACTAGCGCCATCTATGTGTTAGGCCCGGGACTGTTCAGCCCATGTGTTATATATAATTTGTAATTTAAAATGTAATTAATGTTTTTTAATTCTTCTTATTACGCCGTCTGCGTACGAAGGTTAGCGATCCATTTGGTTATTGTGATTTTCGATACAACAGCCCGAAATATGTCGCAAACCATCTTCTCAAGACCTTCATCAACGAGTTCCGTCCCCGTCCCACTGATCTCTTCCCTCATACTTTTCCTTCTGTGATCAGACGCAGGATCTCGTATTTTTCTCCTCTCATTATATGATCGAAATATTGTAGCTTCCTTTCCTTGATGGTCATAAGGACCATCTTTTTCTGAACTCTATTTAGTACTTCCAAGTTGGTCACCTTTTGCATCCAGGATATTCGGAGCATTCTGCGATATAAGTACAAAAGAACAGAGAAGACATAGCATTCTTATTCTCAGTTCTAAGCCGAGATCTGATCTTGTAAAAAATGTTGCTGATAAATGCTTGTCTGGCCTGTTCAATTCTCGATCTGATTTCCTTTTTGGATCGCAGTCGTTATCCACTATTGAGCCTAAGTATTTAAAGGACGTTACTTGTGCAACAGAGTTACCATGAATAGTTAGGAATTCGCCTCTATTTCTTTTAGAGAAGATCATTAGTTTAGTTTTGGATATGTTCATGAAAAGACCGAACTGTTCGCTATGATGAACTATTTTATTTATAAACTTTTGGAGTTCTCGAAGGCTCCCTGCTATGACTACAGTATCATCAGCGCATCTAATGTTGTTGATTACCGTCCCATTGATCTTAATACCAGCCGTTTCATCGTGTAGGGCTTCCTTGAATATCGTTTCAAAGTAGAGATTAAAGAGTAATGGTGAAAGAACATACCCTTCTCGCACACCTTTTCTTATACAGATATCATCAGATGTTTGTACTATCTATACTTGAGCTGTTTGACACCAATATATTATTTGGATGTCCTCCTTCTCGATACCGGTGGCTTTAAGTATGTCAATCATTTTGAGGCAGTGAATGCTTTGCGGTAGTCGTTAAAGCACGTATATACATCAACGTTCATGTCTGCAGCTTTAGGTTAATATATTAACCCATTCCATTCCATTTCTGAAGCCAAACTGAGTGCAATCTATTTGACTTTCACATTTTCTGTAAATTCGTGTGTGTATTATCCTTATTATCTGTTTAAGAATGTTTTTAATACATGAGGCATAAGACTGATCATATGATTGTCATCGCATACGGAAGTGCCTTCTTAGGTAGGGTTACGAATGTTGACTTGAGCCAATATGCTGGTATTTGGCCAGTTCTGTAAACTGAGTTAAAGAGCGAAGTAAGTAAGTTGAGACCTGAACCCTCTTCATTTAATAGAAGTTTTAATGTTTCAGCATGTATTTTATCAGGATAGGTAGCTTTTTCATTTTTTTGTAATTTTAGAGTGTGGATGACTTTGCGCTTGGTGATTACCGGGCTTGATTCATTTATTTCACTGTCTGGTGTTAAGGGGTCTTGTCTGTTGTCGCTGAAGAGATTTTCTATATATTCTTTCCAGACCCTTAGTTTTCTTCAACTGCAGTTTCATTCCGGTCATTTTTAAGAAGTGTTTTTTGATAGCTTCGTTGTTTACCCGCCATTTCTTTAACTTTTTTATGTAGATTAAAGGTATAATATTTTTCTATTTCTGTACATTTCTCTGTCAACCATTCCTTCTTTGCTTCTCTACCCTTCTTTCGAATGATGTTTTGTATTCCTTTGTATTTTGTGTTGTCTTTTGTGTTCACCTTTCTTCCATTAGCTGTAATATTTCGTCGGTCATCCAACCTTGTTTTTCTTATTGTTCTTAAATTCAATCTCATTTTGTCGAATATCGTTCATGACTATTTTTATTGGTCTCCATATATTGTCAGCTTTATTACTTCTATTTGTTCTTTCTAAATTATTCATTTCTTCCTCAAGTTTCATGCTAACCTCTTGATTCTTCCCAATGTTCTTAAGATCGTCAATACGTTTTCCTGACTTGGGCTTTTTGATATTGAAGAATCGTTGAAACCTAAACTCTATTACGACAGTGCTGTGATCGCTGTACACATCTGCTTTTGGGTAGGTCTTCACTGATTTAACATATCTTTTCAAGTGCGATATTGCTAATATAAAATCAATTTGGTTCCTAACGATGCGATCTTCTTTATCCGCTGGTGACTTCCAAGTGTAGAGGTGCCTAGGACGTAGTTTGAAGAAGGTGTTGGCAATCACCAAACCGTGCTCACTACAGAACTGCACTAATCTATCGCCTCTTGAGTTCCGCTCGCCCAGTCCGTTGCGGCCAACTACTACGCCCTCTGCACCCAATCTAACTTTAGCATTGAAATCGCCTAAAACAAATGTTATTTCGCCCTTCTTTATTAATTTCCAGCCGTTATAGAATTCCTCGATCTCCTCCTCACTTCCGTCGCATGTCGGTGCGTATATTTGCACAATGTTCATAATTCTGTGAGATGTTCTTAGTAACTTAAGTAACATAATACGGTCGTTTGGTGGGATAAAGTCTACAACTGTGCTTGCAATGTTAGCTTTCAGCAACACGGCCACTCCGTGTCTGTGTGCTGGACTGGAATCTCCTGTCCAATAGATATATCCCTCTCTTGTCCTTTTCTGGCCTGACCCTGGTCATCGGACCTCACTCATGCCCAGCATATCGATGTTCAATCTACAATTTCAGCTTCTACGTTTGCCAGTTTTCTGGTCATGTACAGGCTGTGCACGTTCCACGTAGCTATTCTGGCGACTATTGTATATTTTAATTTTACTACTTTCGGTTGAGTCCGGTGAGATTCTTAGCACCCCCTCCCCATCTAAGGGGTGCTCCGGACTGAGTGCCGTAGCTTTTTCGTCGTGAACCATGATGGATTGTTTGGAAATTGATAGTACAGTAGAAGTTCCGTTTTCTTTCTGTACCGCAGTGTGCGTGCCGTTGATGCTGCTACACCTGGGCCATTCATTATTCAACGTCTTACCGCTTCGAAGTCATTCTTCTCACGTTAAGAGTTGATGAACCTGCTGCCATTCACCAAGGAGTTTTGATCCGCAACGAGAATTTAATTTCCTCGGTACCACTCATATCTGGGAGGCCATCCCCTATCCGCCACCTGGGGATGCGCCCAATGGAGGATCTCCAACCCCCACACGGGGTGCTGTGATAATTGCATTTATTTTAATAGATATAATTTTAAGACTTTTTACTATTTATTTACTATATAGAATATGTGACTATTAATACTTTTTAGTTTTGGTAATAAATTTTATCCAGCCAGCATATTACCAAAACAAAATACAGTAATTTTCAACGAGCCCAATATAGTAATTTGTTTTTATGAGTTTTAGGGTCAAAAACATAGGACATAAGTGATCTTGAGTCGTCCTGATCCCATAACCTTATGGAGTTTTTAGCTTGGGGCAAGAACGATCTGCGTTAGCATTTACTATTATTCATGACCTTTCAAGCAAATAAAAAAAGAGATAGGAAAGAAATGTCTAATGAATATTAAAAAATGCGGATCTATATCTTTGCAAACATGTAAATGCAGAATTTTAACCATAATTAAGTAAGCGGAAGGTATTGTTTTTTATTTCCTTCATTTCATTCAGACCACGGAGAAACAGACTGCTTCAATAAAACCAATAAAAAAGAGTTATATTGTGTTAATAATTTATTTAAAGGAATTTCACCTGGAAGTAAGTTGCATTACAATATCTCTGATTGTACTATAACTTTATAGGCAAATTATATTTACACGTAAATCCCTAAACAATTGTTTTTAAATCTAAAAATATCTTAACTAAATAATACTAATTGAAATGAACAGATATATATTTTATTTAAAGGTAAAAATATAAATGCTGTCCGGCAGCCAATATGCCATATCTGGAATTAACAATATATACAAATTGTATTTTAGCCTAAAAATAAATCGATATTATATTAAAATAATAAAGTCCACTTCCCAAAATATTTCCGCAACCAACAAAGTAGATAGGTCATTTTAAAACATAGAACATAATATTTTTTGATAATTAATATAACAATTGCTAATTATACGGAATCCCGCAAAAATGGGGATAATATAAAAATGTTTTACTTCCTATTTTTTCAAAATTTTGGTCTGTTGCTGCATTTATTTTAAGAATGTTTCATTAATTGTAAAATAATAATAATTTTTCAACTTTAACAATACCTTATTTGCTTAATTTATTTATTATTTCACAACTTTCATATATGATATATATATATATATATATATATATATATATATATATATATATACTCTATATACATATACTATATATATATATATATATATATATATATATATATATATATATATATATATACAAATACTATATATATATATATATATATATATATATATATATATATATATATATATATATATATATATATATATATATATATATATATATACACATATACACATATACTATATATACATATACTATATATACATATATATATATATATACATATATATATATATATATATATATATATATATATATATATATATATATATAGGGTGTTATGGAATTCACTACATATATTGGAACTGGCGCCTCCTTGTAGCAAGATCGATTGCAAAAAATTCATCTTAAATAGCGGATCTCAATAATAAAGAAATGATGACTTGAATATTTTTTTCCGCCACCACTGGCAAACCATACAACTTCGCAATATCGTCGAACGTTAACCAGAATTTAAGGCCTACAGTGTTGTTCACATTTGAATAGGTTTTTCCTAAACAAATTTAATAAAAACATATTATAAAAATTGTTACCTTTTAAAATCATTACTTCGTGAAACCAACAAATTAATTACACAAGTTTTACATTTCAATATTTTATTATAATAAGTAAAAATTTTAACACATATAATTCACAGAAATTTTATTTGCTTCATTGTAAAAATGCCGGCTTTACTTAAGCCTATAAAGGATCTCCTGTCGGCTGATAACAAAGCATTTTTTAGCGGCGTCGGCGGCTTTGTCGCTAGCTTTTAGTGGCTCTCTGCTTGGCAGTAGCCAAGTGACAACGCCCTCTAGCAAAACGTCAAATTCACGTTGAGTTTGTTTATTTACAGCGAATCTTTACAAATTTTACAATATGTCGTGTGTAAAGGCAGGTTTCTTTTGAAGATGTAAGTAAAGATAGTAGTGTTAATTAAGAAATTTGTAGAAAGTGTAGAATATAGCCATAAGTGTGATAGATTGTGACATTCGGTACAATTGGTTTAGTTATAAATATGTCACCTATAACTTAGGATAGTTTATATGGAGATTGATTCCATATTTAAGGTACATTTATTTATTCATTTCGTATGGATGTACATTGCACACAGCACAATTGAAGTTAAATAAAACTACCTAAATGAATTATATAAAAATAGTAGAACTGATATAACACGTTACCAATAAGGTACCAATTTAAGGTACATAAAAATAATAAACAAATACGTTTTTTCACTTTAACACTAAAAAATCATTTTTTACAAGAAAATCGTTTACAATTTCGGTAATTAATTTCGGAAAAATTAAGGTAAAAACCTATTTAAAATTCTGTTTTTATTTTGCCCAAATCACTGTTACCAGGAAAGTCAAAATTAGCTGTTAAGGGTCAATGATCCAGTTGTTTTCGTGCATTACCAAGAAATTATTTCTTTTCAAATAATAGATAAAATATTCTTAATTATGGTTAAATATCATTTTTACACGTGTTTTCTATTATTATTTTCATTTGTTATTAGATTAATTTTACCTAATTTGAAAATCTGTAATTGTTGAAGAAAATCGTATATTTGATAGTTTTGCCCCTTTTTTAAAAATGTTCGAATTTGAAAAAAAAAATATTGAATGTGCTTCTACATGACCCCACGTGTCACCCGTTTCAGTATATGTAGTGAATTTCATAACACCATATATATATATATATATATATATATATATATATATATATATATATATATATATATATATATATATATATATATATATAATTTAGCAGCATACAATTCTTTATTACGAATATAAAATTGTGTTGATGTACACATCGATTGAACAGTGCACAATAAGAAACAATCAGCCAAATTCCAGTCTATGTTATAATTTAACATTTTTCAGAAAAATTACTTAAAAACCAAACAACTAATGTCTATTAATCATGGTTATCGGCTTATCTATATCACTTGCGGCATTATATTGAAATAATTGGTCGATATCATTTTGTGTTTGACTCTTTTTCGGACTTCGGTTTGACTGTTCTGTCGGATTGATGGTCTGGAGGTCTTCTTCCAGAGTTTTTTCTTTAAAGAGTGCCATTCTATACGGACAACTTCGTTACAAAAATCGTTATCGCACGCAATTATCTAAACACAAAAAGCTAATCTTTTCAACCCTATTTAGCGACATGTTTGAGTATCTGAAGTTAGATATTGTAGCTTACGACTTCTCGTACCACTCATGGTTAATGAAATGCGCAAAGATAAACTGTTTGATATTGTGGTGGTAACTGTGTGGTGTCCTTGTGCTAAAGACTCTAAGTGCCCAACGTTCTCTGTTAACAAGAAAATATCTGTATTATGAAGATACTGGAATGTTGTGTATTTGTTGTTTAATGTACTTCTAGATTATAAAATGATTTTACTATAAGCCAAATCAACGATGAGAGCGATGATGCTGGAGAGGGTTGTTCAGATTTATATGTAAATGCCAAAGTTTACGCCCAGATTTTCTAAATCTGTGGAATATGTTCAAGGTATGAGCAATGAATGATGGGTAACCGAATTATGAATTTTAAAACTCTCTCAGGAACAAAACAGTTTCTAAGTATGGTAGTACAAGACAGATTATCATTATTAGACAATAGGTGTATTAAATTTCAAACTGACAGCTTTTTTTTGTTCCTCTGTCGACTATAATCAAATTCAGTGTTTTACATATTCTCTTTATGCTGACTGACAAGTTTTCTGAATAGTATATTATTTATATATAATTTGATTCATTATTAACATAGCTTATTGCACGGAACGTTGACTGGTAATAAAAAAACATTTTTTAACATAGACCTATTTGGCTGAACGCTGTAAAAAATTACTATCTTAATAATACTATGGCAACAGTTAGTTTATTATAAGTTTAAGAATTTTTTTTTTAATTATTGGTACGCATCTTTATAATTTTAAAAATAACCTAGTTCAAAAAAAATAACGTTTTTTTTTTCGTAACGGGTTGTATACAAAATGATTAAAGAGGCAACCATTTTCGTTATTAAAAATCTAGACAATACGAATTGGATTAGATAAAAATTTTCATGATGTATTATCACAGTTTTCCAGTTGATCATGAAAATTTAAGTCCAGGCATTATACAGGGATATAAAAATTTGAAAGTTTAAAGTTAAAGACTTTCATGTTGCATTCGATGTGTTTGATGCCAGGCGCTGCCTCAGCGGTTTTAAATATAACCATTGATCTTCACCATTTTTCTTAAATAGCTAAAAAAAAAATAAATTAATTTACTTTATAACTGATTAAGTTAGCCGTTACTTGATGGAATTGCTTTTTCTTTATGGAATAAAATACACTCTACTGATGTTCCCTTTTACTTCACAAAATGTCATAAGAATTATTTCGGCACACTATGTTTCATCGGATGGATCGTTTGTAACTATAAGATATGTATGAGGGTTGTTCAATAAGTCTGGTAAATTTTCGAGAGATACCAACAGAATGGCGTACAATGATTAAAGATTTCCATTTTTCCATTTGAAGAAATGGACAGCTACGCAGCAGTATTAAAACTATTTACTTCTGACTAAAGTTATTTTATCGGCTGGAAAGGTGATGGCATTTTGGCATTCGCAAGGTCAACTGTTTGAAAAAAAGCCGAACAGTAACAAAAGACTATTATGCAACCCTCCTTGGCTGTTTGAACAAAAAACTGCGAACGAGACTGTCGGGTAAAAAAAAAAAAAAAATCTTTCACCAGGAACGCAAGACCTCACACTTCATTTGTCATAATAACCAACTGCCATATTCACTCTACTCTCCAGATTTGGCACCCACCTGCTTTAGTTAAGGGGGAGGCCTGTGTAAGAAAAAAATTTTTGACGATTTTTTTTTTCATAAAAAGTAACATCTAAAGAATGTCCTCTCTAAGTTTTAAATCGAAATTCGAACTCTAAATGCACCTATCGTGTCATGAAAGAGACCGTCTCTAATCTGATTTAGTCGCTTCACGTGCTGGGCTTTTCATTTGTTTATAATGTTGACTCAAAAAATTGATAAAAATGAACCTAATTATCGTCCAAGTCGCCCTCGCCGTCGGCATTACTCAGGTAATAAGTCGAAGGATATGTAATATACCGAGCAAGAAGAAGTTGGACCAAGTGCATCAGCTAAGAAATTGAAAGCGACGGAGGCTTTACCAAAAACTTTAAAGGCGTTTTTCTCAAAACGTAAAATTTCGCATGCCTGTAAGGTAGCTGAAAAAATAACTCACGGATTCAGTTGAAATTTTATACGTAGATTTATTAACCTATTGACCATTGAGTGAATGTATAAAAATTTTAAAAAGTTAATTATAAACATTATTTTGTCAAAATGGCCCCAAATTCGTTATTTTTGATTTTTTTTGGTAAATTTAAATTCATGCAAAGCGTATAATCATACTCTTAATGAAATTTTAAAATTTTTTTTAATGCACTATAGCGACCTAGGCGTTGCACGGCGCAAACTCAAGCAGTCAACTTTGAGCAGCTGCTGTTTCGCCATTTTGAATTTTTTTTAAAAAGTTGAGGCCCTATTTTTGAAACCAAAAAGTTGTTCTGTTTTACGTACTTTTTCTTTTTTCTAAAAATATTATAGTTTCTCAATAAATGGTTTACAAAAAAAACAGTCGTTTACACAGGCCTACCCCCTTAATTAAAAAAATCTTAATCCCTGCATGTCAAGACCTGGCTCAGTGGCCAAGGACCATTATTGACGCTATGAACGAGTATTTTACAGGCTCCAATACTGATTACTGTCCCGAGTGGTTTAAAAAACAAGAATATAGCTGGAATAAGTGTGTAGAGATGAAAGGGATAATATTGAGAAATAAAGTAGGACATAAAAAAAATATATGTTTTTCTTACTCTTTAACATATTTATTGAACAGCCCTTGTATAATTATAGGCAAACCGACGAGTGTCGAAACAGTTATTATGGCATTTGGTGACTTAAAAGTGTGAATTAATATACAGCACACATATGTTTATTTCGATAATTTAGTTGATACTTAAAGTTCCAAACATATTTAACACCTCCAGGTTGTTAATGTTCAACAGGCCTGGTAAAGCTAAATTCAGGGTTTAAATTTACATTATAAGTGAATAAAAATAATAATACCATTCTAACAAATACAGGTGTTTATTGATATTGCCATCCACAACAGTAGGGAAAGTGAGTCGGGCTTCAGCACCGCCTTATAAATCGGAAGCACTACATTTTAGTGTTTTTCACTTTGATTTGTTATGCATTACTTATTCAATTTCTTAAGTAGGAATATATACAGTCCCTGGCCAAATTATTAGACGCATTGCAAGATTTCATGTAAAATATTAATTACCGAGTGATATTGTACCGTTTTATTATTTTAAATTGATTTGTTTTTTATTTTTATATTATCCAATCAATTACCTATTTATTTGACATAAATAAAACAGCATTAATTTAGAAAAGCATAAGTTTATTAAGTTTTAAAGAAAAGTGAAATTAATGTTAGTAAAAGTCAATATTTAGTTGAGCCACCTTTAGCCGCTATCAAAGCTTTAATTCTGCGCGGCATGCTATCAATGCAAGATTGTACTGTCTCCTGCATTTGAGGATGATGATTCCACACATGAATAATCTTTTCTAGGAGCTGGGTTTTGTTGGTAATCACATCTTTAGCCACTTCTCTTTTCATCAGCTCCCACACATTTTCAATGGGGTTCATATCAGGGCCAATCCAATAGAGGGATATTTTTCTCCGCCAAAAAAGCTTTAACAGACCGAGCAGTGTGGCAGGGAGCTCCATCTTGCATGAAAGTGAATGGTTCCCCATTTGGAAACCATTCTCTGAGCTGCGGAATCAACCGATTTTGTAATACTTCTTTGTACTGATCTTGCCTCATTATTCCTTTGACGACGTACAGACGTCCAGTGCCCTTGCCGCTGATGACTGACCAAGTCATCACTTTGGTGGGATGTTTAACCGTCGGGACGACACAATCAGGATGAAACTTTTCTCCATGACGACGACGCACATACTGAGCTTTATTCTGCAAAATTTCGAATGTGCTTTCGTCACTGAAGCAGACCTGTCAAAAATAGGAAAAATATATAAACTTCCATGTTTATTTGCTTTATTTAACTGAAAATGATAATAATGTATCAATTATTGATTAAATTGCTGTATCTTACCGATCTCCAGAAGTCCACATCTTTGTCTTGCCATTGTTTGGCCCACTTGAGGCGCTTTGTTTTCATTGCAGCTGTTAACTTGGGCTTCCTGGCGGGGCGACAGGCCTTAAAATCTAATTCTTTCAATTTTCTTCGAACAGTGCGCTCAGAAGCATTTACGCTAGCATCTTGGAGTTGTGATTTTATTACCTTTGTGGTAGCAAATCTGTTTTCTACACAAATTTTCTTCAAACATCTCTCTGACCGTGGAGTGAAAATTGGTTTTTTCTACCGCATCTTTTCTTTCTTTTCGGGCTTAATTCCTTCCCTGACTCAATTTTCTTTTTTATGCGTCGTACACTAGCTTCAGAAACCTCCAATCTTCGTGATATTTCTCGGTTTGTAAATGTTTTCGCAATCACAAGGGCCTTCACTTCAGCTTTTTTACGTGGTGAAAGATCGCCTTTTCTACCCATAATGAAAATAGTCCAATTACTTTTTTAAAACACTGCATACAAAATAAACTAATAACTGAGTAGTATAAAACTGTTAAACAAACAATCACAGTCCATAAAGCCACAGAAACACGTCCGTACCTGACTCGATTCCGATCGCGACTGATACAGATTTGTACTTGTTTACGTTCATGTATCACTTTGTCAACACAGTGTTGCCATATGTTAAAAATAAATACAAATATGTAGTCTACAACAATTCTTTTAAATAAAAATCAATAATATTGTAATTTAAATATACCATTATTGCATAAAAACTCTTAAGAAACATAAAATTACTAAAAAAAATACAGTGCGTCTAATAATTTGGCCAGGGACTGTATATTTAAATTCGTAATTGCCTCAAAGAAGGTTGGTGAATACAACGATATGTCAAAAAACTAAAATAACATCCATCCATCTATATTAGAGAATTTGACAAACTTTAAATTTTATGTTGTTGCAACGATTTCGAGAATCATAGACAGTGAAGCAATTATAATTTTAATTTGGTTATCACAGCATTGCATTTTCAGGTTATGTAATTACTATTTTTTGTCTTAGTAACTTATTTATAGGTTGCTATGACCGACTTATAGGAAGAAATGTCAAGTCTGTCATTTTTATTGTTAATTTATTAAAAGGAATGTCACGTCAATGTAAGTTACAATAGAATTTATTGATCCAGCGGAGCGTCAGAAAGCATTACATCTACTTTTAATCTAACTCAACCTAACTTAAACACATCGAGATTGTTGGGTCAGCGGTTGCAGTCTTGTACATCATTAGTTCATGGTTCAATCCTAGACGGCTTCAATAGATTTTTAATTTTACTGCCCTCGTATTTCAAAGAATATGTTAACTCTTTAGTCCCATACTTTAGCGAATACTGTTACTAACTACTAGAAACGGGGTCCGCTATGATGGATACCCCAGTGAATACGTCATATGCAAAATAAATAATAAATCTACAATAGATACATTCCATTTTTATGTATGTTATATATTATTTTCTTACCTTTGTTTGCCATTCCTTTCCACTATCTTTTCTTTCTTTAGCTTCGTACCTTTGTTTTTGTTCTAATGCTTGTTTCGCGTTTGTTGCCTTATCAATATCATTAAATTTCAATCCTGCAGTCACTTCTTTCCATAATTTTCTCGATTCATTATTCTCTTGTTGACTGATAGGTCTTACTTGTTTTTTAATTATGTCTATTGCATTAACGTCGATGAATATTTCTTGTTCGGGCTAAAATAAATTTAGAAGTTAATATTAAATAACCTTTTATGGGACAATGGTAAGTTATTCAAAGTTTCTTAGCGGTCAGAACTGTACAAATGTTTGGCTTTTTATTAAAAGACAACAAATCAGATAGCTAGCTACAAGTAACAAGCTACTTGAGAATGCTAGTAGTACTCAGTAAATTATATCATTCTGAAAGTAGCTAAAAAACATAGAGCTTCATTAGTTCCTTCACTAAGGGATGTAATGTATCTGTTAATTTAATTTAAAATATCTAAACTTAAGGCGGGAAGGTCTATAGCGACATATATCCGTAGTTCGAGGGTGCCGCTACTTTCTCAAGTGAAGGGCATTACTTTGGGACCGTTAGTTTGGCTGTAGCAGTTACGCAAAGTGGAGTAGTGCTCAAATCCACTCCATTGTGTCAAGTAGCGTTGTTTCTGTGAAATTTGTTTGATTTTTTCGTTGCATCATCAATCTTGTAAAAATTAGATTTAATAATAATAAATATTACAGCATCTTTTCATAATAATACAAAGTTAATTTTTTCATAAAATCTCTTCCTTCATTTCTCAGAACAAATATCTTTTTTTAAAGAACCACTAAATTACTATTTTTTTTTTAAATAATACACCTTGAGAGTACTTTTAGCTCTTTATATGTAAAAAGAAAAAAGTTATGCATTTTTTTTAGTAAAAATAGCCTTTTTTAATTTTTTTTCACACTTAATATCGATTTTAAGCTAAATAACATAAATTTTTAAAACAACCTCCAGAGATGATCTCAAAAAATTTTCAAGCCAAAATATTCAATAGTTCATTTGTTATAACAATTTTTGTCGCTGGGATGCAAAATATCCCAGTGTGTCAAGTACGCGTTTTTACAGAAGTGTGTCAAGTAGGGGTTAAAGTGGGAAAGCAAACTTTTTCAGTAATATCGCTTCAGGGGATGGTGCTGACAGGAGTTGAGGGCGGTTAAATTTTTTTCAATAGTATTATTGGTGGTTTTTATTATTATTATTATTATTATTACTACAAAAAAGTTCTTCTTTCTCACATTTGGTCAATGTGGTTCCATGTTTGGCTGACGGGCGCAAACCAAGTCAGCACAAACGCATTACCATTGTGTATTAAGGAATGACCTGACAATGTTACATGTTTTCAAAATCACTGACTTCTGAATGTTTTTGTGTATGTTTGTGTTGAGTCCTAATTGTACTAAGTGCGGTGTGAATGTTGTTGGTGTAAGGCCTGTGGCTGATATAATGAGGGGGACAATGATGACTTTTTCTTGTTTCCATAGCCTTTTTATTTCCGTTGCAAGGTCTGTGTATTTGGAAATTTTTTCTGTGTATTTCGTTTGGATGTTTGTGTCGTTGGGGACAGCTATGTCAATTAGATAGGTGACTTTTTCTTTTTTGCACTGAAAAGTAATATCGGGTCTATTGGCGGAGACTGTTTTATCTGTATGGATACTGATGTCCCAGTAGAGTTTGTAATCTTTATTTTCAAGTACGGATGTTGGTGTGTATTTGTAGTAGGGATCTGTGTTTTCTATGAGCTTGTATGTGGTGGCTAGTGCTTGGTGAACTACTTTTGCCGCTGAGTCATGTCTGGCTGTGTATTCCGTTCCGGCTAATATTTTACATCCGCTTGTTATGTGTTCGATCGTTTCTTTCTGCTGATGGCATTTTCTGCATCTGTCTTCTGTAATAGTTGGGTCTTTGATGATATGCTTTTGGTAGTTTCTGGTTAATATGACTTTATCCTGGATGGCAAGTAAGAAGCCTTCTGTTTCCGGGAATAGCTGCCCATCCCGTAACCAGGTGTATGATTGTTTTTTATTTACGTGGTCTTGTTCTATGTGGTATCTGTGTTTTCCATGGAGTGTTTTTTCTGACCACGTTTTCATCTTTTCCTGTTGTAATTGGATGTGACTGTGTGTATCTGCTGGGTGGTCTACCCGGGATAAGTCGAGTGGGGTATAGTTTTTGTCTGCTTTGACTATTGCTGTGTGAAGGCTGGTTTGCTTGGTGTGAAAGAATTTCCTAAGTGCTTGTATTTGTTTTGTGTGTAATGATCTGATGTCTATAATTCCTCTTCCTCCTGCCTTCCTCTCGATGGTAAGTCTTTCTTTGCATGCGTTGGGGTGTAATTTCCTGTATTTGGTGAATTGAGACCGTATAAGGATGTGAATATTTTCTAAGTCTGTTTGTGACCATTTGATGATACCAAATGAATATGTGAGTATAGGTATAGCAAACGTGTTGATGGCTTTAGTGAGATATTTGGAGTTGAGTTTCGTTTGTAAAAGTTTCGTCAGTCTGTTCTTGAATTCTGTTCTGAGCTCTGTTTTGATGTGAGTATGGTTGAGTTTGGTGCTTTGTTGGAAGCCTAGATATTTGTATGTTTCTTTGTCAAACATGTTATCGAGTGTTTCATTGTTGATGGTTTCTGTCTCATGGTGGTACTTCCATTGGCCTTTGTTGATGTGGAGCACTTTGCATTTACTTATACCAAATTCCATATTGACATCTAAGGTGAATATTTCTGTGATTTTGAGGAGTTCTTTCAGCTGTGTTTTTGTGGCAGCGTAGAGTTTTATGTCATCCATATATAAGAGGTGGTTTATTTTATGTTGATTCACTTTTTGGTGTCTGATATTGAAGCCATGCTCTGTTCTGTTTAGTATATTTGAGAGTGGATTGAGACAGAGGCAAAACCATAGAGCGCTGAGCGAGTCTCCCTGAAATATACCCCGTCTGATGTACAGCTCTTCTGTTTGGATGCGTTCGGTTTGTGTTTCTAGGCGTATTTTGGTTTTCCATGTTTTCATAATTTGCGCTAGAAATTGCCTGAGGTGTTGGTTGATTTTATAAATTTCTAGGGCTCTGATTAACCAGCTGTGGGGTATGGAGTCGAAGGCTTTTTTATAGTCTATGTAACCGCTGTGTAGGTTTCTGTGTTCTTTTCTGGTTTGTCCCATAATCACGCTATCTATGATCAGCTTATTATTATTATTATTATTATAATATATATATATATATATATATATATATATATATATATATATATATATATATATATATATATCTATCTATATATATATATATATATATATATATATATATATATATTATATATATCTATATATATATATATATAGGTATATATATATATATATATATATATATATATATATATATATATATATATATATATATATATATATATATATATATATATATATATATATATATATATATATATATATATATATATATATATATATATATATATATATATATATATATATATATATATATATATATATATATATATATATATATATATATATATATATATCTCAGGGACTAGGGGAATCCCAGGATTCTCCTAGTACGGGCATCGACGATCCCGAGGTACCTGAGTCATGTTGTGCTGTCTTGTGTTGTCCAGATTATATGTAACAAAAACGCAATCTTAAGGTGTTTACCGTGCCGAGAAGATGAATGGCTCAGCGTTTATGAGTCGCAAACGGTTTCCCCGGATACCGGGCGCCCTCCGGGAGTAAGTAGCCTTACTGTGGCATCCAGGCTCTGCCGCAGTCGACCATTCTTTCCTAGGATACTCGTGGGAACACTATGTCAAATAATAATAATTATACTAATTATACTAGTGATAATGGCAGGGTGTTGAGGAGGCGGACCCCTGTCGTACAAACAGCTACAAAACCACCACAACAACAGCAACGACAAACGATCCAACCAACCGCCTCAGTTGAAACTACTCCCGATAGTTTTACCAGATCCGACATTGTAGGTGATGGAAATTGCCTTTTCCGTGCAGTTAGCTTACACTTATATGGCCACCAAAACCATCATGAAAGACTCCGAGAGGCTGCTCTAAGATATATACAACAAAACTGGTCGGAACTTAACACATTTTCACTATTTGGGGACGACGATATGAAAGACTTCAATAACTACTATAACTATATGAGGAAAAATGGCACCTATGGAACGAGCCTAGAGATACTTGCCCTCTCGGAAACCCAGAATAGCAACTTTCATATCTTCTCAAAACAACGAAGAACAAGAGATACAAAAATAACTTTTAGGGACAAGCCAACAATAATAAGCAGAAGAAAACACACCGAAACTATTTACCTTCTACTAACAGGCAACCCAATGTCGGGACACTTTGAGCTTCTGACACCACAAAACACTAAAAACATCCCAAACAACAGTAGACCAATAAAAGAAGCATCGGGCGAGCGACGTAACGGTCGAGGACGTCGCGGGAAATGGCAGCTCGACCAAAACGATGAAGACCGGGCAACTGACAATGGACCTGCCAAAAGTGTTGTGAAGGCGAGTAAGCCGACACCCACCAAGGCGGGAAAATCAGAGCAACGCATGAGTTATACTACAGGAACAAACGAACACACCATGCGTTGCTTTGATAAAAGCACAAGTCCTGACAAAAAAACCACTGAGAAGGGAATCACTCGCAGCCTAGACCCACCACCATCAATCATGAACGCAACCGACGAAGTATTTAATCAAAAACTCCCGCAACGGCAAAGAAATCCCAACAGCACCAAACCAAAATTCAAACGGCAAATAAGAATAGAAAACAAAAACAAAACATCAGGAGATACCTAGGACACCTTACCCAGTTTATCAGCGGGAACGTGTCCAAACGAATCACACAGAGTATAAACAAGATCAAGTCCGGGTCTCCCGACAGAACACTGCCAGAAATCCTGGATACTCTGAAACAAAAATTGTCCGTATATGCCGCAAGACTCCGTAGATACAAAGAACCAAACGAGAGGAAAGATACCAACAACCTCTTCCGAAGAAGCCAAACACAGTTCTACCGGAAAACTATGCACAGCAAACAGACAGCAGTGACCGAACCACCAAACAAACAACAACTCACAGGTCATTGGAAAAGTATCTGGTCAGAACCCAAACTACCCAATAATAACACCCCCTGGATCAAAGCCAAAGAAGGCAAAGATAAACATGTGACAGAACAGGAAAATTCCACATTAACTACTGTGGGACCAAAGAGCATGATGAGGCGCCTGGATGCAAGAAGTTCCGGAGGTAGAATGGCCCCCCGTTCGGATCTCCGGGTGGGGGTTGGTTCGGAGGCGTCGACTTGCAGACATCATAATTTTAAGATAGATTTTTGCAACATACGAGGTATAAACTCGAACATAAATTCAGTGCATCAACACCTGCAATCAAATAAGCCTCATGTACTCGCTCTATGTGAAACCAAGGTCAGTCCATCGACCAGCACGGTCAACTATCTTTATCCTGGGTACGACTTCTATTCCCGATTTAGGCGTAACTTTGGAATCTGTCTTTTTGTCAGAAGCGACCTCTCTTGTCAACGAGAAGAAGCTCTGGAGCCCCCAAACTTTGATGTTATGTGGTTAAAAATAACGACTTAACAAACCACAAGGTTCATCTGTATCCTATATCGACCACCAAGTGATACCAATTTTCGAACACTTTTCGCTTCTCTTGCAGATACCATCGATCATTTACAAAGTAACTATCCAAGTGCCGAAATTGCCATCCTGGGCGACTTTAATGTCCACAATATCAACTGGCTTAAATATTCCAATACTACCGACGAACAAGGTCGTGAAGCTGAATCATTCTCAATCAGTTATGGCTTAACTCAGCTTATTGACGAACCAACACGGATCCCTGATCGAGACGGGGAGTTCGCCAGTCTTCTTGATCTGTTTTTAACCACCAATCCGGAGATTTACACGGTTACCGTAAATCCGCCGTTAGGTTCTTCCGACCATAAACTGCTTTCGACATCGAGTATCCTGCCAATCAGTGACAGAGAGGCGCCTAGGCCGCGCAAGATTTGGCACTACAAATCTGCTAAATGGGAAGATCTTATGGAATACTTTCGAACTTTCCCTTGGATGGACATTTGTTTTCGATCCGATAACCCATCTGACTGCGCCAGGGAGGTCTCCGATGTTATTTTGGCTGGTATGGAAGCTTACATCCCTTTTTCGAAGAAATGCTCCTCCAACGGCAAGCCTTGGTTCGATCGAAAATGCAAAGAAGCTGTTGCTTCTAAACATATTGCCTATCGACAATGGCGTGAAAATCCTAACACCGTAAATCGTAACATCTTTGTTCATGCCCGGAACAGATGCAAGGGAATTATCGACGAAACCAAGGAGGCACACAATCAACGAATTAGAAACAAACTTCTCGCTTGTCCCAACAATTCCAGGTCCTTTTGGGCAGTCGCTAAGGCAGTTAGTCAAAATTTTACCAAATCCACCATACCACCACTCACACGGCTAGATAATTCCATTGCAACCACACCTGTTGAGAGAGCGAACTTGTTGGCTGAACTCTTTGCTTCACATTCTACTGTCGATTTCCAAGGAAAAACACCACCTACTATTCCCATATTGCAGTCAAGGATGCCCGATGTTGTCTTCAGACAGCGCATCATAAAGAGTATTTTAATGAAGCTAGACACCAAGAAGGCTTCTGGCGCTGACGGAATACCTGCCATAGTTCTCAAAAACTGTGCAAGGGAACTAACACCAGTTTTCTGTAGACTTTTTAACCCATCCTACAGAAAGGGAATATTTCCGTCCTGCTGGAAATGTGCCACGGTTCAGCCGATACCTAAAAAAGGTAAGAAGACCTTGCCAAATAACTACCGACCAGTCGCACTGCTTTCAATAATATCGAAAGTCATGGAAAAGGTTATCAATGAGCATCTTCTAAAATATCTTGAACGATTCAATATTATTAGCGATCACCAATATGGTTTTCGTAAACATAGATCAACAGGAGATCTTCTGACTTATGTAACACATGTTTGGAACAACGCAATTGAACATTTTGGAGAATCTCGAGCGGTTGCTCTTGACATATCCAAGGCATTCGACCGTGTTTGGCACGATGGACTGTTGGCTAAGTTACGCTCTTACGGTATGTCTGAAAGGTTCTGTTTGTGGCTCTCATGTTTCCTCAGAGAGCGTTCTTTACGAGTGGCGGTCGACGGATTTCTTTCTAACACCCTCACTATCAACGCCGGTGTGCCCCAGGGCTCCATACTGTCTCCTACTCTCTTTCTCATTTACATTAACGATCTGCTGGAAAAGACCGGGAATCCAGTCTATAGCTTTGCAGATGACAGTACGCTTGTCTCTTCATTCACCTTGAACGCTCGGACATCGGCTGCTCAGGCGAGTATCCGCAGACAGCAGGAGGTCGTTCAACTTAACAAAGACCTGGAAGAAATTCTATCTTGAGGTGACAGTAACCAAGTGGAATTTAACGCTACAAAAACCCAAGCGGCAGTTTTTTCTAAAAAAGTTAACGTTGCTGAACCCGACATAGTTATGTCGGGGCACTCCATTCCCCTAGCATCGTCGCTCAATTTGTTGGGCGTTAGTTTGGGAGCAAATATGTCTTGGCATGAACATGTTGCAGGCATAGCAAGGAGAGCTTCTCAAAAGTTGGGAATATTATTTAGAACCAGAAAGCTATACACCCCACAGCAACTGTTAATTCTTTACAAAGCCCAAATTCGACCAACTATGGAATACTGCTCCCACGTTTGGGGCTCCGCTCCCAAACATACACTGCATTTGTTGGATTCTGTTCAGAGAAGAGCGGTCCGTCTGATTGGGGACCCGGAATTGACCGGCGGCCTTGATTCGCTGGAACATCGAAAAAACGGTTGGCGACTTGAGTCTGTTCTACAAGTATTTTCATGGAAAGTGTTCGAAGGATGTAGCCCGCTTAATTCCTCCCAAAGCGGTGCATGTTAGAAATACACGTCGCGCTGGTGCTTCGCATCCGTATGAGGTTCAGCTTGTTACTCCGCGTACAACGCTTTTCAAGCAATCTTTTATATGGAGAACGTCATCCCTTTGGAATAATTTGCCCAGCGCTGTGTTTCCCACCGAGTACAATTTACAGCGATTCAAGAACAACGTGAATCGCTTTTTCCGCACTCGTGCCGCTCCTAGAGCGCTTTAGGGACTTCCCTGCAGCACGTGTGCTAGACCCATAAAAAAAAAAAAAAAAAAAAAATATCTGAAACTGAAATATGCGTATTTTTACTGATGATGCCATTATCTAAGAACAACTTTATAAAGGCAAGGCAAGGCAAGACAAGGCAAGTGAAACGGGCGATAATACATAGGTTAATTCGGTAAATATGAAGTTGTAACGTCGGCTTTTAATAAATGCATAAAATCGGCGTAACCAAGAAAAAATACCAAATCATAGGATAATTTCTCTTAAGAAACTTCATGGCCAAGTTACTAGTTCTTAAATAAAGGGCAAGGAACAAAAGAAAATCGCAAATTTCTTGAAGAATGTCTCACAAAAGTAATATTTTGACTAGTTTTCGGTCTTTTTTATAAATTTATTTTATTTTTAGTGTTCTGTACGGAACACTTATAAGATCACTTCGGTGTCTGTTTATCACACCCGATTTTCTCCGAAATTATTTGACACAGAAAGTTGAAATTTGGCATTAATATGGTCCCATCAGAGCCGTGTAGTTTTGAAAGTTAAATTTTGACTTAAGGGGTTATTAGTTTTTGGGGGTGAAATCGGAAGTGAAAAAAATTTTTTTTACTAGGTCATAGAGTGGGGTGTCATATGAAAACTTGTAAAAACACGAATTCAAAAATATATATGATGTAATACTTGCGCATATTACTCTTTATATTATTTTTTACAAAACTGCCAAAAATCGCTGCCCTCCCCCTTATCTTGAAAAGCTCTGATAAATAAATTTTGAAAAAATTCTGGAATATTCTACACAATGTATAGATTGAAAAAAAAAATTTTAATAGCGTATATAAAAAAAACAATAATTTCAAGGTCATCAGTTTTCAACAAAGATCGGAAACAAACTTTGTTGAAAATTCATTTGGGGTATGTCTTGTGAAATCAATGATCATTTTATACCTCCGTAATAAAATTTTTTATTTTAAAAGCAATCAACGTACGAAACACTAATTTTACAAGTCTGACTTGTACTTGGCCGGTTTGGTTTAAAGACGTTTTTTTTTTAATCTTACAATAATCAAATTAATATATAATATTTATGTAGATACGTTCTGCACGGTATATATATATATATATATATATATATATATATATATATATATATATATATATATATATATATATATATATATATATATATATATATATATATATATATATATATATATATATATATATATATATATATATATATATATATATATATATATATATATATATATATACATACATATATAACCCTGTGACAGCAAAACTCTATCGAGTTCCCTGGAGCAATTAAATCAGAGTTTATTAAAGTAATAAATCGATGATTTAAAAAAAAAAATCATGCAATTAAAACTTGATTCCTCAAATGATAAAGTTTTATTAGGTATATTTTTAGCACTTTGGAAATTGACTGGTTAAATATCTCTTTGTCAAAAGAACGGAAATGTTACCAGTTCATAAACCCAATTGCCTTTATAAATTAATCAAAATGACAATTTAACTTACTTACCCTATCATTCCACTTAGCTTCCATCGTTCCGTTCCATTCTCCTGTAATGGTTAAAAATGATTTTTTATCATCAGGTGCGTAAACCTCCGCGTTAATTCTATGTTTTCTATTTCCATAAAATGGCTTTGTGATAAATTCGATTAAACAATTATAACCCGTCTGCGGGCAAGTGATGGTTACATTTCCGCCTAATTCTATCCAAGGAGTAGTTAAGATTGATCTACCATACCCGTTGGGAAAGGTAACTATGTATTCTTCGTTGTAATCTAGTAACTGCAAAACATTATTAGAATTACTAAACAAGCTTGTAGTTTTAAAAAATAAAACCTCTAAAACAACACAAAATATTTGCTAAATATCCGTTAGAGAAATGCAGAAAATAATATAGTTGCTGATCGGAAGATTGTCAGTAAGTTTTGCGCTCGAATTAAAAGTACAGGAGTCCAGGAATAATTAAGCCACCTGAGCATGTGGACTTCATCATCATTATCATTAACCAGCTATACTCGTCCACTGCTGGGCATAATCCTCTCGTTCTCTATGCCATTCTTTTCTATCCTGGGCCATTTGTATCCAGTTACCACAAATTCTCTTGATGTCATCCGCCCATCTGGCTGGGGGACGTCCTCTATTCCGGAATGTCTCTTGCCCGTGTCGCCATTACAATAATCTCTTTGGCCATCTTCCATCCAGTTTCCTAGCCACGTGACCAGCCCAATTCCCCTTCAATATTGTGACTCTCACGATGACATTAGTTACACCTGTCATTTGGCAAATAATGTTGTTGGGTGTCTTATCTTTGAGGGTAACACCTGAAATGAATTTTTTCATAGCTCTCTGCGTCACACGCAGCTTACACGCACCTAAACTGGGTGTAACAGAGCGTGTGGCCTATCAATCACTAAACAAAATATTACATATTTAACTCTACTCCAGGGCTCATCAGCTGAACTAACTAAAAAGGCAATCGTAGCACAATCATGGCGACAGCAAAGCCTGACTACATCTAACTATATTAGTAGCCAATAAATTTCAGCTCCATCTGATGTGAACCGCCAGAAGTCGTAATCCAAGAGCAAAGTCCACGGTCTTAATGATATTGCTATAGGCAAATAATGTTTTACACTAAAACAGATATTTATATATAGTGCGGAAAGGAGTCTTTTACAGGATTATCAAGTAAGTTTTAGGACGACGCCGTAAGTGGAAATTTTTTGTATATATATCCGCTCCGCTCGCGTGGACTAGAAGATTATTGTTTAGGTTTTTTTTTGTTGGCGGCAAACTTGATTCATTATTATCGTCACTGCTTATTCCTTATGTTACCTAACATAACAAAATATATACTAAAACCTGGCGAGAGAACATATGTATGAATTACAAAAAAATGTAAATCGGATAAGTGGTTCTCGAGTGATAAGCGCACTAACAGACAGACCGATAGAGAGACGTTTCGTTTTATTTTATTATATTTATATTATATATATATATATATATATATATATATATATATATATATATATATATATATATATATATATATATATATATATATATATACAGTAGAACCCCGATTAACCGAGTCGCGTTTATCCGAGCTCCGGATTAACCGAGCCAATCTAAGAACCTGATTATCCGAAATACGCGCGTCTATGCTGCGTATTAACATTCTAAAATATGTATATACATATTTCCATTGAAAATCGTCGGGGCCTTCGGGGAATCCCCTGGTCCGTGTGAGAGGTTTATATCTTGGATATCTGTTAGAATACACAGAAAAGGAGGATATTATCAATGGGATGAGAAAGGTTACACTGAAAAATGTTATTTACTGGGTAAGTCAAGTTTGTGATTCTGTGCGTACTACCACTATTCAAAAATCTTGGTCAAAAGTTATTGATTTTGAGGACTATAATGACAGTGAAGATGATACTCCATTAAATGAATTAGCTTTGAAATTGAGAAGTCATGGAGAAAAGTCCTGTTCAAATTTTGATAGCGAGATAGAAGAAAAAGAAAAAAGTTAATTTGAATTAATGCAAAAATTAAAAGGTTGCGAAAATGTGACAAGAGAAGATGTTGTTGAATGGATTACAGCAGATGATTTAGAAGAAGAAATGAGTATTGAAGAAATAACGAATGCCTTTCAGGAAACCGAAAAATCAGATGACGATGACGAAGCGGCGGTGGATGAACAGTCTCCCATTAAGATCTCTCATCAAGAAGGTTTTGCTTCTTTGGAAAAAGCTTTGAGGTATATCGAACAACAACCAGAGGCAACCCCAGCGGATTTGCTTTTTTTTAATAGATGGAGAAACACTGTAGCGAGAAAAACAAGATGCAATATGAAACAGAAGCTCAGATACTTATTTCACTGTTTTATAATGTATGTACCTATTTATATCTTAAAAACGTTAATACATCGGTTTAAAGTATTGGTGTTTTTTGGTGAATGAATAAAAAACAAATCCGGATTATCCGAGTTTTCAGTTATCCGAGGAGGGTGCCCCCCACGTTACCTCGGATAACCGGGGTTCTACTGTAGTTTATTTTTAATGTTAAACTTATGGTTATTTATTGTTTAAGGCTTTCTTAAAAAATGTAAATAATACTTTTTTTGAATTTGTTTTAAATGAGCAGAATCCTTTGAATTTAAATCATATGAAAATTGTTTTTGAATTCTCGTTATAACAATAGAAAATAATTCTGTAACATCATAGTTATATTATCTTAACTTTAAGTCTATAGCTCTCACATGCTGTTTTTCTTTGGTAAATTGGTTTTACTTGGCTGACGATTATTGGTAAATATTTTTTGTTTAACTAATACTTACAGAAAGAACTCCTTCCCCAATATGGTAGACACATACTGATAATCCCAGAAACTTTGATTTGGTGTAGACATGTGCGTTAAAACTTATTCTCTTATTGTAATGTTCAGCATAAAAAGCCGATACTGAAAGAAAAAACAGCACTTTTACAATAAATAAATATATATATATATATATATATAACACATGGGCTGAAAAGTCCGGGCCTAACAAAGAAAACACGGTTTTTTTGGTTCAAAATTAGCTTTATTCATCAACGTAATCTCCATCAAGAGTAACGCAATCATTCCAGCGCCGCTCTAACAATGGCCAAACACTGTTCAGAATCATCAACACGTTCTTGTTTTTGATAAACAGTGAGCAAACGCGGCACCCACTTTGAACAGAGCTTTCTCATAGTCAAATGCTCATGCAATATAAAGCCAACACGTTCTTTTGATATCTTTACGATGTCAGCTAACTCACGCAACTTCACTTTTCGATCATTCAAAACGATTTTATGGATTTTTTTGATGTTTTCTGGTGTTACCGCCTCATTTGGACGTCCACTGCGTTCTGCATCATCGGTGTCTCTACGACCACGTTTGAAGTCAGCAAACCAACATTTTATTGTTGTTTCTGATGGAGCGGAGTCCCCATAACACTTTTCAAGCCATTGCTTCGCTTGAACGGTATTTTTTCCCATCAAGAAGCAGTGTAAAATTAAAACACGAAATTGTTTTTGATCCATTGTTTTGAAAATAACAAAAGTAGCGTCACTCTTAGCACAATAACTCACAAAATAATGAATAGAATATCATGAAATTTTAACAGCTGTCTTTTGAAGGTTAGTATTAACTGAAAAAAAGGTGACTGCAATAAAACTAGCGCCATCTATGTGTTAGGCCCGGGACTTTTCAGCCCATGTGTATATATATATATATATATATATATATATATATATATATATATATATATATATATATATATGTATATATATATATATATATATATATATATATATATATATATATATATATATATATATATATATATATATATATATATATATATATATATATATATATATATATATATATATATATATATATATATATATATATATATATATATATATATATATATAAGGTGTTATGAAAATCATTTAATATATTGAAATAGGTGACTCGTGGGGTCGTACAGAAACACATTCAATATTGTTTTTTTTTTTTTATTAAATTCGAATATTTTTGAAAAATTAAAAAAAAGGAGCAAAATTGGATTTTACTAACAAGATTCTATTCAATAATGCTAAATTTTTACATTTAAGGTACAATTCACCTATTAAATCAAAATAATAATAAATAGTACACATATTTGGAAAAAAAAATTTAATCAGAATAAAGATTTATTTTCTATTATATCAAAAGACAATCATTGATATGGGGCGACAGGATGTGAGTTTATACATGTTCTAGGGTATTGCTCCTTAACAGCAGATGTTGACGTTTTAGTTCACTTTACATGTTTGGGCAAAATGGAACCAGAATTTCAGAAACGTTATTCTAATAAAAATTTCAAGAGTGATACCGAGATGGTAATCAATTTTCTTGTGACATATCAAAGGAATAAGACAGAAAAAGTGAGAGATATCTCCAATAACATTAACTCGAGAGGTGAAGATCATTTATTACAAGTTACTCATCTAGTTGGTCTCCCGTGCCTTGCAGTTCTCGAATTAATAATTAAATGATCGGGATTGTTTTTTAGTTATTTAAAAAAATTATTTCGTAACAAATACCACAAAATCAATTAAATTTGGCACAAAAACAAAACAAAAAAAAAACTAACTGTTGTAATTATTTTTATAAACGTTTGTTATTTGGATACTGTGACCAAATGCAAATTCAATTAATTTTATGTTTGATTTGGGAATCACTAGTCTATGCAAACCTGTGGGGCGAAGTCAGCAACCATGTCAATGAGTTTCCAATTTATAGAGGCTACACATTGTAAGTTCACTGGTTGATATTTATTCATTATTTGATTAAAAGTTTACACGTAGATTTAGTTAGGAATTTTCATTGACCCATGTTAGGGGTGTAAGGCACTCATGAAGCAAAGGTAAAATATGAAATGAAAAATTAAATAATATATACAGAGAATTTCTCTCACTACGAGCTTGAAACATTGTATACCTCCTGAGATATGTTATCTAGTAGTTATACAGCTTAGAGTTTTGAACCCTTGATAAGACTGTCAACCAAGCTTATTCTAAAATTATAAAAAAAAACAAATATGCACAGACGATTTGTTTCAACTTAAGTTTGATGTAGGTTATACTACTTAAGATATTTTAACTAATACCTGAAGTAATTCTAGAGGTCTCACATTTGTCAAACTCAAGGTGTAACAAATTCTCTGAGTACGTTTTTAATTTTATTAATGATTTTCCAATAAGGCTAGCTTACAGTCTTACCAAGGGCTCAAGGCTTCAAATTGTATAAAAACTAGTTAAAATGTCTCAAGGAGTATAACTTATATACAACTCGAGAACTAATTCTCTGTGTATATTTTATAGGAAAGGGATTAGAAAATGGAACCTTGAATGTACCCGAAGATTTTGCACTACCAGGAACAAATGTACTAACTCCATACGTCATTTTGGGAGATGAAGCGTTTCCGCTGAAAAAATATTTAATGCGGCTATACCCAGAATCCACAAGTGTCGATGATATGGAGAAAAGTATATTCAACTATCGACTGTGTAGGGGAAGAAGGCTAGTTGAATGTGCTTTTGGTATTCTATCGCTTTCCGTATAAAGTGCTTTCTATTAATTCAGAGCTCTAATTTTACATTTACCATATAAATTATATTATAGGATTGATAGATTAGGAATTCAATCGAATTATTTTTGGTTATAAAGTTGATATAACAAAATATTAAAAACACGAGCCTGACCTAGACCACCCGACCGTTATACACTGTGAGCAAAAAAATACTGACGAAATAGGGTTATAGTAAAGCTTTTTCATATTTTATATTAGTTTTGTTTCTGTTCTGTATATTAACCCAAGGTTTTTTCAAAATCAGAGACATTTCATTGATAAACATTTAAAAAACAAGTGTTCGATATCTACGTAGTTCAACAAGATCGTTTAGGTAGTTTCAGAAATACAAGCATTAAAAATGCTATAAAAAATACGCCGAATCGCATCTCATGCTTTTTTTTTGACTGACAGGGTATTTTATATGGGTTGAAATGACTGGTACGCCTCTAGAGATTTTGGGTGCATGGATGCTCAATGTGCCTGCCCAACTGACATTTACTTTTTTTAAACCTTAGTGACTAGGTAGATGCTCTAAATTTAAGTGCAACCAAACGTAATGACTACCTTTTAACTGTTATATACTTGAACTTTTATATGATTGAAAAAAGTATTCATAAAATTCAACGCATTGGTGCATACAACCACGTGAAATATATCGTGTAAATACGTAAAAACATAAAAAGAAGTAATCTAAACTCACCACAATCTAATACTTACTGGGTGGATGATGTGACACTTGTTCAGCCACAAATGTCAACTGGTTCTTCTTACACCACGGTACAGGACCATCAGATACTGTTTCCTCAGTTGCACCACTTGTATCTTGTGGAATATCCCAGTGACATTTAAACACTTCTCCTAATATAGGATTGTACGGTTTCTTGGCTACCGAACTTTTTCGGCCCGCATGATAGGAAGATAAGTACCACCTTACTACTTGGATCATACGATCTTTGGGATCTTTCAGATCTGCTATACTAAAAAAAATTATTAATAATTTATTGTGGTTGAAAAAACTTCCTTTAAGATAACAGAGAGATTCTGCAAGGCTTATTTTTCACATGCCTTTGCCCTTACAGTTATTTCAAGCATGCGCAGTATAAAGGCCTAGGAATTACAAGGTTAGGTTTCATCTTCTATAAATTTAGGGGATTTTTTTCGTTCATTTCATAGTTAACCACACTGGTTATTAATATTTGACGGGTCAACATAACTTTCTAAGTTAAAGTTATGTCTAACAGGTTTCTAAGACTTCCTTCAATATTTCGAAGGTAATATGAATGTGCGATAATTAAAATTTCACTTAAAATTGGCACTAGATACACTGTAATGCCATTGTGTCAAAGATTGCAAAATCTCAACATAATCTGAAGACTAATTAACTGTTGTCAGTGTTATTTCCAATAAAAAAATATTATTTAAATTTTACTGTATTTTTTTAGTGGTTTGTATACCTAAGTAGGAAAAAAAACAGACTCTATCATAGTAGCGATAAGAATAACGAAATTCAAATAACTTCTCTTATCAGTTCCTAAATAAGGGAACTCGTTATCCTTAATAAAGGTTTCCCTTATTTTGTTTTAATACTGCGTACGCTCCAAATGATGGGAGCACGCTTCAAATAACGATAATGGTCCTTATATTTAATTTCTTTTCTTTACTACTGCGCAAGCTCCAAACGGTGGGCGCAGGCTTTAAATAAAGATAAAGACAGTGATCTACCAAAATAAGCTTGCAAAGTCTCTCTAATATCATACAAATTTTCTCTAAAATATTCGCTTATTTTCTTTTATTTTAAATGAATTAAATTAATTTAAATTACACTAATTCAAAGTTTTAAAAAATATAGTTTGAACGTTTGAATTACGGAGGTTATCACCATACTCTTGTAAATATGTTCGATAATCGCGAGTTTATTTCGAGAAATGCAATACCAAAGCAACTAAAATATTGTATCTTGCAGTATAAAATTTATTATTAAACTGGTGAAAATGAAAAATTCCAAGGCTTTAACTGTAGGTATTTATTTTCAGTTTTCGTTCATAAAATCTTCTTGGTAACATTTGTAATCTGTAATTAGAATAACGTTCTACACAGAATATACTTGTCCAACCAGAAACTTTAGATTTAAAGGTAACTAGGTCAGGTTTAAATTTCTGGCTCTTTACATATTCAGGGCGCGAATCAGGGCGCGAATTATGAAATGTAACCGAATGATATTCGAACTGGCCCAATTTTCTAAAAATGATGAACCAAAAATGTTTGTGTCATACTATTTATAGATCTTTAGAGGCATGTTAGTATTGCTGATACGGGCCCATGCAACCAGTGGGGAATCGGTCTTCCAGTATTTTTTTGGATGAAGCAAAAAATCCACTGGTAACAAAACATTTAAGATTTTTTACATCTTTATTTCTTGTTTCCTACTTTCATGATTCTTATTACTTTAATTACAATGTAATAAGTGGTAAAATACCATGCTTAAAAACTCACTATCGCTCATCGCTTAGATTATTAGATCTCCGTTTATTAATAAGTTACAGCTATGCACCGCCTAGACAGTATAAATATTTATATAAAGACATAACAAAGTTTCCATTGATAACCTGGAAACATTACCAAACATTACTCGTTTGTTCAGCTTCAATAAATATTACTTGCTAGTTTCATTTTCTATTTTAATTTTATTTTTATATTTTAAATCTTATTTAATTGTTTTAAAATGTGGATTTGAAGGTTAGGGAGAGGACCAGCGTATATAGGTCGATATTTCAACAGTCGGCGCACCTATTTATCGTTTTACTATCGCTGCTGTACTATAGTAAAATGTTTTTTCAAAGAAAACGATATCAAAATGACCGCTTTGATCACATGATGATTTGTAAAATAGCGTTTGAAATCAAGGTTGTTTCTAGAAAGATAGGTTTCAAATATTTCGTATTACACGTCCTTTTGAGTCGAGAATTCTGAAAATTGTATTATTTCGTTTATTAGTTTTAATTATTTATGATCATACATATAAAGAGTTAATCAGGTAGAGGTAGGGTTAAAGGGGGAAATTGCGTCATTTTTTCGTTATTTTGACTTAATTGAACACATAAGCTGTTAATGTGATAGGGGAGGGGTTAGATGGGTTGCTTCATACATATCGTGTTATAAGTCCTTTTTAGGGCTGCTTGAGCCGAGAAATCTGAAAATTGCGTTAATACCTTTCTATAAAATACGTATTATTAAAATTATCGACGTGTAGTGTTTGGGTTAAATTATTTTTAGTACTTATTTTATAATTACGTATGTAGGTAAGGGAAGTTCTGGGTAAGTCATCTTAACCATTTTTAGTGTTCCGTACGGAACACTTATAAGATCACTTTGGTGTCGGCTGTCTGTCACACCCGATTTTCTCTGAAACTATTTGACATAGAAAGTTGAAATTTGGCAGTAATACTTATATTATTGCCAAATTTAACCCCTTAGGGTTAATTTTGGGGGGCGAAAGCTTGTAAAAACAAGAGTTCAAAAATATATATAATGTAATACTTGCGCACACTTTTCTTTGTATTATTTTTAAAAAATTGCGAAATATCGCTGACCCCCCTTATCTAGAAAAGTACTGATCAAGGAATTTTGAAAAAAATTTTGAAATATTCTCCACAAGGTGTAGATTGAAAATGACTACGAGTGCATTAGCTTTAATAATTTATCTGTTATATAAAAAACAAAAATTTCAAGGTCATCAGTTTTCAGTAAAGATCGGAAAAAGTATTGTTGAAAATTTATTTTTGATTATTTTATAGCTCCGTAATAATTTTTTTTATTTTAAAAGCAATCAATGTACGGAACATGCGCATGTCCAACTTGCACCTGACTGGTTATTTTTTTATAATAACCGTATAATTTAAGAAGAGAATATGCATGTTTTCAAATGATTTGCGAATTTAAGAATTCCGTAGCCCTAGAGCTGTACACTACACAAGCTACTTAACATAATGATTACTACGAATTCTTATTAATTTGTTATAACACACCTCAGTACATACGAGTATCTATATAACTATCTAATAAAATGGATTATTCAAAACAACTAGAATAATTTAACTTACTTTACAAATATATCAGGATGGGCAAAATAATCTGCATACATTTCTAATAACGATCGCCTCTCTAATATAAAAGTTGGTAACACGACTTTCGTTAAGTCCATTCCTATTTTAACCTGAGATAGTAAATGTCTAATAACAGAACCGTGGCTTTCCATTTCCACGTCAGGCTCGTCGTCGTCCTCGTAAAGAGCTGAAATGGAAATAAAAGAAGTATAAGATATTGGTATTTAAATTTACCGTGGAACTGTAATTTGATCCAAAAAAGTAGATTACTAGACACAGTAGCAATGGAACAAGCAGTAACGTTGTTGTACGATTTGGGAAAAGATAGAATAGAAATAGATCAAAAATACCTTTTCTCAGCGACGTTCACGTACTATGCCCAATTACCACTAGGCTTAAGTACCAATGAAATGTAGTACACTCAATTGTCATTGGCTGGTGGACACAATTGCAATGTATTGATTGATATGTATTTATGTTATTGTGTAATGCATTGATTGTTATTTATTTATGTTACTGTGAAGTTTGTTTACTAGTTTAATATGTCGAATTTTTCATAGATTCAGTTTAATCTAATTTTCCACGGTCGAGAAATGTGCTATGAAATATTTAATCACGTAAGCGGAAAAACAAGCGAACTTAACCGAAGCAGAGCAATTCTCCACTAAAGGTCTCGTTTTATATAGACTTCATTACAGGCAGCACTTGCTTTGTCAACTCGTACTTCAATTGGTGTGATCAGTGGTTCTAATATAGGTTAGTCAGAGTCATCTAGACTAACTCCACTTGGAGGTAGATCCAAGCCCTCTTTTGTGCGTTGAAAAAGGCTATTATGCATAACCCAAGAATCATTTAAGTTCTAAGGCTAAGTGGCACTCTTGTAATAGATTTCTAAGTTTGGAATGAAAACAATCATATGATTAATGATCTCCAGGGAAATCCTTTTCTAGCAAAAAAATGTACAGAAATGCTTAGAATATTTTTAGGCCATGAAATAAGAAATTTGTTTTAATTAACTCCTTACACAACGTTTCTAATACTTTTGGACACACTTGATTTACTCACTCCATGTACATTTTCTATCGCATAGTATTACGCTCCAGTACCTAGCCAGTGTAACGTTGTACATGTTTGTATTTTTGTTGCAAGCGGATGAGAACGGTCGGTTGGATCAAATACTATGTGTCCAATGTCCATTTTAAGTTATTCTACTTACACAGATATCATTGTAAATTGTTCTTTGAATTCATAACTGAAATGGAAAACTGATTCTGGGTCTAAAGACTCCTTGTAGCCATCTACGCGCGTTTCAATTTGGGTAGAAAACGATTAGAATAGAAAAAGTGTCAGTAATTATTTTGTTGACTGCATTTGTTAGATACCAGTAAATCAACAGTTAATAAATACCTCATTTATTAACTTATACAAAGTTGTAGTTTTATGACATACGCCCAATAACCTCATTTAAAATATAAAGCTGTCTGTGGTCGTAAAAAGCATAGCATAGCATAAAGCTGTCAAATTCAATGATATTTTAACAGCCGCATGCCTATTTATTCTCACATTCAGCAAATTCAAGTTAATAATCGAAATGACAATTATCAAGTCTAGACTGTAACTTATAATATCTCAGCCAGTTTATTATAAATTATTTAGCTGAAAGTAATAAACGAAAAAATGCGGGATGGTGGTAACGCAAACCAGCTTTAACATAAAAAAAGTCAGCCTGGGTTGAACTAACTTGCAGTTACTGTAATTATTATTTTCTAATGTGTGGGATTGGCAGTCAAGGAATTTTATATGATAGAAATTAAAATATATCAGGGTTAAACTTTCCCTTCTTTATAGTTAAAAAACCTCATTGTAAAAAAAGTATCGACAAAACCGTGCACAAGACAAATAAAATATAATACACCGAAAAGTTAAGGTAATAAAATAATTAAGCAGTTTTTTCACGAAAAAGAGCCAGTGGAGTACCAGAAAAAAAATTTGGTACGTAAAAAGGAGTGTGATCCATAATAAGTTGAGATTAATTAACATTCTGTATAGGAAAAATAGACATGCCAGATATATAAAACCGCTAGTCAGGCTATCAGATTTTTGCCGATAGACTATGCTTAATTACAAGTAGTTTATTTTTAGTGTTCTGTACGGAATATTTATGGGATTACTTCGGTGTCCGTCTGTCTATCGGTCACCCCCGATTTTTTCCTTGACATAGAAAGTTGAAATTTGGCATAAATATAGGAATTCATGGATCAATGGGAACAGTGTTGTTTTGAAAGTTAAATTTTGACTTAAGGGGTTAGTTTTGGGGGGTGAAATTGGAAGTGGAAAAATAATTTAGCAGGTGATCAAGTGGGGTGTCAAATGAAAGCTTCTGAAAACACGAGTTCAAAAATATATATGATGTAATATTTGCGCATACTTTTCTTTGTATTATTAAAAAAAAAATAGCCAAAAATCGTCGTCCTCTCTTATCTTGAAAAGTATTCATCAAAAAATTTTGAAAAAATTCTGGAATGTTCTCCATAAAGTGTAGGTTGAGCAAAAATTATTAGGAGTGGAGCATTGTATTTGATAATTTATTGGCATAAAAAAATAAACTATTTGGCTTTACAATATGGTGGAGGTTTTTTAAATATACTTTTCAGTACAGATAATAGTGAACAATGGATAGATACAGAGACAAAATAATTTTATTTTATTTGTTTATAAGTAAACAAATATTTAGGTAGTAAATATTTGTTTTACGCTTTTATTACTAGATTCTAGATTGAGCTTATTGGCTATTAGGTAGCTAAGATGCTATAACTATTATACATTATTGATTAAGAAAAAACTTGAAAATACCTATTGGATCTTAAGATGTCTGAACTTTTTGTCTTATTGACAACTCATTTGGGTGTATTTTGTGAAGTCATTGATCATATTATACCTCCATAACAAAAATTTTTATTTTAAAGACATTCATGGCACTTGACCGGTTATCTTTCAAACTAAAGTCAAATTTTGGGAAGCATGTATTTTTTTCAATCTTCTTAAAAATTTAATATTTATACATCTTAAAATTTAATCTTGCCAATAAATGTTAAAATGTAGAAATTATTATTTTACCAAAAAAAATTTAATCCAAAAAATGTGGAAGAAACATACAAAAATATGTGGATTATATCATATATTTATTTGAAGCACTTTTATACTTATTAGATGGTTCTTTTCCCCATGCATCCATGTTGGTTAAATTGTTTATACGATTATTTACAAAAATCTTGTCACTATAACTTCAAATACTTTAATGTACACAACAGGTATCACCACTACGTCAAACATTTTATTCTTGCATTCGACTCGCGTTTCGATAACCATGTTAGCATCATCAGGAGTCAAATATTCCAAAATCCTAACGTTTTAAATTAAAATTAATTTCAAATTAATATTAAAAAATTTTAAATTACGAGGTAGGTTTCGATGTTGCTTGCAGTTCCAGTCTGCTAGTTTTTAGAATCACTATTTTAACGTGTTCGTTTTTTTTTTTGATAATTAAACTAATGCAAATTTCTAACTTTATTTCGTTATAGTATTTGTAATATTTACCGATTTATTTACTTAATAATGGACAATCCGATATATAATTGTTACAAAGTGCCCTTTAAAATGAATTTTGAATGGCACAAAAAATAGATTCAAGGGACTCACCAGTCTTATTCTCGGTATTTCCCATTTTAAAAGTATACACTATTTCAACGTAGAACATGTTAATATTTAATCAATATTTGTTGCTACACATATGGTACATCTTTATTATTTGTATTTAGTCCCAGATTATTCACAAGGTCAACTTTTTTTTTACTTTTTAAACAATATGATATACCGGGTTACTACGGAAACATTCCAAATATTGGATCATTTAAGATGTGATCAGCATGAAATTTTTGTATGATTATACAGCTAGAACTGATGAACTTTCCGAAATATAAAACAGTTCAAAATATCAGGTCCTGTTTAAATAGAAGCGCAATTAACTTCATTTGCAAGTCCATACGTTCCAAAAGTACCTACAAGGAACATTTTTTTAAGTCGAGGTATTATTTTTATTTGGTTATAGTCCTTACTAAATAAAAATGTTCTATGACCTATTAAACTGGCAGTGCAACAGGAATTTATTCAGGTCTGCAAATTTTAAATAATTTCGTTATTTTTCATTTTCATTACAGAATTATTTTTTTTTATATTCCGTGCCAAATTTTTCTAACGTCGACAAAGGAATATTTACGTGTTATTTGGAAACACACCGGTGAGCAAAAAAATCATTTAACACCGATCCTTGAATTTAATTTTCAAATAGTGGTATTATTTTTAGTATCAATAGAATGCTGATTTTTTGCTCTTTCCAATAACACCAAAAACATTTGGATTTCCAAAAAATTTTACTGATTAAAACGGTTTTAATCAATAGAACCGTTTTTGCTCCCTCAACAGCGTACTCGTTGCGCGCTATTCATTCCTATAAAAACACATGATATTGTATTTTTCTATCATTCCATTATCGGAACTTGAACTGTCAACATCTCTACTATACCTGCTCACTAATTACGTTGTCGGAAAATAGATACCACCTCTGAAGAAACGGCATGAGTCGTTGCCTTATTGCAAGAAGGACATAGCCAACTCTGGAGAGACCGGTTAACGGACCCAAATTGACAGCAGCCCATTGACAAGCGCGCCTCGTTTTTTCCTGAGGACATGTCCACTGGACCTTAGAGCAATGGCGCTTCGTTTTATTCTTCGACGATTCCCGAATGTGTCTACATGGCAATGATGGAAGAAGACGAGTCCATAGGAGGCCTGGAGAATGCTATGCGCAGTGCTGCATTACTGAAACGGTCGTCTACGGAGAAGGTTCTGTCATGTTGTGGGGACGCATTTCCTGGATGCAAAAACCTATTTGGTTTTCATGACTAATGAGACTCGTAGCGGTGGATTAACTGCTCACCGGTACAGCGAGGAGATCCTGCAGGAACACGTCGTTCCATACGCTGTGTTTGTTGGCGATAGCTTCGTGCTGATGCACGACAATGTGAGGCCACATGGTGGCGTGCATCGGTGTGGCAATACCTGGCGGAAGTGGGAATATCCACATTAGATTGACCTGCGCGGAGTTCTGACCTCAATCCAAGCGAGCACATGTGGGATGAGCTCAAAAAAGGGTTCGAGAGAGAAATCCAGCCCCTGAATGGTGGAAGAGGGGGAAGAATCTCACGACAGTGGTGAAAAAGCTCACCCGCTCCATGAAAAACCAGCTGGAAGCAAGTAATAAGGGCTAGGGGGGTAATACAAAAATTTTGATTTCGGTTTTTATCAATAAATTTAATTGTTAAAATTTGTTTAATTTTTTCTTTCTCTTACCTCTATTTTCAATCCTTGTTTCCCCTTTCGATCATTTTAATCAGTAAAAAGCATGAGGTATGCTATGGAATGTGGTATCATTAAATAGATTTCTTAACGTCAACTTTGACGTTAAAATAAAAATTTTAACGGGGTAATATAAAATTATGTACTACTTAACGTTTATATATATAAAAAAAAATCGGAATCAATACAATAATTATTTTTATTTTTACTTCCCTTACTAAAGGGACGTATATTCATAAAAATTATCTAGTTTGAAGTTAAGCTTTATCCAACAAACCATTCTCATCAGCTAGAAAGTATTGTGGGAACTGATGGTTATTACTCGTGGCGTGATGTATGTGACAGTCAATTTAAAAATATGTTCCACAAAAAATTTAGGAAAGAAAATGATGCAAGCGATGCCACCCATAGATCCATCCCATGCAAATTTATAATTTTAAGCATCTCTTAATCGAAAGCCTCACTGAAAAATGGTTTTTTTACATAATAATATATAACTTATGTTAATTTCGAGGTAAAAAACTTTTTTTTTTTTAAATGTGCACCATTTTTCGCAAAAACAATATTTTCAAATTTCCGTACGTTATCCATTAGTTTTTAACATATAACATGTAGGCTGAAAAGTTTTTGGTCTAGCTACTTAATACACATTTTTTTGCAAAATTCGACTTTATTCATAAATATAGTCTCCTTCAAGAGCGATCAATCAGTCCAAAGCTTTTCTAACATTTCTATACCTTTCTTGTAGAAGGATTTGTCTTTACCTTCAAAACAGGCCTCAGTTTCGGCGACAATTTCTTCATTGAAGCCAAATCTTTTTCCGGCGAACATTTTTTGAGGTCTGCGAATATATAAGTCGCTGGGGGACAAATTTGGAGAATACGGAGGATGAGGAAGCAATTCGAACTTTAATTCATGCAATTTTGCCATCGTAACTATTGACTTGTGACACGGCGCATTGTCTTCATGAAAGAGCACTTTGTCTTGTTCATTTGGGGCCGTTTCTTTGCGATTTCTGCCTTCGCACGCACCAATAACTTTATATAATATTCGCTATTGATGGTTTTTCCCTGCTCAGTATATTCGATGAAAATTATTCCATGCGCATTCCAAAATACATAGGCCAAAACCTTCTCAGCCGACTGTGTCTTTGGTCGCTTCGAGCGGCTTTCACCGGCTGCTGTCCACTCAGCTGACTGCCGATTTGATTCCAGTGTGTAGTGGTGGATCAATGTTTCATCCATTGTCACATATCGCATGAAAAATCCTTTTTATTGCGCTTAAACAGGTCTAAACAGCGCTCAGAATCATCAATACGTTGTTGTTTTTGGTCCACTGTGAGCAAACGGGGTATTCATTTCCAACAAAGCTTTCTCATGCTCAAATGTTCATGCAAAATAAGGCCAACACGTTCTTTTGATATCTTTAGGGTGTCAGCTATCTCACGCAATTTCACTTCACGGTCATTCAAAACAATTTTGTGGATTTTTTTATGTATTCCGGTGTAACCACATCATTTGGGTGTCTAGAGCGTTCAGCATTATTTGTATCTGTACGACTGCGTTTAAATTCAGCATACCAGTAAATGAAGAGTGATTTTCCAGGGACAGAGTCCCCGTAACACTTATCAAGCGGTTGCTTTGCTTGAACGGTATTTTTTACCATCAAAAAAAAGTGCTCAATCAACACAGGAAATTCGATTTTTTCCATTGTTTTGAAAATATCAAAAGTAGCGTCACTAAAACCACTGTAACTTGCTGTAACTTGTAAACTGATCGTTGAAATGTCATGAAATTTTAACACGTATCGTTTGAAGGTTGGTATTTCCTAAAAATAATATGGATTTTTTTTGAAAAGGGCGACATTTATGTGTCAGACCAAAAGCTTTTCAGCTTACGTGTTATTAACCAAAATTTTTTGGTTTTTTTGTTCTAGGTTGAAATCTACGAGAGCAATCGTTTCGCCCATTTCAGGCCTTGCATAAAAGGTGCCTTGTCGCCATGGATTCTGAAGCGGCCATTTTGAATTAAAAAGATAAAAAAAAATAATTTTGTACACTTAAATATTTGTTTAATAAAGTACTTCAAATAAATTTTCGACTGCTTTTATTATACTCTTGAAAAAAAATTTCGAAATTAGCCTTTTTGTCTGGGACCTGGAGTGGCCTTACCCCTTAATGTATTTTCGAAAGTCATTCAACAGTCTCGTTTTGTATCGCTTAAATAGCAGAAGGAATTAAATATTATTATTTCAGCAGAATGAGAAGTTACTTTATATTATGATTCTTTGAACAAATTGAAAAAAAAAACTATCTGAACGAAAAAAAAAACAATGAAACTTAGGTTTTGAAAGAAATTGTTACAAAGAGATATTAAAATAATAATTATGATTTTCGCTATATTTCCATGTGTGTTTAGAAAGGCAACTTTAGGTAGAAAAGACAATATTCTGAACTGTATTAAAAATATTAAAATGTATGTTTGGTAAAATTTAAAATTATATTTAAATGTTCTATTAATGTTAAACACGTCAAAATGCGTTTAACCTCTTGCTAGAGGTTCATATACCATTTTAAGTTCATGTCTATCTATATATATATATATATCTATATATATATATATATATATATATATATATATATATATATATATATATATATATATATATATATATATATATATATATATATATATATATATATATATATATATATATATATATATATATATATATATATATATATACATACATATATATATATATATATATATATATATATATACATATATATATACATACATATATATATATATATATATATATATATATATATATATATATATATAATATATATATATATATATATATATATATATATATATATATATATATATATAAATATAAATATATATATATATATATATATATATATATATATATATATATATATATATATATATATATATAAATACAGTGCACGATGTGAACTACATGATCTACAAGTTTGAATATCAAGAATGAGTCTGGACACAAGCTCTGAAAGTAAGTAACTCAAATTATTATTATTAATCTATAATATATATAAAATGCAACGTCTCTCTGTCCGTCCGTTAGTGAGCTTATCACTGGAGAACCCCTTATCCGATTTACTTGTTTTTTTTTTTAAAACATACTTTTGTTCTCTGGCCAGGTTATAGGATATATTTTATTACGTTAGGTAACATAAGGAATAACCAGTGACGATAATAGTGAATTAAGTCGGAAAAAAGTTTGCCGCTACCGCGTTCTCTTGCAATACCATTAAATATGGAATGGAATATCATGTAGCATATAATATAATATATATAAAATGCAACGTCTCTCTGTCTGCCTGTCTGTCCGTTAGTGCGCTTATTACTTGAGAACCACTTATCCGATTTACATGTTTTTTGTTTTAATTTATACATATGTTCTCTGGCCAGGTTATAGGATATATTTATTACGTTAGGTAATATAAGAAATGACCAGTGACGATAATAGTGAATGAAGTCCATGCGAGAGGAGCCGCGGGCACGGCTAGTTATTATATATTAAAAGAAAAGTAGTAAAGATGGATGGATGGATATGTAGTATTTGTGATCAATATTTAGAAATCTGCCGAACACGCGCTCATACGATATAAATAATGCGCCAGTTTCAGCATTTCAAAAGAGATTTTAAATGAGAAGAGGGATGGTAGCGTATATGTTATTTGAGTATCTCGTTGGTAATAACGTGAACATTTGTTATCTGGATAAAATACTGAAATCGCATATTTACGAAATAAATCCACACATGCTCGTCAATCTATGTCTAGTTGCTAGTATACATATTTCAAAAATGCTTTTTATTTATCGCTGACTCCAATAATAACGGCAAAAATGCACACATTATTGATAAACCCTAATTTTATCGGTATCGATTGATTGATGTAATATAGCTTATTGTCACTTAATAAAATAAGTATACTTAGCTTTCAGCATCGCGGTCTTAACTTTTTTTGTCGTCACTAAAATGCATTATAAAATGCTAGTAACATAAATAAGTAATATTTTTATTACAAGAAAGATATAACCATTACTTACCGTCATAGTCTAGGTCGTCTTGGTTAGTACTTCGTGTCGAATTAGTACTGGCTTTCCGGATGGATGATGGTCGCGAGTTCGAATTAAGGTTGGTGGGCGGATTCGGCTTGGACGATGGTATTTGAGTTTGACCGTCATTGTCGAATGACCTTAGGCTACTGAAATAAGAGAGAAAATTCTTTTAATGAATATATCGAGTCAAGTTTTTAAAAGGAACAACAACAAGGATGTTATGAAATTCATATATTGAAACGGGTGACTCGTGGGGTCATGTAGAAGCACATTCAATACTTTTTGATTAGAAAATTTTTAAAAAATTAAAGGAAGAGTACAACTGGATTTTACCAGCCCAATCTACCCGCTCCTGAAAGGCGTATTGTAATTGTACGAATCAGCTTAAGTGCAGTCCTGTGTTGCCAAACATACGATTTTCTTCAACAATTACATATTTTTCAATTTCAGGTAAAGTTAATCTAATAACAAATGAAAATAATAATAGAAAACACCAAGCAAAAATAATATGTAACCATAATTAAGAAATTTTTTTTATCTATTATTTGAAAAGAAATAATTCCTGGGTAACGCACGAGAACAATTGGATCACTGCCCTTTAAAAGCTGATTTTGACTTTTATATTAATAGCTGTTTGGGTAAAATAAAAACAGAATTTCAAATAGGTTTTTCTTTCAACTTTTCCAAGATTAATATCGAAATGGTAACCGATTTTCTTGTTAGAAATGCAATATTTTTTAGTGCCACATTGAAAAAATAAAGTAAGTTTAAAAACGTATTTGTTTATTATTTTTATGTATCTTAAATGTGCAATTGATCTCCATATCTTATGTTGTGCGTGACATATTTATAACTAAACCAATTGTACTGAACGACACGAACTATCACACTGCTATATTTTACACTTTCTACAAATTTCTTAATTAACACCACTATATTAGTCTATGGATATCTTTAAAAAAAACCTGCAATAACATTGATCTTTATCTCATTTTACCGACGATATATCGCAAAATTTGTAAAAGTTCTCTGTAAATAAACAAACTAAACGTGAATTTTACGTTTTAGTAGAGGGCGTTGTCACTTGGCTACCACCAAGCAGAGAGAGAGAGGGAGTAAGCCACTAAAAAGTTACCGAGAAAGTCACTCGACGCACAATAAATCCTTTGTCGGGCTTAGAATCATCGCAACATACCTTAACAATTAATTTATAGTGTCTTCGTTTTTACAATAAAGCAAATAAAATTGAAATATAAAACTTCTGTAATTAAATTGTTGGTTTCACGAAGTAATTATTTTAAGAGGTAATAATTTTTATATTTTTTTTTATTAAGTTTGTTTGTGAAAAACCTAGTCAAATCGGAGGAACACTGCAGACCTTACGTTCTGGTTAACGATCGGCGATATTGTAGAGTTGTATGGTTCAGCAGTGGCGGCGCCAAAAATATTCATGTCATCATATCTTTAGGATCGATTTTTTCCTTTATTATTGAGATCCACACATATATGTGTGTGTATGTGTGTGTACAGGGTGAATCAAATGAAAACCTTATAAGTGCAATAAATATTATATTGTAACCATTAAGAAAAAATCATACGTATCGACGTAGTGTCCATGAAGTTGAATGCAAGTTTTCCACCGCTTCGGAAGTACATGGATACCATGTTTAAAGAATTCTTTTGGTCATGATTGTAGCCGCATGGTTTTCACCTCTTCACCACTTCTGAAATGCTTGCCTCCCATCTCTTCTTTGAGCGACTCGAACAGATGAAAGTCACTAGGGGCGAGGTCTGGTAAATAAGGTGGGTGTATGAGACATTCAAATTTGATGTCCTCGATAGTCTGAACTATCAAATGGGCAGCATGCGGTCGGGCGTTGTCATGCTGGAACAATACATCTGAAGTCAGAAGTGCTCGTAGTTTACTCCTAATTGCACGGCGAAGTTGATTTTTAAGCAGATTTGAATAAGAAGTACTGGTTACTGTCAGTCCCCTTTCTATGTAATGCTCCAAAATTATTCACTTTGCAGAGAGTGAGCGAGACTTTTCCCGCTGATGGTTGGCTGTAGAATTTTTTCGGTTTCGGTGATGAGTTATGGCATCATTCCCACCTAGGTTTCATTGACTGTAACAATTTATTCCAGAAATGCTTCACCTTCGACGTTGAAATAATGAAAAACGCGGTGCACGTTGTCAATGAGGCAGCCATCTTGTTACTGATGCGGCTGCCTTCGTCGTTACAGCATCACTTTGCCACCTGTTGGTCATTTTGTGAAACGAAAGGAACACAGCTAGCAAATATAACTTTTCGGAACCCTATTGCACTTTTTAAGTTTTCATTTGATTCACTCTCGTATAAGTAACACGTAGGCTGAAAAGTTTTTAGTCTAGCTACTTAAAATTCATTTTTTTGCAAAATTCAAGAGCGATACAATCAGTCCAACGCTTTTCTAAGATTTCTATACCATTCTTGTAGAAGGATTTGTCTTTGTCTTCAAAATAGGCCTCAGTTTCGGCGATAACTTCTTCATTGGAGCCAAATCTCTTTGAGGGCTGCGAATAGACGATCGTCGCTAGGGGGCCAAATCTGGAGAATACGGTGGATGAGGAAGCAATTCGAACTTCAATTCATGCAATTTTGCTATCGTAAATACTGACTTGTGACACGGTGCATGTCTTGATGAAAGAGCACTTTTTCCTTGTTCATTTGGGGTCGTTTCTTTGAGATTTCCGCCTTCAAACGCACCAATAACTTTTTATAATATTCGCTATTGATGGTTTTCCCTTTTCAGCATAGTCGAAGAAAATTATTCCATGCGCATCCCAAAATACAGAGGTCAAGACCTTCCTAGCCGACTGTTGTGTCTTTGGTCCCTTCGAGCGGCTTTGATCGGCTGCTATCCACTCAGCTGACTGCCGATTTGATTCCAATGTGTAGTGGTGGATCCATGTTTCATCCGTTGCCACATATCGCATGAAAAAATCCTTGTTATTGCGCTTAAACAGGTCCAAACAGCGCTCAGAATTATCAACACGTTGATGTTTTTGGTCTATTGTGAGCAAATGCGGTATCTATTTCGAACAGAGCTTTCTCACGCCCAAACGTTCATGCAAAATATGACCAACATGTTCTTTTGTTATCTTTAGGGTGTAAACTGTTCACTTTACGGTAATCCAAAAAAATTTGTGTTTTTTTTTATGTTTTCCGGTGTAAAAACTTCATTTTGGGCGTCCAGAGCGTTCAGCATCATTTGTATCTGTACGATCGCGTTTAAATTAGCAGTACCAGTAAATGATGAGTTATTTTCCAGGGGCAGAGTCCCCATAACACTTATTAAGCCATTGCTTTGCTTGAACATCAAAAAACAGTGTTTAATCAACACACGAAATTCGATTTTTTTCCATTGTTTTGCAAATAACAAAAATAGCATCACCAAAACCACTGTAACTTGTAAACTAATCGTCGAAATCTCATGAAATTTTAACACATATCGTTGGTACTTCCTAAAAATAATATGGATTTTTTGAAAAGGGCGACATCTATGTGTCAGACCAAAAGCTTTTCGGCCTACGTGTTATATGTCTATGTACATGTATATATATATATATATATATATATATATATATATATATATATATATATATATATATATATATATATATATATATATATATATAATACTGGTTTAGTAAGTCGATCAAAAATAACACTTAATAAAAAACTTCCAACTCCCTATTAAGAAAATTTCACATTTATCATCTCAATATAAGTGTAATGCCATCGTTGCTTGCAAAAAAATAATATTTAATACTTGGTACTTTGTTAATTAATTAATAAATCCGAATGTTACTGTAATAATGCAATACTAATAATAAAATGGAGTTACATCTAGCTCGATGATCTGGCACCGACCCCGTAACAAGAAATCCCATCCCTAGTTTAATCTTCAAATAGAGCACGCAACCAATCCTCAACACAATAAACAAGCATATAATACCCCAGTACATAACAGACTTAAGCACAAACGAAGACAGTCACACTATAAATGCAGCAGCAATCACCACTCTAACACAAAATAATCAAAAACTCCCGCAACGACAAAGAAACCCCAACAGCACAAAACTAAAATTCAAATGGCAAATAAGAATAGAAAACAAAATCAACAACATCAGGAGAGATCTAGGACACCTTACTCAGTTCATAAACGGGAACGCGTCCAAACGTGTCACACTAGGTGTAGACAAGATCAAATTCAAGTCTCCCAATAGAACTGTGTCAGAAATCCTTGATACTCTGAAACAAAAACTATTCGTAAATGCCGCAAGACTTCGTAGATACGAAGAATCAAACGAGAGGAAAGACACCAACAACCAAAACTTCAGGCAATTTCTCACACAAATTATGAAAACATGGAACACCAAAATCCACCTAAAAACACAAACCGAACGCATCCAAACAGAACAGCTGTACATCAGACGGGGTATATTTCAGGGAGATCCGCTCACCGCTGTATGGTTTTGGCTCTGTCTCAATCCACTCTGAAATACACTAAACAGAACAGACCATGGTTTCAACATCACACGCCAAAAAGTAAACCAACATAAAATAAACCACCTCCTATATATGGATGACATAAAACTCTAGGCTGCCATAAAAACATAGCTGAAAGAACTCCTCAAAATCACAGAAACATTCACCTTAGATATCAATATGAAATTTGGTGTAAGTAAGTGCTCCACATCAACGAAGGCCAATGGAAGGGCCACCACGAGACAGAAACCATCAACAACGAAACACTTGATAACATGCTCGACAAGAAACATACAAATATCTAGGCTTCCAACAAAGCATCAAATTCAACCACACTCACATCAAAACAGAGCTCAGAACCGAATTTAAAAACAGACACGCGAACCTTTTACAAAAAAATTCAACTCCAACAATCTCACTAAAGCCATCGACACGTTCGCTATACCTATACTCACATATTTATTGGGTATCATCAAATGGTCACACACAGACATAGAAAATATTCACATCCTTATACGTTCCCAATTTACCAAATACAGGAAATTACACTCCAACGCATGCAAAGAAAGATTTACCATCGAGAGGAAGGAAGGAGGAAGAGGAATCATAGACAGCCTCCACACAGCAGCAGTGAAAGCAGACAAAAACTACACACCTGTCGACTTATCCCGGGCAGACCATCCACCAGACACACACAGTCACACCCAATTACAACAGGAAAAGATGAAAACCTGGTAGAAAAAAACACAGATACCACATAGAACAAGACCACGTAAATAAAAAAACAATCATACACCTGGTTACAGGATGGGCAGCTATTCCCTGAAACAGAAGGCTTCTTACTTGCCATCCAGGATAAAGTTATATTAACCAGAAATTACCAAAAGCATATCATCAAAGACCCAAGTATTACAGAAGACAGATGCAGGAAATGCCATCAGCAGAAAGAAACGATCGAACATATAACAAGTGGATGTAAAATATTAGCCGGAAAGGAACATACAGCCAGAAATGACTTAGCGGCAAAAGTAGTTCATCAAGCACTAGCCACAACATACAAACTCATAGGAAACAGATCCCTACTACAAATACACACCAACATCCATACTTAAAAATAAAGATTACAAGCTCTACTGGGATATCAGTATCCATATAGATGAAACAGTCTCCGCCAATAGACCCGATATTACTTTTCAGTGTAAAAAAGGACCTACCTAATTGACATAGCTGTCTCCAACGACACACAAACATCCAAACGAAATACACAGAAAAAATCTACAAATATACAGACCTTGCAACAGAAATAAAAAGGCTATGGAAACAAGAAAAAGTCATCATTGTCCCCTCATTATATCAGCCACAGGCCTTACACCAATAACATTCACACTACACTTTGTACAATTAGGACTCAACACAAACATACACAGAAACATTCAGAAGTCAGTGATTTTGAAAACATGTAACATTGTCAGGTAACTCCTTAATAATGGTAATAGTCTTTGTGCTGACTTGGCTTGGGCCCGTCAGCCGAACATGGAACCACATTGACTAAATGTGAGAAAGAAGAACTTGTTTGTATACTAATAACGATACTAATAATGTCACTAATGATATTGTTAATAATGTAATGTTAATGTCCTCTCTAGCTGACCGCCTATTATTTTATACTTTTGCTATCTAAAATTTACCATAGGCGTACTTTTAAGTTTAACTAACAAATATTTTACTTATCATGGCAATGATAAATAAGTTTGGCGACTTCTTGGCGCCATCAAGAAGTTTACAAGAGAAATTATCAGCTATTTTAGAGAGCCGTATTTGAAAAGGGTCAGTAAAATTACCTTTTAAATTTTCCTTTATTTTCCTGAAACTTTGAATATATTAAATTTAAAATGTTAGAACACAAAATCTATTATTTTATAAAAAAAAGTTAAATACATCTACAATATAAAAAAAATGAGAGTTTAACCATGCACAGTTTTTATCGTTGTCCATTTAATTAATATAAATTTTTAATTAAAAAAAATGCTTTTCGATTATGGGGATATATCTTAAAAAAGGTTTTATTAATGGCTGAATTAAGTACACTAACTGCAGTTTAATACAAAGTGTGTTAGAATAGTTTATAATTAGGTTTTTATACAGGGTTTCTCGGTAAAAAAGGAATCACCTGAAATAACTTGAAAACAACTTGTTTTTATGACAAAACGGGAGATTTACCGTGAGTGACATATTCAGTGCGACAATTAATTTTTCGGACTGGTGCTTTAAATAATAGATAAAATATGTTTTTTCAGTTTTCTTTTTTTTTTTTTTTTAAAAAAATTCTATATGTTATCCTCCTAATTGAACGCACTTTTTACAACGATTTAATAGTGATACAAATGAATTTTCTAATTAGGTTGGTGGGATGGCCTTCAAAGCATGTGTAGTCCATTGAATGGTTTCTATATCCTCGAAAACAAACGTTTTTAACTTGATTTTCATTTTTGGAAATAGTGAACAGTTATGAGGTCCTAAATTAAGTGAATATGGTCAATGGTTTAATATTTCCGAGCCAAAACTGTACGAACAATGAAAAAAGCGACTTGATGCATTATCGTGTAATAAGCTCCAACCGTTATATACGATATTTACACGACGAATTTTATTCATTAATTACTATTTGCCATAGACAGCATGGAATTTTCCATGCATTTTCTGGCTTGTGGTAATGACTTCGGTTCCATTATGCACTTTGATGTACCATGTCTCGTCATCAGTAACAACTGATTTTAGGAAGTTTGGATTATTTCTAGAGGCTCGTACGATTTGAAGTTCATTTACAGTCTTTTCGCAAAATCGTTTGAATCATATCCTTGCCGGTGCGTAACGCTTCTCCCATCATTTTGAATAATGCATTGTGATCATCTGCTACGAATTCACGAAGTCTTTGAACCTGGTGTTCGAATTGATATTGATCCTTCCATGTGTTTGTCGTTAAGTAGTTTTCTTCAATTAAAAAAAAAAACGTTTATGCAATTCAGTGCGCTTGATAAACAATCATTGTAATATACTTTTTCATCATTTTGTTCTTATATTAGGGTGATCACAAGGTATAGGGGGGAAAAATATTTTCATCGTAATGCCGGTGGGACCCTCTAAAATTTGCCATTTGTCTAAAAAATACGATTTACACAGTTTTAGCTCAATTAGTTAACGTTAACCCGTGCCTCATGGAGGTTAAAGCTGTAAAATTCGATTTTTTGCAAAAAAATCGTGGTTTTTCCTTCATAAAATGAAAACCACTCGTCCTAGAAACCTGACTCTTGTTTCATTTCCTAGGAAATGTTGTTGTCTTAAAGTTTTACTCTAACCACTTTTTTGTTTGTATTTGAAGATATTAATCATCCAAGACCGGACATGATTCGAATCCTAAAATTCGACCTTCGATCTGTTTAGAAAACGAAAAGTGAAAAATGGCAACAACGATACCTAACTTAAGTCCTTTTAACCATTTTTTATTTTCTTTGTAAAACAATTATACAAATACATCATTATACAATATATAATAAGGCATAAAATTATCATTTGTTTTAACTTTATAAATAATTTTACGAATTGCAAGGTAGTGGGTACCTACCTGATATTTAGTTTTATTCCTTAAAAGCTTTGTTTTTGTTACAAAAAAAACTATTGCTATGGACCCTTTTATCAGGGTCAGTGTCATAAACCACACTCCTTTTTTGTTCCTTGTCTGGGTGCCCGGGGAGGAGTCAGAGCGTTTTAGTTTAAGTTTGCTTTTCAAGCAGTGACCATTTCAACAACGTTCGTTTAGTGACTTCTGTGAGGTTTGCGGGACAATGTCTTCTACATCATCAACGAGCCATGCTTGTTCGGGTTCGAGTTCAAGGAAGAAAGAAATGGTGCATTTAAACGACCACATGTCTCATCAAATCAATGGTAGTAAATTACCATCTAATTGTCAAGTCTTACGCAGTTTATTTTATAATACTCGTATACGGCAAGTGAAACTAAACACCAGAGAAGCTGCAAGACTTACAATACAGGAAGTTTTAATTTTTTGGGAGAAAGCTAAGATATCAACCAGAAACCTAAAAGATTGTGTGGCAAAATTAGAAAAACTGTACAAACAGTGGAGAAAACCGCAAAAAAGGCTAAAAGATCTAAAAGCACAGCGCAAAATAAAAAAGTAGAAGCTTTCAAGTCATTCAAGTCACAGAATTTTGTTTATTTATAATCAATTTTTAAGTAAAAGCGTGGTTCAACGCCCCCAAACCCACTTTGGCCCCCAACAAAGATCTACATTTTTTTGTGAAATACAGACAAATTGATAAAGAACTTGCAGACAAGGTACTGTCTAAAATGATAAATCATCTGTGGTATCTCGATTCGAAGCTAGTCGCATTTTCATTTTTTGATGAAACTTTAGAAAAAAATGTCAAAACAAGCATGGCTGCAAAATATCTAAAATTAATTTCCGTTGAAGAAAAAAGTTACGATGATAGGGATGTAAAAGCAAGGCTCAATCTCGAATAAGTGGATGATTGATTATTTTGTTTCTCATCAAACTCTAAATTTTTTCAAGAGATTTGAAATTGATACACTCTCTTTTAATACTAATAACGATGAATGGTGAGACAATTCACACTATTTAAAAGCTAACAAAATAGTAAACAGTTTTAAGCACAGCTGAAAGAGGTGTAAAATTAATTTAAGACTTCAATTCCTGTTTGACGAAAGATGAAGAACAACGGCAGTTTTTGTTACAAGTTGTATCTAAACTTAGGAAAATTTTTCCTGACTCTTCGAAGGCTTACCACCCTGATCTAATAATAAATTTTAAATGTAAATAACAATAATAATTTCTTTCATTTATATTGCTTTCTTTTTTATAACTAAACTTTAAATAATAAAATGCATTTGAACATTATTTCTTCTGATTTTTATATCTTTTTCCTTTCTTTTCTCCTAAATCCTTCATTTTCAATTTGGATTTTGCTCTATTTACTCTTGAAAACAGTTTTAACTAAACCCTTTTTTATATTCATATTGAAAAAATAAATAAAGTATAATTGCATCTTGCAATGTTTTTAGACATTTTCATAAAAACTCAATTTTAATAAAAAGGCAAACCGTAAACCTTGATAAGGCACGGGTCAACGTTATCCAATTGAGCTGAAACTTTACCAATCTCATTTCTTAGTCAATTGGCAACTTTTAGGAGGGTCCCCCCAAAAAATATTACATTTTAGCTATCTACTTTTATTCCGTGCTAAAATTCAAAATTACATATTAAACTTGTAGATGACATATATTACCATTTCACAAAATTAATTGTTTCGCTGCATATATTACCGTATTAGTCTCATCTCCAAAGCTACTCTACATTTATTTTAATGGGACTTTACGTTGATTTCAATACAATTTCAAAATAAATTTTAATAAATTAAAAGGACATTAGTGTTTGAAATGTTCTATTTATTAAAACAAAATGAACAGTTGATTATTAAAGAAAAACGAATACGATCAAATAGTTCTGAGAATCTGTTGTCGACTTCTTATACAAATATTGTATCTAATTTTAGAAAATATCAGGCATAAATCCCAATAAAAAATATTTTAGTCCTTAGTTACAGATATTTAAAACCTTTACCCCTAAAACTTTAAATTAAACATTGTTTCGTGAATCATCATACTCATGTTACGAAATAATTGGGGTACGTTCTCCTATTTTATTAATAAGTATGTGTCTTTGTCTATTATATTACTGTTTAAATGATAATAAAGGCAAAAAATTCAACGTTTCGACGAACCCATCAAGGAAATAAAAGAACGTCTGGTATTCTTTAGTAGACGTTTTTAGTGTTCCGTACTTATAAGATGACTTCGGTGTCTGTCTGTTTGTCCGTTTGTCTATCACACCCGTTTTTCTCCGAAACTATTTGTAATAGAAAGTTGAAATTTGGTAATAATATAGGAATTGATGGCCTCATCAGAGCCATGTACTTTTGAAAGTTAAATTTTCACTGAACGGGTTAGTTTTGGGGGGTGAAATCGGTGAATATATATATATATATATATATATATATATATATATATATATATATATATATATATATATATATATATATATATATATATATATATATATAATGAAATACTTTCGCATACTTTTCTTTGTATTATTTTTAAAAAATTGCGAAAAATCGCTGTCCCCCCCTTATCTTGAAAAGTACCGATCAAAAATTTTGAAAAAATTCTGGAATATTCTCCATGGGGGGTGTAGATTGAACGAAAATTATCACGAGTGCATTACCTTTAATAATTTATCTGGTACACTACCGTCAGAAAGTATTTGCCCACCTAATTATTTCAGTCCCAAGGCAACAAAAACCCAGATAATATTTTTTTTTTAATTTTAATGAATTATTATTTATTTTCACATTATTTACAGTCTAGAAAATCAGAAAAATATTTATGATTTTCCAGGATTTTTTTAATTACCGCTTTACAGAGTTTCGGCATTCTGTCCAGTAGTTTCTTCATAGTTTCTTCGGTTATTTTAACCAATTCTGCTTGAAAAAGTTCCCACAAGTGATTTTGTGATGTTGGATTGAGTTTTCGAATACACCTGTCCAAATGGTCTCGCAGCAATTCGATGGGGTTCAAGTCGGGTGATTGTGGTCTCACTTCCAGGACGTCATCGGATTTCCATTGGTCCAAAAGTTCTCTAATTTGTTTAGCAGAATGTTTATGGTCCTTGTCATGCTGGAAAACAAATTTCCCCTGAAAAATATCTCTTCCAGAAGGAAGCATTTGAGTTAGCAAAATTTCTTGATACTGTTGTTTTCGCATGATTCCTTCTATCCTAAAGATTTTTCCGATTCTACCGTTGCCAAAACAACCCCAATCTATTACTGAACCTCCACCATGTTTTACTGTAGGCAACTGACAGGTTTCCAACATCCTCTCTCCAGCTGACTGCCGCACGTAAACTCGTTGATTTGAACCGAAAATTTCGAATTTAGATTCGTCGCTCCAAAGGACGGCATTCCATTGTTATGATGTCCAATTTTCATGTTCTCGGGCCCATTCTAAGAAGTGGTTTCGTCACTGCAACTCTCCCGTGTAGTCACCTTCTGCTAATCTGTTCTTCACGGTGGTCACGCTAATAGGTATGGGCCGGGGTTTACTTGAGCCGTGATTTCTGCTGCGGTTAGGCGGCGATTATGTCTGCTGGACATTGTTATAGCTGTCTTCAGCGGGAATCGTTTTTCGAGGCCTTCCTGAACGTTTTTGGTTGAAAATTCCATGTCCTGCATTTTTTTTACGATGTAGTCCACCGTTCTCCTTGGCACCCGCATATCACTCGCGATTTGGCGACTCGAGTGACCATTTTGATGTCTCGCAATTATCAGAGCCCGATTTTCAACGGAAACTTTTTTCGTTTTTGGTATTTTGACAAAACAATTGGGCCTGTATCAGTGACAAAGTATTGTTTGCGAATCGTTAATTTCCAAAAGGACAATGGTATTTATAGCATAGTTTTTATCATAAAATGTCACTAGTAATTTCCATAATCGCTAGAAACTTGAAATGATTTCTTACTTCAACTGGAATTCTCAGAAATCGCCGCAAAACGATTATCAAGCAAAATTTGGAAATTTGTTCTAATTGGTTTTTAATTTGTGATTTCACCAAAAAGGCTTATCTAAACAATTTTATGATGAACACTTGTTAAGAACAACTAAATTTACCTAATAAATAGGTTTAATTAGGTATTAAATTTTGGCAGTTACATTGAAATTTCTAGGTGGGCAAATACAAATACGGTAGTGTATATAAAAACAAAAATTTCAAGGTCATCAGTTTTCAGTAAAGATTGGAAACAAACTTTGTTGAAAATTCATTTGGGGTGTGTTTTGTGAAGTTACTGATCATTTTATCCCTCCGTAACAAAATTTTTATTTTAAAAGCAATCAACGTACGGAACAGTATTTGCGCAAGTTCAACTTGCACTTGACTGGTTATTTAAAACCTGATTCAATGCTTTAATGTTAGCATTTAACTGGCAGTTCTCAATTAATGTATTTCTTTCTAAATGAAAACTCATGTTTGTGTTGTGTTCTTCCAGTTGAAAGGTTTAAAAAAGAACAAAATAATAATTAAATGTTTTATTTAATTATTATTAAGCGCGTAACACAAGTAAACACGGTAAAACATTTAAGTAATAGGAAAAGGCATGAAATATCGGTCAAATAACTGATATATATATATATATATATATATATATATATATATATATATATATATATATATATATATATATATATATATATATATATTTTCATAAATGCTAATTTCCGCTAAGTCATAATTTTAAAGTTGATAAAATATTTGCGACAAGATTTCCGATAAAACATCCCTGCCATAATTGATAAATGTATACTTTTGTAGGAAAAATACTTGGAGGGTGTTAATATTAAAGATCCACTTTAAAATACTATAGGCAAGGAGGGAGTGAAAATTGGCATATTATACACCGTCTGTTCAAAAAGTTCTCGGACAGCCTTAATAAAAAAATAGAAAAATTTAAAGTGAACATTTGATTACTTCAGATATTCTACATAGGCCCCTCGGACCTCAATACAACGTTCAGAATGTTCATATGGCCATGTGAAACTGTTAAAAAAATCTTCTTTTGCGATCATGTTTATCTCGCACGTCACAGTGGTGTTAATGTCCTCCAAATTGTCATTAGGAGGGTGGTGGAGTACGAACACTTGTTGCGGGTGAGTTGTCATGAAGCAAGAAAAACATCTTTTTCGTTCCATCGTTTCGGTCAAACCTGCTGAATCGTCTTGCAAAGTCACTCTATGACACTCACGTAGTATCTGGTATTCACTGTAGTGCCCCCGGGAACAAATTTTTTGTGGATAATTCCTTGGGCGTCAAAAAATGCGATGAGCATTGTCTTTGTTCTTGACTTTGTCGACGTTGTTTTTGTTCGGGTGTCAGGCCCTGGGAACAAACTTCGCAAACACTTTCCTTTTGTTCAAAACATTCCGGACACTTGATTTAGAGATGTTAAACTTTTCTGTCATCAATCTTCATGAAAGATGACGGTCGGTTTGCATGAGACGACGAATTTTCACGTTTGCGTCGGCAGAAATTGTGTTGACACGACCTGATCTCGCATCATCCTCGGGCGACTCCCGTCCTTCCTTAAAGCGTTTAACCCGCACAAAACTTGTGAACGAGATAAATAATCATCAATGTACACTTTTTTCAAAGATTTAAAGATTTACGTGGCTGCTTTACCCAGTTTCATATTAAATTTGCTCGCTGCTTCATTACACTTCTGTGACACAACGACTAGGACACATATATCTATACAGTTCGCACGTCTGCTACTCAGCACTGACTGATTAGAACTGCCTGGCTGAATGCAAATGTGTTGTTTACAGATATGAGTTTAAGCCTCTAGTGTTGTTTACGAGATGGTGCTGCTTAAAAGCCAGGAAAAAATCAGTCCCGAAATTTTTTGGACAGACGGTGTAGAATTAAGAGGGAATCGCAACTGCAGTATTTATGTAAATCATTTTAATGTGTATAAAAAAGGTAATTTTGGCCACTGTAACCAAAGTAACAAGTAGGCTGAAAAGTTTTTGGTCCAGCTACTTAAAACAAATTTTTTTTGCAAAATTCGACTTTATTCATCAACGTAGTTTCCTTGAAGAGCGATACAATCAGTCTAACATTTCTATACCTTTTTTGTAGAAGGATTTGTCTTTGCCTCAGTTTCGGCGATAACTTCTTTACTGGAGCCAAATCTCTTTTCCGCGAGCAGTTTTGTGAGGTCTGCGAATAGATAATAGTCGCTAGGGGCCAAATCTGAAGAATACGGTGGATGAGGAAGCAATTCCAACTTCAATTCATGCAATTTTGCTATCGTAACGATTTACTCGTGACACGCTGCATTGTCTTGATAAAAAGAGCACTTTCTTCTTGTTTATTTGGGGCCGTTTCTTTGCGATTTCTGCCTTCAAAGGCACCAATAACTTTATATAATATTCGGTATTGATGATTTTTCCCTTCTCAGCATAGTCGATGAAAATTATTCCATGCGCATCCCAAAATACAGAGGCCAAAACCTTCCCAGCCGACTGTTGTGTCTTTGGTCACTTCGGGAGGTTTTCACCGGCTGCTGTTCGCTCTGCTGAGTGCCGATTTGATTCAGGTGTGTAGTGGTGGATCCATGTTTCATCCATTGTCACATATCGCATGAAAAAATCCTTTTTATTGTGCCTAAATAAGTCCAAACAGCGCTCAGAATCATCAAAACTTTGTTGTTCTTAGTCCACTGTGAGCAAACGCGGTACCCATTTCGAACCGAGCTTTCTCATGCCCAAATTTTCATGCAAAATATGATAAACACGTTCTTTCGATGTCTTTAGGGTGTCAGCTATCTTACGCAATTTCACTTTACGGTCATCCAAAACAATTTTGTGGATTTTTTTGATTTTTTTCGGTGTAACCACCTCATTTGGGCGTCCAGAGTGTTCAGCATTATTTGTGTCTGTACGACCTCGTTTAAATTCAGCATACCAGTAAATGATGAGTGATTTTGGAGGGGCAGAGTCCCCGTAACACTTATTAAGTCATTGCTTTGCCTGCATGGTATTTTTTCCCATCAAAAAATAGTGTAGAATCTACACACAAAATTCGATTTTTCCACTGTTTTGAAAATATCAAAAGTAGAGCCACTAAAACCACTGTAATTTGTAAACTAATCGTCGAAATGTCATGAAATTTTGACACGTATCGTTTGAAGGTTGGTACTTCCTAAAAATAATATGAATTTTTGAAAAGGGCGACATCTATGTGTCAGACCAAAAACTTTTCAGCCTACGTGTTAATATTTTTAAAAGTCTGCAAGCTGTTGCGATAAAACTACTAAACAGAGTACAATAAAAAAATCTTACCTGCGACGGCGAAAATTAAGACGACTGTTGATAAGTCGCAACATATTGCTTTATCTCTTATGGCGGCACATTGGTAAGTTCAATAACTCCATTTAGTTACAATAAATACTATCGCGTCTCGATACAAATTGAGCTATAAACTACATTTTAAATGCAACGTTTTTGTTGGACTTAATAATTAGTTTTAATTACTTTAAGTAACTTACAGATACTATTGTACATTTATGAATGATAACAAAGCATCTAAAAATAAATACGCACTATTAAATTGTACCAATTTAATAGTAATAATAGTTATTCTCATATCTAAATGAAGAGAAGCTTCTGAATTTTTTCTTGTGATTTTTAGATTTCTCGTTAACTTATCGTGTTTGTTTCTATGGGCATAAATAGTGTGTAGTAAAATAGTCCAATGAAGTAAGATTTGGTGAGTGGCTGTTACCTTAAAATTATATGAAATTTTACTACATCACTTTCAGTTATCGATGAAGAAACACAGTTTTTAAAAATACTCAAATCTTGACAGTAGAAAACTCGTATATTGTTAATTGATTCCAATTTTCATCAGAGTTTTCCATAAATTTACAGGTTGTATTATTAACGGACTAAAGCTAGTAAAAAAAGCAGTGACTGATTCAGAGTATGTGGCCGCTAATAGCGTCCTACTCAGAATGGGCAGTCGAAACATAAACTCGCCAACCCGTCTGACAAGCGTGGCATTTAAATGTCAAATTCTCTTTACGTCAGATGTCAGATTTTAAACTAAAAAACGATATCCCAGGTGCGTAGAATAATAAATTTATAATCCCACACTGACCTATTGCCAGTCAGTCCGAGGATTTGACAAATTTGACAGTTACACCATAGATTAGAAAAAACACGGTATGAATTGGGTCAAACGAAATGGTACATCCGGTTCTGGGAGTAAGTGAGGTAGTAACGGCAGAGTGGGAATACTAGTACATAAAAACTTCCAAGGAAAGATAAAATGTATGAAAGCAATCACAGAGAGAGTTATATGTATGACATTTAAACTACATATATTAAACACACTAAAAGTCATACAGGTATACAGTCCCTGGCCAAATTATTAGACGCACTGCAAGATTTCATGTAAAATATTAATTACCGAGTGATATTGTACCGTTTTATTATTTTAAATTGATTTGTTTTTTTATTTTTATATTATCCAATGAATTACCTATTTATTTGACATAAATAAAACAGCATTAATTTAGAAAAGCATAAGTTTATTAAGTTTTAAAGAAAAGTGAAATTAATGTTAGTAAAAGTCAATATTTAGTTGAGCCACCTTTAGCCGCTATCAAAGCTTTAATTCTGCGCGGCATGCTATCAATGAAAGATTGTACTGTCTCCTGCATTTGAGGATGATGATTCCACACATGAATAATCTTTTCTAGGAGCTGGGTTTTGTTGGTAATCACATCTTTACCCACTTCTCTTTTCATCAGCTCCCACACATTTTCAATGGAGCCAATCCAACAGAGGGATATTTTTTTTCTGCCAAAAAAGCTTTAACAGACCGAGCAGTGTGGCAGGGAGCTCCATCTTGCATGAAAGTGAATGGTTCCCCATTTGGAAACCATTCTCTGTGCTGCGGAATCAACCGATTTTGTAATACTTCTTTGTACTGATCTTGCCTCATTATTCCTTTGACGACGTACAGACGTCCAGTGCCCTTGCCGCTGATGACTGACCAAATCATCACTTTGGTGGGATGTTTAACCGTCGGGACGACACAATCAGGATGAAACTTTTCTCCATGACGACGACGCACATACTGAGCTTTATTCTGCAAAATTTCGAATGTGCTTTCGTCACTGAAGCAGACCTGTCAAAAATAGGAACAATATATAAACTTCCATGTTTATTTGCTTTATTTAACTGAAAATGATAATAATGTATCAATTATTGATTAAATTGCTGTATCTTACCGATCTCCAGAAGTCCACATCTTTGTCTTGCCATTGTTTGGCCCACTTCAGGTGCTTTGCTTTCATTGCAGCTGTTAACTTGGGCTTCCTGGCGGGGCGACAGGCCTTAAAATCTAATTCTTTCAATTTTCTTCGAACAGTGCGCTCAGAAGCATTTACGCTAGCATCCTGGAGTTGTGATTTTATTACCTTTGTGGTAGCAAATCTGTTTTCTACACACTGAAAATTGGTTTTCTACCGCATCTTTTCTTTCTTTTCGGGCTTAATTCCTTCCCTGACTCAATTTTCTTTTTTATGCGTCGTACACTAGCTTCAGAAACCTCCAATCTTCGTGATATTTCTCGGTTTGTAAATGTTTTCGCAATCACAAGGGCCTTCACTTCAGCTTTTTTACGTGGTGAAAGATCGCCTTTTCTACCCATAATGAAAATAGTCCAATTACTTTTTTAAAACACTGCATACAAAATAAACTAATAACTGAGTAGTATAAAACTGTTAAACAAACAATCACAGTCCATAAAGCCACAGAAACACGTCCGTACCTGACTCGATTCCGATCGCGACTGATACAGGTTTGTACTTGTTTACGTTCATGTATCACTTTGTCAACACAGTGTTGCCATATGTTAAAAATAAATACAAATATGTAGTCTACAACAATTCTTTTAAATAAAAATCAATAATATTGTAGTTTAAATATACCATTATTGCATAAAAACTCTTAAGAAACATAAAATTACTAAAAAAAATACAGTGCGTCTAATAATTTGGCCAGGGACTGTATGGTCTCACCGCAAAAATGGGATATTTCAATTGTAAAATTGAAAAACAGGAGGGAAGCGAAAAATATGTTGGAGCGAAATGGGCTAGGAGAAAGAAATCAGAGAAGTACAATGCTGGCTAACTTTCCAGAACAAGAAAAATTCTACAACGTGAGTACATTCTTCATGAACAACTGAAATGGACGTGGGCAAGTCCTCACGGGAAAACTAAAAACACAAATTGATTATGTGGTGTCCACAAATGCCAATATAATTACAAATGTAAAAGTCCAAAATAGACGCAATGCAGGAACCGGCCATAGATTAATTAGAAAAATGGTAATAAAAATAGGAAAAACATGAGAAAGCAAAATATGGAAAAACGAGTAACATCCGAAATCAACAGTGACAAACAAAATAGAGAAGAATATGGAGAAACAGTAACAGACAGAATTCAAAATATGAATAGAGAATCAATGTTAATAAAAGAGGAAAATCAGAATCAAGTCGTATTAAACAAAGAAATCGGATAAAATAAGTCGAGAAACTAAGAAACTACTAGAAAAACGCAGAAAATTTATCTCCAAAAATAAAAGGGATACTGATGAATATGGCAAAATATGATATGCAATATAATATCAAGAAAGCTCAAAAAATTTTAGAGGAATATAAGGGAATGAAGATATTCAGAATAAATACAGTACACAAGAAAGAAGAAGTTACACTAAAAGATAATTAGGGAGGCATATCAACAGATCGAGAATGATGAAAATCAGCGAAAATTTTTTCAGAGATCTATATACCCAAAAAATACAAGGTAACTTAACAGATGAAGATCGCAGAAGAACAATAACGAATGTGGGTTCTGAGGACATACCACCCTATACAATAGAGGAGTTAAATTATTTCCTAGATGCCTTGAAGAACGGAAAGGCCTCCGGAGATGACGACATAAGGCGGAAATAATAAAGGAAGCAGAAGCACCATAGACAATAAACCTGATCCACCCATTTACCAATGCTTACAAGAACAAGATGTACCCTCTGACTGGGGAAACGTCATAGCAATAATAATTTACAAAAAAGGAGATCCTCAAGATTTAGAATATGAAAGACTAATCAGTCTCCCCGCACAGATCTACAAAGTATTCTCTAGAATAATAATTAATCGATTGACGAATAAATTGGATTTCTTTAACTAAGGTACAAGCGGGATTTAGGACAGTTTCAACACTCTGAAACATCTACACGGTGCGAATACTGATCGAAAGAGTTACTAAATAAAATATCATAAACCGAATACATAACCAAGCCACCTTACGAGTACGATTACGTACAAAGATAAACAAAGTGAAAGTGGAAAAAAGGGTTAGATAGGGAGATTTGTCTCCTAAATTATTTTCGACGATACTACGGATACAATAAAGGATATGAATTGGAACTGACGATGTATTAATATAATGAAAGAGAGAATACACCAACTGATGTTTGCGCATGATATCGCTAAATGTGCACATGAGAGAGAAGAACTAATATCCATGATAATAGATATACAAAAAGCATCATCACAAGTAGAACTGCGCTTAAATTTTAATAAGATCAAATGGATGTCATAGGAAATATAATCATGGACACCTAAAGAGTAGACCAAATCTTACAGACTTTCGATAAGGTGAAAGATACAAATCTTTATAACAAGTGCCCCCTTGCGGTAACCACATATAGATCGGAAATATGGGTTCTACAAAAACCAACATAAATAAATTAAAAGGGAATCAGCGTGCAATAGAGAGAAAGCTACTAGCAATAACACTGAGGGATCATAAGAAGAATGAATGGATAGGAGAGAAAACCAAGGTTCATGATGTAATCCATAGACTGGCACAACTAAAATGGAAGTAGGCCGACCACATAGCAAGGAGCTAAGAAGACAAGTGAAGCAGCAGGATCAAACGATGGAGACCATGTGGTGCTAGAAGTGTGGGACGCTCTCAAATGCGCTGGACCGACGATATAAAACGTACAACAGGGTTGAATTAGTACAACGTTGCAAAGAATAGGACGAGGTGGAAAAGTTTAAAGATGCCATGCTGATGATAGAAAACGCCTAGTTTAGGTATTATTAACAATATTTTTATTAATCTATTTATATTACCTGACCTTATATTTGGTTGAGACTATTTACAATTCTTCTAAATATATATATATATATATATATATATATATATATATATATATATATATATATTTAGAATAATTGTAAATTCTATATAAATATATATATATATGTATATATATAGAAAATTGATGCTAATATATATTGTATGTATAGTAACTTGATGCTATATATATATATATATATATATATATATATATATATATATATATAAAATAGTTTTCCGACAGGTAGGAATATCGAAAATGACCAATTTCTTGGTTACCAAGGTCACAGGCTGCAATTCATGTGAGTTTATATGAAAAGTTTTTACCCAAAATTAATGCAGTAGAACAAATGCATCAAGAGATAGAAAATGTCACATTGACAATTTTAGGTAATCTTTTTGTTTCAGCCGTACGTACTGAAATATAAATACTTAAAGATTTTCTAAAATTAACCTTTATTGTAATACCAAAAAAGCCTCGACCTAAAAAGTATAACGACTTGCTTGATGAATCTAAAGATACTATCAAGAATTAGAATAAAATGCGAATTCAACCTAGTAGATACCGTAGATTTCTGAAAGCTGTTCGATACCAAATAAGTTCAATTTAGCACTAACGTATTACTTTAAAAATGCCGTAACCATCGGAAAAATATATCTGCCTGCCGAATATGAGTCAGACACGTCAAACTTAATATTAAGACGGTGGCAGCTACATAGCAGAGACGTTTGCAACATAGAAAATCTGTACATGAACAAACCGCGAAAATCTGTATTGATGGTAACACATCATTCCCATTGAATGTCCAAAGATCTAGTTGTCCAGAGTGCATTTTGTGACTGCTGTTTTCCTATTTTATTGGCCTCACGAACTTAGCGTATTAGCTACGAGCTTGTATATATTTAACATTCAGGACGTTACAACATCCAGCCGGTGACGTCGGATTGGAACAGCGTCCATCGTTTGGTAGGCTCTACACCTACCGCACTTCTGAGGCCAGCGCAAACTGTATTCTGATCAAATTTCTAAGGAGGCTGAGACAAATATACAAGCAGGAGTAAAAATCAACGGTGTTTTACTAAATATTTTCCGACATGTAAACGATACACTCGTTTTCTGCAATATAATGCAGAGTTAGTAAAACAATTTGGTTAAATACTAATATGCTAAAGGCCAACATGACAGTATATAATGGATAGCTTCATGAGACTGCAAATGTTTACGTACAGGAAAAACTTATTAAACGACCTGAAACAGAAATTAAATCGCATATAGAACAAGCTACAACGAATAATTTAGTGTTACATTTAATCAGTGTATAGTAACTTGATGCTTTTCAAATGTGTATCCATTGTCGGATGCTTAGGATACCGGATAAAATACAGTAATTATGAGAACGAAGATAGAAGAGAGACAAGGGGTAACAACATGTGTTGGGAAGGGTACAAAAATACAGAAGGCTTGTTCCGTCTGGCCGAAATGCCAAGTTCGTAGTACCAGATACGGCACCTCGATAAGAACTTAATCTTGGGCACGTCGAAAAGCTTTGCCTGGTGCCAATTTTACCGTAGAGCTGGACAGATTTTAATCTGAATCTTCAAGCCGGCTTTTTTGTATATTTTATGTAGCTCATATTTGGCGTTATGACTTTGTGTAGTGAGCTTTAAAACTACGTAACGTCCCTACTTTATACATACATACATACATATATATATATATATATATATATATATATATATATATATATATATATATATATATATATGTATATATATATATGTATATATATATATATATATATATATATATATATATATATATATATATATATATATATATATATATATATATATATATATATATATATATATATATATATATATATATATATATATATATATATACAGCGATTCAAGAACAACGTGAATCGCTTTTTCCGCACACGTGTCGCGCCTGAAGCGCTTTAGGGACTTCCCTGCAGCACGTGTGCTAGAACTATAAAAATATATATATATATATATATATATATATATATATATATATATATATATATATATATACCTTGTAGTATTCAATTATACTAGTAGATACAAATTATATACTACTTTATACAGTTATTGTTCTGTTAAAATCAGTGTAAGGTGGAACATTTACGTAATTTAAGGAAAATTAATAAAAAAAGTTTTGTGAAAATTTTATTTAAACAAATTGAAACATTCCGAAGACAGGTATACAACATAAATGAAATTTTGCGGAAAGAGAAAACAACTCGGAGCAAGTAACAATAAATCTTAAAAAGTTTCATTAAAAGTTTTATTATACTAAACTTGTGTGGTGACATGTGGTCTAAATGAGGAGCTTCAAGGAAAAACGATGAGTATGTATTTGTAGTAGTTTCGAGACATTTGTAATTTAAACTTTAGAACTTTATGAGCTTTTTCCTGAATATATTTACAAGGAGCTTTTTCCTGAATATATTTACAACTTATATAATTGAAGATTCATATTTTAAGAGTATAAAAGGGTCAATAGATGAACCAAATTAATATGGCAGGTGCGTCAACATATAATACTGTTCGTGATAGCACAAACATAAGTGTCACTAATATTCATAGCCGCACGTATTTTTAGTAGGTTAAAAGTTACTAAAAATACCAACTAACAACGTTTTTATTTAAAGTTTTTTTAATTTTATCTGAAATCCGGCTTATCCGAAACAAACTGTTAAAAACCAAATTGTATTCCCATTAAACGAAAAAAACCCCATGATTCGAAACAGACGATGAGTGGTTTCCTTAACGCGTCGGGGACCCCCGACGTCTAGAATTTCACTGCTGTCTATGTTTTGGTTAGTCGACGAGTGTTATAAGTTACTCATTACGTCTATTATTATAGCAGAGGTAACAGTTTCGTTTTAAAAGATAATTTACAAAATGAAGCGACATAATAATAAGCGTAAACGTGTTGTTATTACCTTAAAAGAGAAACTTGAAGCAATTCAACGTTTAGATAATGGTGAACTTCTTAAAAATATAGCGAAGGATTTAGGTGTGGCCGTGAGTACTGTTTCGAGAGTGGACAAAAAATCGCAAAAAACTTGAAAAATGGTGTAATGTTTTGTCATCGCCCACACAGGCCCGAAAAAGTATGAAAAGCGGTGAATACCAAAAAGTATATGATTTCTTTATTTTTGTGGTTTACACAGAATCGAGAACGTGTAATATCAATTTCAGAAACAATTTTAAAACATAAGGCAGTGAGTTTAAGCGAAGAGTTGCCGGTTA
>CM032446.1:157794697-157844697 GCA_019049505.1 Pachyrhynchus sulphureomaculatus
CGAAAAAAAAAAATTAAAAGAGCAAAAATGCCTTTTTGAATCACCCACAATCAACATGCAAATATTAACTTTACAATGGAAACTTAATCACATGTTACTACTTCTTTTCTAGTTGTGCTGGTACAAAGGAAAAGTAACGGCATCTTGAGACATTCGGTCTACAGAAAGCCAACTCATATCAATACGTATATGAATGCTAATTTACACCAGCATCATTCTCAAAAATTATCTATTATCAACTCAGTAGTATTTAGAGCAGTATCAATTAGTGATGAACGTTTTATCTCATTAGAAACAAATAAACTGACCAGCGTTTTAGTAAAGTAATGGATATTGCACTAACAATATTAAAAATTCGTTTAACCGCTTTAAAAGCCTCACTCTCAGACAAGATAGTAACAATGTTCCACCAGTACATAGTGGCGCCATACCTTACGTACATGTTATTACAGACAAGACAGCTAAATTACTTAAAAGGTCTAACATTCGCACAATCTTTAACCTTTGTTAAAAAATTAAACAATGTATGAGATCATCAAAAGACACAATTCGTTTACAAGCAGAAGGTGCTTAAGAAATTCCCTGTTCATGTGGTATGGTGTGTGTAGGAGAAACTGAAAGTCAATAGCAACTTGAAATAGAGGATATGAAAGATGTATTAAAAAGAAAATGGTCTATAAAATTTAAGGAACATGAAAGATGTATCAAAAAGAAATAAACTGTACACTCAGCTGTGTTGGGACATCAAACCTTTACAGGTCATGCCATTAATGTAATGAAACCAGAGTTCAAGTTTTTGTGTCCAATTTCTAACCAAAGTAGCTCAACGAGCGATGGAAAGGAGGATGTTGGGTGTATCAATGAAGGATAGGCTGTCTAAAGAAGAAATTCGAAGAAGGTCGAAAATAACTAATGTAGCTGTGAGTAGACAGTGAGTAGATTGAAGTGGAGTTGGGCGGGTCACATCGCTGGACTCTTTGATAATCGATGGACCCATGGAGTAATCAGCTGAAAGGAAAAAAAAAGGACGACCACAAACTCGATGGTCTGACGATATCAAAAAACTAACGGGATACAACTGGATGAACAAGGCCAAAGACAGAAGAAGGACGTATTTAGGAGAGGCTTAGGTCCGACAACGGACTGCACCGCTAAAATCATGATGATGATGAAAATTTAGGGAAGAAATCGAAATTTACCAACACTCTAACAAGATACGAAAAACGATCATTATAATTGGTCACAGTTCGATGTACCTCAGTCAGGTACAAATACTTGAATTGTGCTTGTTTGAACTTCTTCGATGTTCTAATATCGAAAAGTAAAGATTCCTCAAGAAGCTTCGTGAAATCGTAGGCCAAACATCGGAAAATTATTTCAATTTGACCCGATCTAATCTCAGGAACAAAATTTCTTCAGTATCTAGATATAAATATATATAATTAACTGACTAGGCCGTTACTTGATGGAAATTGATACTCAATGAGAATAAAACACTAAATTTTTAGTAAAATTTCCAGTTTTATTGATTCTTATACTTGACACGTGTTTCGCTAAAACATTAGCTTTATCAAAAGTATGCGTATGGAATGAAATAAACATTTTTCAACGGTTTTATAAGTCAATATTTAGAGGTAGGTTGTAACTAAAGTATAACAACAAAACTTAATAATTATATAATTGATCTATTCATTAAATAAATTCAACAATGGGGAATTTCCGAGGTCCAGTTGGTCATTTAACAGTGTGTTTGTATTTTTTCTTTTGTCGACCCCTAGTGTTTATAAATAATATCTACCCAAACATTAGATTCACAATAGAAACAGAAGTTAATAACTCAATTAATTTCTTGGACCTAAAAATAAAAAAGATTGACCACAAGTATGACTTCTCCATATACCAAAAACCGAGACATACGGACACTACGATACATAACAGTTCATTACATCCATACAAACCAAAACTAACAGCATATAATTCCTTTATACATAGACTAGTTAACATATCAATGACAGATGACAATTTTAAAAATGAACTTAATCTTATTAAACAAAAAGCCAAAAATAACGGATTTAATGTAAAAACCATAGATACAATTTTACGCAAAAAACGACAACAACAAACAATCTAATATATCCAAGAACAAAAACTATTAATAACAATTACGCCACATTAACCTAAATAGCTAACTGAAACAATCGCTAAATATCTAAAAAAATAGAACGTGACAATCACATACAGTACAAATAATAACTTAAACAAACATATCAAGAATAATAAAGATAAAACCTTGAAAAACCATAAATCTGGTGTTTACCAACTTAATTGTGGTTTTTGTAATAAACTCTACATAGGACAAACAGAAAGAACATTCAAACAAAGAATTTCAGAACATAATAAAAGTTTTTTAAAAAGTAAAATTTATTCTTCATGCCAAACATTTAATAAAAAGAATTTTGTATCATAAATTAAATTTACTTGAGACCATCGAGATCAATAAAAGAAAGAATACAAACATACTGTTTAATAAATAGATATTTTGAATAATTATTAAGTTTTGCTGTTATTCTTTATTTAGAACCTACCTGTGAATATTTACTTATAAAACTATCGATCGATATCGATAAAGCAACTATTTTGACAACTACCGATATCACTACAGAGCCAGAGCCTACGATAACAATCTGCGCGCCACTATGTTTTTAGCGCTGCACTTCCACAAAACATGTTATATTTTTCAGATGCCACTATCTTAAAAACTTTGAAATTTAAGCAAGCAGAAAAAATTTAAATGTGAGCTAAAGTATTAAAGTAAACTAAATATTACAAAGATTTTCATAGTACTTACCTTTTCAAAAACACTTCGGTAATATAATTTTGTACTGGTGGGCCTCCTTAAAAGCTGCCCAGGCTGCATTTTTATATATATTGACAATTACAACCGTTCTTGAAATACAAATTATTAGTTATAAACGATCTTGCAAAGCCACTTGAATATTCTTTAAGGCACGTTGCTTGACTGGCATTAAATAAGCCGAAGTTTAAAGAGGAAGATAAAAAGGAAGACAAAACTGCATGCTAAAGATGGCTATTGCAGGGCTTCAGTTATCCTTACAAAGACAAACAGGTTTGATTTCTTAAGGTTAGTTGCATTGAAATTAAGATGTAAAGCTGATAGATGCAGACGTCTGTAATAATAATTATTCAAACGTTGCTACGTCATGGGACAACCGCAATAGGCAATACTTCTAGTTTCTGTCCATAGTAGATGTTTAATAGTGATGAAAAAACCCGTGACGTTACCATTATGGGGCCAGGATGTATACTAATAACAAGGTAAATAAAGAAAAATGAACAAAAATCATTTCAGTTGGTTATTAATTTGTTCAGGTTGTAAAAGAATTTGATATTTCCTTTGATCGTAGGGATATAAAAAACCAACCCATGCAGTGGTTGGATGAAGCCATACCCATACTTTTCATAAAGCTAATGTTTTAGCGAAACACGTGTCAAGTATATTCCCAATATATATATATATATATATATATATATATATATATATATATATATATATATATATATCTGCATATTTTTCAAACAATGAGCAATGATCCATGAATTTCTTTTAAACGTCAGCTGCACATCTCTCAGCAAATGCGTGAAACACTTAAAATTCATCTTTGCTAGTCATTCTAGAAATTTTTTGGAATAAATTAATTTACCAAAGACGTGATATAAATTAGCCTCCACGTAGCTTGATTTGACGTCGACAGATCTTTCTTGTGAAGATAATTCCAAACTAAAGTTTACAGTCGCAATCCTAGCTTCCTGCAATAATTAAAAGAAAATATTCGGAGCAATAATGGGATTAGAAATAGTCACATTATTTTTAAGAACAAATTTTCCAAAGTCTGCCGTTTGATTTACAAGACAGGTCTTTCTCAATTATGAATTGGTCGTGTAGTATAAATATTTTAAAATACCATTTTTTATGGGGCGCTTGTTTTATTAACGTGAAAGGCTCTGTAGGCTTAATATTAAATTAGGTTCGGGTTAGAAAGAACAATTATGAAGTGGCACATGGTCAAAGCAAATAAATAAAGCCAAGTAACACGACATAAGATAAAAAGGAAGAAAACGACTAAAAAGAAATGAAGAACATAATGATAGCTGAATAATGTAAACTAACTATAATTAATTTATAGTTAATTTGTTATTTATTAGACATCATGTTAGAGCTACTGTTTATTTTGTGTAGGTGTGGCGTTCAAGAAATCTCAATAATTTTGTTTTAAACCTTCTTTCAATTTCTCTGTCGATATGTCTGAGCGTTTGATTATTTACCATGATTTTTACTAATTTATCAATATATATATATATATATATATATATATATATATATATATATATATATATATATATATATATATATATATATATATATATATATACACTCCTGGACAAAATTAACGCAACAATCTGAAAATTAATTTATCTTTTTCTTATGTCAGTTTTAAAGTTTATCCAGTATTTGAATAGTAGGCTATGCATATTTTGTTTCATTGTTCATGGCCGAAATCAAAACAATTCGTCTAGATTTACAGTTTTAAAGAGTTTTTTAGAAGATAAACAATTTTCTGTAATAATGCGATATAGATTTTCTTTAAAAGTAAGCTTATAAATTGTTCCCTTTTTCAAAGTAATATGTTTTTGTGGTAGACTGTTTTATTTTTGACCCCGAAGAATTAGAAAAATGAATCCAACAAGGAATTTAACTGAACACGAGGTAGTGCGAGCCTCAGTTTTATTGGACGAGGGATATTGTCAGAGTTATGTTGCCAATTTGTTAGGCAAACATCGTTCCACAATAAGTTGTATGGTAAGACGCTTGAATGAAGTAGGAACTTATTCTAGAAGGCTAGGGCAAGGGCGAAAACGATGTACTAGCGACCTAGATGAACGTTTTACAATATGCTTTAAGAAACAGGACTGTCACTAGTTCTATAATAAGAAACGAACTCGAAGCTGTTCGCAATGTCACAATTTCTTCTAAAACAGTTAGAAGACGGTTAAATGAAGCTGGATTAAACAGTAGGAGACCAGCCACTGCGCCCTTGCTTACTAGAGAGAACAGAGTTGCCAGGTTACGTTTTGCTCGAAATCACGAAAACTGGGGTTAGTCTAAAACATCCAAATGGTCGTGAGCGAGTATGGCGAAGACCAGGAGAGAGGTTTGCTCCTTGCAATATCTCTGCAAGGATTCCATTCGGCGGTGGCTCTGTTATGTTCTGGGGTGGCATCTGCTTTGATGCTCGCACAAAGTTAGTTCCTGTCCGTATGAAATCCATGAATGCTGACTACTATCTTGAGAATATTGTAATAGAACATGTGATGCCTTTCGGTCATTTTGTGGGGCCCAATTTCCTGTTTATGCAAGACAACGCTCGACCTCACGTGGCTAGGGAGATACTTGATTATCTTAATCAAGTTGATATACCGATTATGCAATGGCCACCAAAAAGCCCGGATCTGAATTCGATAGAACCTGTATGGGATCACCTTAAGAAAAATGTGAAACGTCATATACCTGCACCTAGAAACCTGAGGAAACTTGAAAATGCAGTTATCACAGAATGGGAGCAAATTCCTCAAGATTTTATCCAAAATTTAATTAGAAGCATGCCTAGGCGCATAAACGCTGTCATCCGAAGTAGAGGAGGCAACATACGCTACTAGTGTCCCAGTTACACCATTAATTTTGCTACTAGTGTCCCAGTTTATTTTTTTCATTATTACATAATTTCAACGATTTTGTTATTAGGTCTTAAGAATAATTTTAATTCGAATCTTATAGAGAAATTTGGTAGCTAATTCACTTTTAAAGTATCTGAATAAGTTTTTTCTAACTTTTAGTGTAACCAATGTTCATAAAAAATTGTTAAAATTATTTCATTATAGAGATTTGTATGATTTAATATATTGTTGCGTTAATTTTGTCCAGGATATATATATATATATATATATATATATATATATATATATATATATATATATATATATATATATTATATTTATTGTTTTTCCAACAATATCTTTTTACGCAATAAAATGAGGCTGTCACGCAATTTTCAAAGAATCTCAATAATGTTTTTTTATGATCTTAGTTTTTGATTTCTCTATTGATCTGTCTGGGCGGATTTTTGATTACTGACAATGATTTGAACTAATTTGTCAATAAATATAGTTTTTAGCCATTTACACTAAGAACATCAAAACTTTCATAATCCTATGCAAAGAGGGAAAATGATCAGATGAACGTTTCCTAAATTTTAGGTTAAAGTTCACTACATTAGGTTATGTTAGGTTTGGTTTTCACTATATTAGGTTATGTTAGGTTTGGTCTTCAATATATTAGGTTATGTTAGGTTTGGAGTTCCTGGTTTAAAGGCCTTAAGATTAGAACATTTTCATCTGGTTATTTTTCGTCTTTGCATAGGGTTACGATAGGTTTGATGTTCTTGGTTTTTTTTTTTGAAAAAAGCAATATATATAAATATATATATATATATATATATATATATATATATATATATATATATATATATATATATATATATATATATATATTGATAAATTGTAAAAATTATGGTAAATAATTAAAAATCTGCGGCCAAAAAATGAATTTGGCTAAAAATTACGTATTGTCCTCATTGTGCGACGATTGGCTAAATTTAAGAACAAAAACTAGACTATTTATACTAGAATTGTGATTTACTCGAGTAGAACTGACCAATCACAAAAGGAGGTTTAATTTCGGACGAGTAACCAATTCAGAGAAACTGAAACTATAACAAAGGAATCAATAAGGTATTTAGTAGTTGGTGCTCATGTTAGTATATGTTATAAAACAACTTAAAAAATATCTTAGGAATGAGATAAGATTGTAATCAGAAGTATCTTGGGCAAACAAAAGGGCAATTCAAATAACATTTAAAGAACATTTAGCTTATTTAAGGTACAGTAGATCAAAAAAAATCAAGTAGTGCCGAACATGCCCTTGTAGATAATCATATGGTAACATTAGTAAATTTAGGGTTAATCAAAAATGTAACTGATAGGAAATTATTAGACTATTGAAATTATAAAATGTAAAAAGAGTATAAATCAGGAGCGACTAGAATGGAACTAAACTTTCATCAGTAAATGGTCGGTTCCACTCGAGTTAAATCACAATTTTAGTATAAATAGTCTAATTTTTAATCCTAAACTTAATCACTCATCGCTCCTGATGATGCTAACATGTTTAGAGAAAGGCGTATCGAGGGTAAAAATAAAGTGTTTGGAGTAGTGGTGATAACTGTTGTGTAGTGTGATTATGCCAAAAAAGTACTAAAAAAAGTTATTCAAAGATATGAACTAACACGCGGTATTTCTATCTGACCCTTATATTATTACTCTAATAATTATTTTATTTCACAACAGTTATAGTTGTGGTATTGTTTGTTTTGGAAATGTTTATATTCTGTTTAATCAAAAGTAAGAAAAATAAATAGTATTTTCTCAGTTTGTTGCAGTTGCAGCTTTTTCAAAGTAAGATTTTTCCAATAGTTATATCCCTAGATATTATATGTAGGAATAGGGTACTTTACGCAAAGTAGGTGCGACAGTGGAGAATGTATGTGTATGTACAGGGTGAGTCAACGATAGAGTAAAGTTCATTATCTCATTTGTTTCGGGAATGACGAAAAAATGTTAAATACAATAGTTTTAGGGAATGTGAAGGTGCACAGTTTAAAATTATTTTTGAGTATACAGGGTATTTCAAAAAAGTGTGGCCGATATAACATGTTTTTTTAAATGGAACATCCTATTTTCTAATTTATTTTTAAATTCTGCATAAAATTTTATAACTTTTTTATTAATAATGTTATATACCTAAACTTAGTAGTTTTTCTAATATTTTAATTTTTTTTAAAAAAATACTAGTTTTCAGTTTTGTAAAAAATTGCCAGTAGCGCCATTGTTTCTGAAGGTGGAATACTCATAATTGGTACGAGCGTTCTATAGAGATGAAAAAAGATAGATATATAGATATATATATATATATATATATATATATATATATATATATATATATATATATATATATATATATATATATATATATATATAAAGAAATTTGAGTTAGATGTTACAGGGTGTTCAAAATAAATTTATACATTTCGACTATTTGAAATTGAAAAATCTCAAATTTTTTAAACGGCACACCTTGTATATTTTTATTTTTTCTCATAGATTTTTGCAAAACCCTCCAACTTTTACTAAGTATATCATATACTTATTTCCAATAGTTTTCGATTTATTTTGAATTTTTCAATTTTTACCCTTGTTTTTAATACACTTACGCTATTGTGAAAACAAACAAATAGTTAATAATAATTTTAATATAGTTTAACTTATTTAATGATTAATTATTATGACGTAATAAATGTTCAAAAATATGCTCGTCTACTTGAATACACATGTTTAGTCGTTTTACTATATTTTTCTTCACTTTCCTTAGCATAAAGGGCGTTATTGTCCTGCACGCATCCCGTATCCTATTTTTTGTAGGGGGATTCACATAAACCCGATCTTTAATGCAGCCCCACAAAAAGAAGTCTAAAGGTGTTAAGTCATATGATCGAGGGGGCCACTGAATAAATCCATCCCTACCGATCCATTTTTGTAGGTAACGATCGTTTAAAAATTCCCGAACTTCCCAGTGGTAATGAGCAGGAGCTCCGTCTTGTTGAATCCACATTTGTTCCCTTTTAAATTTATCAACTTCTTCAAGAAGCTGGGGTAATTCGTTCTGCATAAAATTTAGATATCTAGGCCCGTTAAGCGGTCCGCGGAAAAAATATGGACCAATAATTCGAAAATTTAGTATTCCACACCATAACACCATACGTTAAGCGACCAGTGGTTTTGGTTTTAAACTTCTTGGACCCAAAATGGATTAACTGTTGAATAATAATGCATATTATGGCTGTTAACTGCTCCATTACTGAGAAAAGTAGTTTCATCAGAAAACATTATTTTGGATAAAAAATTTGGATCGGTCTCTATTGCTACATTTATGGTGGTACAAAAGTTTACTCGTCGTTCAAAATCACGGTCTTGAAGTTCTTGGTGTAGTTCCATATGAAAGGGATGATATTTGTATTTTCTCGTGGTGCGATTAGCCGTAGATTGGGATGTGTCAGATAAGTCAACTAGTTGATGGCTGCTGACCTGGGGATTATCTTCAAACATGAAGTAAAATCTCCATTTCTTTTTTCTCATTGGTAGCATTCTGGTTTACTACTTTCCGTTTCGTATACTCAACGCTACCACTACCATCAAACCATTCCATTAAGCACTGAAAAGATTTTCTAGATGGTATACATCTATTAGGGTACTTTGCTCCCTAAAGCCTTACTGCCAAAAGACAATTTTTTCCTTCCTCGTCCAGTATATAAACCATATCAATTAATTCATTTTTAGGAAAATCCATAACTATTACCTTTATACGTCACTTACAACAAATTAAACTATTTTTACTTGCTTAATAGATATGTCAAAATTTTACAATGCCTACATTTTTGTTTTGTCTTGGCAACTATGATGTTATAACTTAGGTGTAGTAAAACACGGGCAAAAATTGAAAAATTCAAAATAAATCGAAAACTGTTAGAAACGGGTATATGACATACCTAATAAAAGTTGGAGGGTTTTGTAAAATCTACCAGAAAAAATTATAATATACAGAGTGTGCCATTTAAAAAATTTGAGATTTTTCAATTTAAAATAGTCGAAATGCATAAATTTTGAACACCCTGTAGCATCTAACTCAAATTTCTTTACATATAACTATTTTTTCATCTCTATAGAACTCTTGTACTAATTATAAGTATTCCACCTTCAGAAACAATGGAGCTACTGGCAATTTTTTACAAAACTAAAAACTAGTATTTCTTAAAAAAAATTGAAATATTAGAAAAACTAATAGGTTTAGGTATATAACATTATTAATAAAAAAGTTTTAAAATTTTACGCAGAATTTAAAAATAAATTAGAAAATAGGATGTTCGATTTAAAAAAAACATGTTGTATCACACTTTTTTGAAGTACCCTGTATACTCAAAAATAATTTTAAACTGTGCACCTTAACATTCCCTAAAACTATTGTATTTAACATTTTTTCGTTATTCCCGAAACAAATGAGATAATGAACTTTATTCTATCGTTGACTCACCCTGTACATGTGTATGAATATGTATAGGTATATGTATACATATATATATATATATATATATATATATATATATATATATATATATATATATATATATATATATATATGACCACAAAAAAAAAAGTTTTTATATATGGCGGTCCAAAAATTTATTAAGGTTTAGAGGGTGTTAAAGTCGATTTTATTGATAATTGTACGTTGAAAACATTACTTTTTTGAGGTTTCAATTGTATAGATATGTAGAACTGACAATTACGTATAAATTTAGACCACAGGCGACCAAGTAAACCCAGGTTATGAGCAATTAAAAGACGACAAATAAGCCAAATTTCAAACTTAATGGTTACTTTACGTTGCACACATTATTGTTTTGAGGAATAAATTGCGTAGATATTAAGGACTGATAATTTCAAATAATGTTAGGCCACGAGCAACTATGGACGACCAAATCAACTCAAGTTATGAGCAATTAAAAGACGTTTAGCAATAAGGTGATTTTAAATATTTTATAGATAACTAAACTACTTATTCATAATACTTCTTTACGAAAATAATGTATTAATTATTTTTTCTAAAGTAATTGTAGATTACAATTTGATAATTATTCTATTAGAAAAATTACGGAACAAGCAACCGTTAAATAGGAAATTTGGCATATTTCTGCGTTTCATACGTTTTTTAACTGCTCATCACTTGAGTTTACTTGGCAGCATCCGGTTTTAATTTTAATCTAAGTTTAATTACATTTTGATTTTAAGTTTAATTGAAATTGTCAGACCTAACATGTATGTAATTTATATATAAAGAATAAGGTGTGCAACATAAAGTAACCAATAAATACGAAATTTGACCCATTTGTGCATTTTATACGTCATTGGTTGCTCATAACTTGAGTTTACTTAGTTGCCCATGGTTGCACGTGGTCTAAGAATGTTCAAAATTGTCAGTCCTGGATATCTATATAGTTTGTAAAAAAAATAGAGTGCCCAACGTAAAGTAACCATTAAATATAAAATTTGGCCTATTTGTGCATTACATGCGTCTTTAAACTGGTCATAACTAAAGTTTACGTGGTCGAGCATGGTCTTATATGCTCTAAGATTGTTCGAAATTGTTAGTCCTGAATATCTATGCAAACTTCAAAAACATATGGTGCACACCAAAGAATACCCATCAAATACAAAATACGGCCTATTTTTGAATTTTTATACGTCTTTTAAATGCTCCATGGTTGTACGCGGTGTATATATATATATATATATATATATATATATATATATATATATATATATATATATATATATATATATATATATATATAATATCGAGAACTAATCTCTACGAAGTAGTAATGTGAACATTATGAGTTTCATTCTTTATTTGAATAGAACAAAGGGGTAGTTTTTAAATCAATGATCTACAACTAAACTAAAATACTAAGATTTTAGCAAGTCAGGAAGAATAATAATCAAGAAACGAATTCGTTAAAATCTGGAATTCGTCAAAGGTCATCGACCCCTTTAAACTGCGCAACAAAAACATTGCGTAACAGACGGCCAATGTGGTATTTTAATAAAAACAATAAAAAGGAAGTTGTCCTCTAATACCCTATTATAATTGTCAGAATAAAAATTAAACCAATTTATTATCAGATTATTGCCAATTATTAATATAAAAAAATATATTAATCATATGTTAGTTTCTTAAAGTATTAAAGTTAATAAAAAAAAGAATAAGGCTTTATTTAAAAAATCTATTTTAAAAATGAAAAATATTTTTTAATTTCTAAAATAAGAATGTTAGTAGTTTCCTAGTTTATAGGTCAAATCTTCGACAGCGCAAATTTCTTAAAAATATATTAATTAAATAAATTAATTGGACAATAAATAATATGTGATTTTAGTTACTTAAAATTTTAGTTAATATCACTAGTAATTATTGCTTCTCACAGTATAATTTAATTATTTCGGATTCGCAAACACAATGTATACAAACACTAAGTTATTAATCATAAACGTAAAGTTGGTAATTTTAATAACAAAAATAATTGATAATATTCGTTTACAGTTTTTTACACGGCTCGACAATTTCGGCGAAGTTTTTTTTAGGAGATGTTAAAGCCGCTCGTCGATTTGCCGGTTTTCACGACGGATTATCGAATCGAATCATCTGGCTTGATCTTTTTTGGGGGTTAGAAGGACGGGTCTGCGTCGCGACGGCAAAGTTGATGTAGTAAATCGGGGGTGGGTGCGGACGGAAAGGGTAACCACAATGCGACGGCGTTGGCAGTGGCGTAGAATCGAAATGAAAATGGACGATGAAAAATGGAGTTATTTTAATTATACCGGGCGAATAACAAATGCTTCTATACACAGCTCAATTTCGCAGATTTCAAATAAAATGATAAAAATTATGCCGCAGAACGGATGATTGTAAGTTTCTGTTACTCCGAAGAGTGTCCAGTTTGATTGTTTTAAAGGAACGATTTTTTAAAATATTATACACTTTTATTGTGGCACGTCCTACCTCTATTGATTTTTAAATATGTAATTATCCAGTAGTTTATCTAGAAATTTTCGAGCGCCTACCAAGATTTCAATCACGGACCGTCTGAGATAAGCCTAATTAATTACAGAATTTAGATAACTTCATTTTAAAAATTTTGAGGACTGGAAAATGTATTATATATACTAAAGAAATAAGAGCATTCGTTTTAGATTGAAAATTACTTTATGTACAGATGAGATAATTTGTTTGCAATAAAACAATCATTGGATCAGACACTGAATTGATACTCCAAGAACTATATTAGGTTACATGGTTTCCTGTTTTTTTGTGGATATTTGCATCAGCAGCTAGCCTACAACTGTCCAAGACAAAGAAACAAACAAGCTTGACCTCATCGGCAAAGCTCTAGATTTGATTTGTAGTTTTTTACTAGAAAATTGTTAAGTAAAAAAAGAAAGAAAGTGGAGAATAGTATAGAGTCCTAGGGTACATGGACGTTAATAATAATCGTTTCGCAAAGAAATCCACTAATTGTTACTTGAAAAGAACGATCTTTAAGGAATCAAGAAACTGCCCAAGGCTCAATCCTCTATCCATAAACGGATCTCCTATTCCCTCTCCTGGCACTCATTTCATATCGGGACTACTTTTTAATACGAAAATGAATTGGAATGCTCACATCAACTCCTTAAGAACACGCACTGCCTTAGACTTTAAACTTCTGCGAATGCTCACTTATACTAGGTGGGGATCTGATTTTGGATCAATCATAACCATATACAAATCTATCATTCTCTCTAAGCTGAATTACGGAGATTTCATTTATGACTCAGCTTGTCATTCCTCAAAAAGAAAACTTGACACCATTCAAAACCAGGCTCTGCGATTGGCTACGGGGGCGTTCAGAACTTCACCAATTTCCAGTCTACAGTTCATTTCATCCATTCCCCCTCTTTTTCTCAAAGGGCAGTTTTCTTTATTAAAGTGTTATGCTCACTCGCTAAACCGACCTAATCTTAAACCTTCACTCAACTTAACCACTCTACACCTTTCTCGCTCCATGACTTTTCCATTAAAATCAATTCCCAACAGAATCAAACATCTGTAAACACTTCACAATTTAAACCTCCTCGTTTTGAATACCCCCTCTTCACCACCTTTCCCCCTTGGTAATCGACTGATCTTCGGTTTGACTTCGCAATGAACACTCTAAATAGAGAAGTTACTCCAAATAAATTACTCTGCTCCATTTTCCATGACAAATTAAAAAATCAATATGCTGACTATCAAGTGATTTACACCGATGGTTCCAAATCCCCAACAGGCGTTGGTGCTGCCTTTGTGATTCATAACCATCAAAAAACTTTTAAATTACCTTCACACTCCTCTATCTTTTCTGCTGAACTTCTAGCCATAAAGGAATGCATGAGATATGCGATTACCTCTCTTCCATATTCCAAATTTTTAATCGTTTCAGACTCTTATAGCTCCCTACTAGCCATTAAGCAAGCTAAACCAGGGCATAGATGCATGGATCTCTTATATGTTGCTGGGAATAAAAGCAAATCTTTCATCCTATTTTGGATACCGAGTCACTCTGGCATAGCAGGCAACGACAAAGTTGACGCCCTAGCGAAAAATGCCAGACTATCAGGCACCGTAGTACAAGGGTGAGAATCACCCTAGGGACTATATCAATTTCTTATCACATGAATTTAGAAAACTATTTCAATTACAGTGGGATCTTGAGGATACTAGTAGCAAGCTCTGGGAGCTAAAATCAGATGTTCATCCCCCTCTACATCATCTCTCACTGAACAGAAAGCAAAATACTACAGTTAGAAGATTAGCCATTGGACACACTTTTCAGACTCACTCTCATCTGCTTAACAAGGAAAATCCTCCCATCTGTTCCGTTTGTCTCTCCCCTCTCACAGTAAAGCACATCTTTGAAGCACATCACTTCTCTGATTTACGGAACAAACATAACATACCTTCTAATTTAAAACCGGCCATACTCACCATTTACAAATAAATTGACGCATTTCTAAAAGACATCAACTTCAGAGTATAACCCCCAACACTCTCGGGCGCTAAATGACCTAGGTAGTCGATGCGCCCTACCCCCTTAAATAAATCAAAAATTCAATCTAAGGAAACGAGACATAAACAAAAGCTTTTGGATATATCATACGAGAGCCGCTTGGCCATCAATCTGACATATCGAACATGTTTGAATGCCTTGGATATATCACGTTCAACCGCTAAAGAATCTTCATAATGTTTGTCGTTCCAGGATGTGTGATATACGACTAGGTTAGGAGATTCGCTTATCAAAAGTCATATTGGTAGTTACTAATATTAGTAAATCCTTCCAAATACTTTAGCTTCTTAGGTTTTTTTTAAGCTTAAGAATTCATTTATCTGCGGAATTAAAAATAAAAATCTGTTCGGAAAATAAATCGTTTCACAAAAAAAGTTTCTTTTTCATATAAAGTTGGCATGTTAAAACTAATATTTACTTACGAAGGAGTAGGCAGCGGGCTTCCCATAAAAGGCGAATCATTGGCATCAAAGAAATCATCTTCGCCTTCCGAACTTGAGTATGACATATCAGGTACAGCTAATGATGTTGCAGTAGCTAGAGAAAAAAAAGTAAATGAATATTGAAACCACAAAACGTGTGGAAATCGTGCTTCTTGGGATCAGACCTTTTCAATTTGGAATAACTTTCTGAAGTTTTGCTTTCCATTGCAAGAGATATAATTAGGGATCTTTACTCTTCGAGATTAAAACCCTGAATATTGGCTACGGTCTAAGCGCATGAGTTTGTGTCTTAATAACTATGCATATTTTGGAAAAAAGTTTTAATCTTTCCTGGCGTGTTGTGCTGTTCAAGTATTAAAAGCACTGAAGGCAAACCCTTTAAAACACGCTTTTCACTAAGCAGGTATTGAAAAAAAAAGCTTTTATTTTTTTTGTTAAACGTCGCATGACAAATGTTGTACGAGGGCTACCTTTTAGGTTTTTACAAAAACAATGAAAAAAAAAAATGGGGTACAAATCGTTTTATTATTTCTCAAAATATTCGCCTTTAAGATTTATACAATTTGCATGCGTTCAAACCAATTTTCGAAACATTTTTTCACTCTGAAGGTGGTATCTCAAAAACATGGCTTCAACAGCTTCTTGAGGGAATGAAAATCGCTGTCCACGTATTTCTTTTTGACATTCGGGAACAAAAAGAGGTCGTTAACCTGAACCAAAATTTATTCACACTCTTATCTTGGCTTGGACCGTTGCATTTAAATTTGACTTATTGAGAAATATATATACATATATATATATATATATATATATATATATATATATATATATATATATATATATATATATATATATATATATATATATAATATATATATATATATATATATATATATATATATATAATATAGAAGCAGTATCTCTAAGCGAAATATATTCACATTTCCTTACACTTGTTAATATGACAACTGTCAAAATACTGCAAGCAGACTGATTATACACTTACATTTAAACGACACCTCACTAGTCAAACTGTCTCTTAAAAATCAAAACTATTCGCGATATCTATTTACACTAATCTGGTTTTGGGTCAAATTTAATTTTTAGTGTTCCGTACGGAACACTTACAGACACTTCGCTGTCTGTCTGTCACACCTGATTTTCTCCGAAACTATTTGTCATAGAAAGTTGAAATTTGGTAATAATATAGGAATTGATGGCCTCATCAGAGCCATGTAGTTTTGAAAGTTAAATTTTGACTTAAGGGGTTAGTTTTTGGAGGGTGAAATCGGAAGTGAAAAAAAAATTTTTTTACTAGGTCATCGAGTGTAGTGTCAAATGAAACGTTGTGAAAACACGAGTAAAAATATATATATATATATATATATATATATATATAATGTAATACTTGCGCACACTTTTCTTTGTATTATTTTTAAAAAATCGTGAAAAATCGCTGTCCCACCCGCCTTATCTCGAAAAGAAATTCTGGAATATTCTCCACGGGGTGTAGATTGAACGAAAATTATCACGAGTGCATTACCTTTAATAATTTATCTGGTATATAAAAAAACAAAAATTTCAAGGTCATCAATTTTCTGTAAAGATTGGCAACAAACTTCGTTGAAAACTTATTTATGGAGTGTTTTGTGAAGTCACTGATTATTTTATACCTCCGTAACAAAATTTTTTATTTTAAAAGCAATCAACGTACGGAACACTAATTGCGCAACTGCCATTTGCACTTGACCGGTTTTTGCTTTTGAAATTGTATGTCAAATAGTAAATTTAAACCAAGTTCTTTAAGTAAAAATTTACTGGTAAACTACCAAAAACGAGAGAAAACCGGTATATTACCGGTAACTTTACCAACTTGTCTTAAATTTATTTTTGTTTTGTGGTAATTTAAGCCTTATATGAAGATTTATGACAATGCGTTGTTACTATGGGATAAGGGAGCCTGTATACTTTCATTTCTTTCGACACTGAATACGATTTGGATTTTTTTTTTCTTCGGCCTAATTTAGCGACAGGAAACAAATTATAAAGTTTAAGTAAAATAATTACACACACACAAGCTTAAAATCTAAGAAAAAAAATAGACGGATTTGATTTCACAGAAGTGTATTTTCGCTTATCTTTATACCCGATTACATTTTTTATGTTTTTGAACATTATCCTTATGTTCAAAGGTAAGTGAATATACACTCATAGGATGTAACAGTCCTAGATTTTTTTTTCCAATTTTAGGTTTAGAATAACTTTTATCCCAGTTTTATCGGACATCATCCTAAAAACATGTTTATCGTAGGTACAGGCGGCCAAAACGTAAAAAAGAACACTTTGAATCAAAATGAAAATTTTGCTCAATTATCCATAAGTAATAACCTCTCAAATTAATGTTAATTTACAAAAAATGCATACAGCTGCCATTTAAGCTTTCAAAGTAAATTTATTGGTTAATATTTCGTCAAAATGTATTTGAAAAAATTCTTAAAAATGTTACCTATACGTAAATAATTTTAGCTTAAAAATCGTAGCAGCTAAAATAAATGAAAAAGCTTCATTTTCATTGGTTAAAACCATGATAGGGCGATCGACTCCTTAGATAGCGTATGATTTAAAATGTACATAAAAAAATAGCAATTAATGTATGCTTTTTTTAAAAGAAAATGTACAATTACGTCACGGAGTTCAGTGTTTTTAATTTTAGGCATGTCCTAAACTAAATCAAATAACACGACCTGTTAGTATAACAAATCGCTTCAGCTGTAACTTTTATTATAAATAGACTTGCCATTTTTAGTGTTTCTCTCAGATGAACGTATATTAATATTCTGACGTAATTGTAGATTATTCCTAGAAAACCATATATGTTCTTCCAAGAAAAATTCATAATTACGTCATAATGGCCATTTATGTTGATTTCTTGAGAAAGGCAAGAAAAGCAGATCTGTTTGTTTACTTATGTGGGCCGCCTTTTAAGTTTGTATAAGAGACCACTAGATGGCGCTATTGAGATGTGACATTACCGTTGTTGTAAAATTTGACATTTGTTATTGTTAAAATAGTGGCAGCTCAAATATTAGCCGAGTAGTTTGTTTATAGTGAGCGTTTAAAAAAACCGTTTTGTGAACAAATGGAAATTATACGTGAAGGTTTTCGTTTGATGATTTTTTACGATTTTAGCAAAGGTCTAACTCAATAACAATCCCTCGATCGCTTGGTTCTACTTTTGGTAACATCATAAAAGATTGTTTACAATTGGTTTGAAGAATTTCGTCATGGTCGTGCTTCTGTCCGCGATGAATTTCGTGAAGGTCGACCAAAATCGGTTGTTGTTCCAAAAAACATCGATTCTGTGCACAAGATGATTGAAGAGGATCGGCATGTGACTTACCGTGAGATAGAGGCATCATTAGGTATATCGAAGACTGCAGTACATTCGATTTTGTATAAACATTTAGCTGTGAAAAAGATCTGTTCCCGTTGGATGCCGCATAATTTGACGGAAACTCAAAAACAGGCTCGTACCGATTGGTGTAAGGAAATGCTCAAAAAAGTCGACCGAGGACATGCAAAATCCGTATACAATATAGTAACAGGAAACGATATATTCGTATGAGCCGGAAACTAAACAACAATCAACTGTTTACGTATTGCAAGAAGAACCGAATTCAACAAAAGTGGTTCGTTAGCGAACCACTTCCAAGAAAATGATAGCTTGTTTCTTTGGTTATACTGGACATCTTGCAACCAACTGCTTTAGAGGATCGAAGAACAGTTAATGCTGAATGGTATACAACAATTTGGTGTATCAGTAGTCATGAATGAAACAGGAAAAACAACTAAAAACGTCGCATCATTCTTCATCATGACAATGCTAGCTTTCACACAGCACGTCAAACAATTGATTATTTAACGGAGAAAAACATCGAATTAAAGTCTCATTGTCCGTATTTGTCTTATTTATCGCCTAACGACTTCTTTTTGTTTCCAACTGTTAAAAAAAATGCATGGACAGCGATTTTCACCACCTCAAGAAGCTGTTGAATTCTTTCAAAACCATGTTTTTGAGGTACCAACTTCAGAGTGGAAAAAATGTTTCGAGAATTGGTTCCAACGCATACAAAAGTGTATAAATCTTAAAGGCGCATATTTTGAGAAACAATAACATGATTTGTACCAAAATTTTTTCTTTAATTATTCTTGTAAAAACTTACAAGGTAGCCCTCGTATATGGCAGTCAAGGTGAAGTGTTTTTTATATTATGACAATCGTGTTAACTGATTTAATTATCAGGATTAGAATTGAAACAATCGAACGATCTGTGCCGTAGTAAATTATTTGTCTGCGCGTTGTGCAGCTATTTGTCTATGAGAAAACGATCCAGAATACCGGTTCTTATGTATTACTTGCAACTGTCACAGTCGAAAAGCTTGCTGCGGTTAGTCCGTTGGGTTCTTAACATGATTCTCAATATAAAATAATTTACGTAATAAGTAGTTCAGTAACTTATTTAAAGCATTTATGTTGGGAATGTGGAATCTTTGGCACAATGGCACTACTCAGTATATATCACCACTACACCAAACAAAACACTTTATTTTTGCACTCGACGCGCGTTTAGCTAACCATGTTAGCTTCATCAGGAGCGATGATTGCACAGTCAATCATCGCTCCTAATGAAGAGAAACGCGCGTCGAGTGCAGAAATAAAGTGTTTGGTGTAGTGGTGATATATACTGAGTAGTGTTATTTAAAGCAAAAAAAAACTAAAAAAAACATGTTACGCAGGCATACACATTAAATAATTCTTATAAAAAATATTACTGTTATTTGCAGCAAACTAACTTGTCTCTTTTCCTAATAGATTATCTTCAACAAAGGGTGTATTATAAAACAGTTTAAATTTCTTCTGAACTTCGGAAACTTAGCGGTTCACTGAAGTGGAACGTGCTTTTTGTGTACGAGAGTCTTACAAAACTAATTAGTTTGCAGTAACCAGTTAGACTCTAAGTAAAACTGCGGGAATCCTGATATCTTAATAGCGCAGAACGATCCAGTGCCATAAATGTTACAACACATTCTTCATAAATAATTATGTTTGTACCCTTATAAGAATTAACCAACTGATGCTCAGAAAACTCAATTACGGTAACTAAATACTTGAACACTTTTTAATAGTTTCTCAGATGAGGCATGTTTCCACTTTAACGACCCGTCAATAAACAGATGCCCATTACTGGAGTCCGACAAATCTAAAACTAAAGCATCAGAAGCCTTTACACTTCCCTAAAATGATAGGACTGGGCCGCAATGTCTTCACGTGGAACAATTAGTTCTTACTCCTCTGAGGAAGACAGAGGCTGTACAACAACTGTTAATTCGGAACGATATGTAGAAATGATTGAAAAAATCTTTACAGATGATTTACAAAATTTTGACGGTTTAATCTTTAAACACATCATTGCCAGTCATTCGAAAAAAATTCTTGAATAAATCAATTTCCCAAAGGCCTATACGTAGTCCTGATTTAACGTTGATGATTTTTTTGTTGTGAGGCTAACTCAAAACTTAAGTTTACAGTAACAACCTTCGCGCGTTTAACACTCGTGTCAAAACACTTAAATTTAAAAGGTACTAAATTATTATAACATTTTATTTATTTAAAAAAATTCTTCCTAGCAAGATAATGCGGCCCGCGGGCCGGCAGGGATCAGGGATCACGGAAACGACGTAAAAGGTACGTAACAGCTCACATTTAGACGACATTATTTTAAGAATAAACATTTCAATATCCGTGGTTTAATATTCAAAAAACATTTTTTGATTTATCTTTTTAGTGTTCCGTATGGCCGTGGCCGTCCGTCTGTCTGTCACATCCGATTTTCACCGAAAATTAAAATTTAGCATAAATATAGGAATTGATGGCCCAGTCAGAGCCGTGTAGTTTTAAAAGTAAAATTTTGATTAAAGGGTTAGTTTTGGGGGGTGAAATCGGGAATGAAAAAAATATATATATATTGCAAGGACATCGGGTGGGGTGCCAAACGAAAGCTTGTGATAACACAAATTCAAAAATATATATGATGTAATACTCGCGCAAAATTTTTCTTTATATTATTTTTAAAAAATTGCCAAAAATCGATGTCCTCCCACCCTATTTCTAAGAGTAATAATCAAAAAATTTTGAAAAAATTCTGGAATATTCTCCATAAGGTGTAGATTGAGCGAAAATGATCACAAGTGATTTTGATAATTGATTTGGAATAAAAAAAATATTTTGCTGGTGACCAACGGATAGGAAGAGACAAAATAATTTTATTTCATTTATTAATTAATCATTAATTATTTGTTTTAAACTTTTACTACAAAGAAGTCTAGTTTTTTATATATTCTTGGTAATTCTTATATTGAAGATGACTGTATGACGGAATTTTATAGAGTATTTCCGCAATCACGGTACGGAACACTAAATGCGCAAGTCCGACTTGCACTTCACCGGTTTTTTATTTGTTAAAAGCGAATATTTTGAGAAACAATAAAACAATTTGTATCAAATTTTTTTTTTCTTTTATTGTTTTTGTAAAAACTTAAAAGGTAGCACTGGTATATGGCAGTCAAGGTGAAGGGTTTTTTATATTATGGCAATCGTGTTATCTGATTTAATTATCATGACTATATAATTGAAAAAATCGAACGATTTGTGCCGCAATAAATTATTTGTCTTGTTTCTTATGTACTACTTGCAACTGTCACAATCAAAAAGCTTGCTGCGGATTAGTTCGTGGGGTTCTTAACATGATTCTCAATATAAAATAATTTACGTCGAAGAAATTATCCTTATTAGTTCAGTAACTTATTTAAAGCAACTTAGGGGCGCTAAATGACCCAGCAGTCGATGCGCCCAGCACACATAACATCCATCCATCCATTATTTAAAGTATCTATGTTGGGAATGTGGAATCTTTGGCACAATGACACTACTCAGTATACATCACCACTACACCAAACATATTCTTGCACTCGACACGCGTTTTTGCTTCATCAGGAGCGATGATTGACTAGTCAATCATCGCTCCTGATAAAGCTAACATAGTTAGCGAAGCTTGACTAGCCAATCATCGGTCCTGATGAAGCTAACATAGTTAGCGAAAACGCGCGTCGAGTGCAAGAATAAAGTGTTTGGTGTAGTGGTGATATATACTGAGTAATGTTATTTAAAGCAGGGATGTCAAAGATACGGCCCGCGGGCCGCATCCGGCCCCCGGGACCTATCAATAAGGCCCGCGATCGCAATGAAGAATCATAATTTTTAACAACCGTATATTATATACTATATAATTAAATAAATAAAATGTTATAATAATTCAGTACATTTTTTTATTTGAATCTGGCCCGCCTACACATTCTAAATTTAATATATGGCCCTCTGCAAAATTGAGTTTGACACCTCTGATTTAAAGTATAATATGATGACTTTTACTTAAAAAAAAATGTTACGCAGGTACACAATAAATAATTCTTATAAAAAATATTACTGTTATCTGCAGCAAATTAATTTGTATTTTTCCTAATAGAATATCTTCTTCAAAGGGTGTATTATAAAACAGTTCAAACTTCTTTGGCTTATTGCGAGGACGCACGTGGCATGTGTACAGAGTGTAACCCGGAACTTCGGAAACTTAGTGGTTCACTGAAGTGAAGCGTGCTTTTTGTGTACGAGAGTTTTACAAAACTAATTAGTTTGCAGTAACCGGTTAGACTCTAAGTAAAATTGCGGGAATCCTGAAATCTCAATACGCAAAACGATCAAGTGCCATAAATGTGCCCAGGAGTTTGTTACAACATATTCTTTGTAAATAATTATGTTTGTACCCCTATAAGAATTAATCAACTGATGCTCAGAAAACAGACATTTAGACGACGTTATTTTTAAGAAAAAACATTTCAATATCTGTAGTTTAATATTCAATAAACGTTTTTTCATTTATCTTTTTAGTGTTCCGTTTGGAACATTTATGGGATCACTTCGGTGGCCGTCCGTCTGTCATATCCGATTTTCTCCGAAACTATCCGACGCAGAAAGTCAAAATTTAGCACAAATATAGGAATTGATAGCCTAGTCAGAGCCATGTCGTTTTAAAAGTAAAATTTTGACTTAAAGGGTTAGTTTTGGGGGTGAAATCGGAAATAAAAAAAAAATATATTGCAAGGACATTGGGTGAGGTGTCAAATGAAAGCTTGTGATAATACGAGTTCAAAAATAGATATGATGTAATATTCGCGCAAATTTCTCCTTATATTATTTTAAAAAATTGCCAAAAATCGATGTCCTCCCACCCTATCTCTAAAAGTACTAATCAAAAAATTTTGAAAAAATTCTGGAATATTCTCCATAACGTGTAGATTGAGCGAAAATGATCAAAAGTACATTGCCTTTGATAATTGATTTGGAATATAGGCACTGAGACAAAATAATTTTATTTCATTTATTAATTAATCATTAATTATTTGTTTAAAACTTTTACTACAAAGATGTCGCGCTTTTATATATTCTTGGTAATTCTTATATTGAAGATGAATGTGTGGCCGAATTTTATGGAATATTTCAGCAATCACGGTACGGAACACTAATTGCGCAAGCTCGACTTGCACTTCACCGGTTTTTTATGTGTTACTGAAAGTATTTTAAAATTAAACTCTCATATTATCTAATAATGAATAGTGGTGGTGGAACAGACAAAAAGGAATTTATGTATGAAATAATTAAGAAATTATTATTATAATATCGTCTACTTTACTAAAAAACAATTTTATATTTAAACAACTGGGAATTATTATGAGCCAAAGTAACGGCGTAACTATTCATGTAGCTCATTCTTTTTCTAGTAGTAATCTACAATTATTTTATAGTTCTTAATTCTCTCAATTTTGGTCACGTCGTGAATTAAATGACCCGCCAGAGTATTCAAAATGTCTGCCATTTACCATTATGAGGTAATTGTTGATTACTTTTAGAAAATTTAGAAAATGTTTTTTCTAAATGTGCGTATGTTGATTTAATATTTCGTACGATTTATATACGATACCTATAAAACAGTAGCGAAAAAAAAACGATTTTTATTTCAATTACTGCCAATGAGACGTAAATACCTTTAAAGCGTCCACAACCGATGTTTCTAAGCGACAAACATAAAATTTCACTTAATTAAGAATGTCAAAAATTTGTCATTTTGCTGTAAAAATGATTGATGTTACCACATACCATTTCAAAAAATTGTTCTCATAAGTTGTAAAGTTATGTTAAAGTCATCCGACTAATGAGATTCTTGCTCTGGAAACTCCAAATGCTTATTATAAAAACTGTTGAGTATTAAGCCTATTTAAATTTATAATTGTAAAAACAATTGGAAAACGAGTTTCAATTTTTTTTACTACCATACTTCGTATACCAGAAGTACAAGTATGAAATGGGGATTTTTTTTCTAAAAAAAAAACATGTTAAATTCGGAAGAATGATAAAAAGTGCTTTATTCAAAGTATGCTCCATCGCTTGTTATACATTTTTCCCATCTTTCGGGCAATTTGTGAATACCACGCCAGTAAAAATCTTCCCTTTTGCTGCGAACCATTCATCGAGCCTATTTTTTCACATTTTCGTTCGAACCAAAGCGCTGCTCAGCAAGTGCGTGACCCATCGATGCAAACAAGTGGTAATCGGAAGGAGTCAAGTCTGGTGAGTAAGCCGCATGGGGTAGAACTTCCCAGCTGAGTGCTTCCAACGTGTCGCGAACTGGTTTTGCCGTGTATGATGGAGCATTGTCATGAAGAAAAATGACTTTGTGTTGCCTCTTTCGGTATTCTGGCCTTTTTTCAAGCAGCGAACGATTCAAATCGGTCAATTGTTGTTGGTAACGTTTAGTATTAACCGTTTCCCCAAGTTTTAACAGCTCATAATAGACCACGCCCCTCTGGTCCCACCAAATACAGAGCATCGTCTTTCTGCCAAAGCGATTCGGTCTTGCGGTCGAGGTGGATGGTGCGCCTGGGTCTACCCATGATTTTTTGTGCTTGGGATTCTTAAAATAAATCCACTTTTCATCCTCTTCCTTTTGTACCGAGCGAGCAAAATGTCACACGTGTTTTTTGCGCTTTTCCATTTGCCTGTTGTTCAACTAATGTGGTACCCATCTACCGGTCTTCTGAATCTTTCCCATCTCTCGTAGCCGACTGGAAACAGCTTGTTGACTAACGTCCAATTGCTCGGCGAGTTGTTTCTGTGTTTGCGAATCATCTTCGTCCAACAATGCTTGCAATTCCACATCTTTGTATTTTTTTGGCGGTTTATTCCACGTTCCTTGTATGCAACATCGAAGTCACCACTTTTGAAACGCCAAACCATCGTTCACACGTGTCTTGCGATGGAGCTTGTTCACCATAAGCTTCTCGAAGTATCGGTATGATTCAACAGCAGTTTTCTTCAAATGAAAGCAAAAAATTAATGCTGTCCGCGAGTGCTCTTTGTTAGGTATAAATTTCGACATATGGAACACAACAACACAACACTATGCACACACTTTTCCAATTTATCACTCGTGCGCGTCTGACACTTGTTGATGACATAACAAAATGGCGCAGTGTGAAATCTTTATAGCACAAACTGCATTGGTGCACCATCTGTTGTCTGAAATCCGCATTTCATACTTGTACACCTGGTATTCACATTAGTGAACAATATAGGGCTATTAAATTACTAATTTGATATAGGGGGTGTTGTATTTATAAGCTGGTATTGGTGACCACGGTAGTCAGAAGAGATAAAACTATGGTTATATTTTATTTCAAATTAGAAACAGCAAAATATATTTCCTTTATATATTAAAATTGTATAGGAGGCTTTCCCCTGTAACCTTCTTCAAGCACTGTATCTCAAGATAACAATAACAAATAAATTTTGTGCTGAAACCATGACCGATCGGGAAAATCCTTGAAGACAAATACACAATCACAAAAAAGGTGGGGAAGTGACGAAACAGATCTTCAACCTGCGGGTCAAGGTACGCTGGTGCTGTTGCTTAGTTGGTAGGTGCAAGGGCGTATACCTTGGGATCGTAAGTTCGAATCCTACCAGCACCGAGAAACTTTTTTAATTTTTTTTTGGTTGTGTCTTTAAGTATTTTCCTGATAGTAATGCAGGTAATTATTTCCTGATGACATGACTTTAAAACAATTGTAAAAGCACGTTGACGTATACTAAGCTCAGTGATAAAAGAACCGTATCTCCCTGATAACACTATCGCTTATAGTTCGAGCTCTGTATTAGAAGTAGTTTGCGATATATAAAAATACTTACGCATCGTTCTAAGGATTCGTCGACCATTTTCCATACATTCGGAACCTAGTTCAATGCCTTGTTGAATAACAGCCTCTCCAGGCACCACTTCTACAATTTAATTATAATATTTAATATGTATACTAAACAAGTTGATTACAAGCGTCTACAGGACCAATAATAATTAAACTCTATGGTGCCGAACGGTCGTACATGCTTTAATTATTAAAAATATGGATGCCAGCGAGCAGGGTTCAGTTAATATTTGTTAATCATACTGACCGCTGGGGTCTTAGGCGTTAGTAACATAAGGGCTGAAAAGTTTTTGGTCTAGCTACTTAAAACACATTTTTTTTTGCAAAATTCAACTTTAGTCATCAATATTACCTCCTTCGAGAGCGATACAATCAGTTCAACGCTTTTCTAACATTTCTATACCTTTCTTGTAGTAGGATTTGCTGTTGCCTACAAAATAGGCCTCAATTTCGGCGATAACTTCTCCATTGGAGACAAATCTCTTTCCCGCGAGCATTTTTTTGAGGTCTGTGAATAGATAATAGTCACTGGGGCCCAAGTCTGGAAAATATGGTGGACGAGGAAGCAATTTGAACTTTAATTCACGCAATTTTGCTATCGGAACCATTGACTTATGACACAATGCATTATCATAATGAAAGAGCGCTTTTTTCTTGTTTATTTGGGGTTGTTTCTTTGCGATTTCTGCCTTCAAACGCACCAATAACTTTATATAATATTCGCTATTGATGTTTTTTCCCTTCTCAGCATAGTCGATGAAAATTATTCCACGCGCATCCCAAAATACAGAGGCTAAAAACTTCTCAGCTGATTGTTGTGTCTTTGGTCGCTTCGAGCGGTTTTCACTGCGGCTGCTGTCCACTCAGCTGACTGCCGATTTGATTCCGGTGTGTAGTGGTGGATCCACGTTTCATACATTGTCACATATCCCATGAAAAAATCCTTTTTATTGCACTTAAACAGGTCCAAACAGCGCTCAGAATCATCAGGTTGTTGTTTTTGGCCCAGTGTGAGCAAACACGGTATCCATTTCGAACAGAGCTTTCTCATGCCCAAATAATCATGCAAAATATGACCAATACATTCTTTTGATATCTTTAGGGTGTCAGCTATCTTAGGCAATTTCACTTTACGGTCATCCAAAACAATTTTGTGTATTTTTTTTATGTTTTCCGTTGTAACCACGTCATTTGGGCGTCCAGAGCGTTCAGCATCATTTGTATCTGTACGACCGCGTTTAAATTCAGCATACTAGTAAATGATGAATGATTTTCCAGGGGCCGAGTCCCTGTAACACTTATCAAGCCACTGCTTTGCTTAAACGGTAGTTTTTCCCATCAAAAAATAATGTTTAATTAACACACGAAAATCGATTTTTTTCATTGTTTTGAAAATATCAAAAGTAGCGTCACTAAAACCACGTAAGCTTGTAAACTAATCGTGGAAGGTTGGTACTTCCTAAAAATTATTTTTGAAAAGGGCGACATCTATGTGTCAGACCAAAAACTTTTCAACCTACGTGTTATAATGAGACAACTTTTACCTTATAATGCACAAGATCTATTTTGCAATAGCCGATATGTATTTGTTATATATTCGGTATATATTTGATGTTTTAAGTGATCGCTACCATATAGTGGTACAAATTGGTTAAATATAAAGTTATCTTTACTAAGCAAGTTATGTTTTGTGATATCCTAAACTTTTATACCCTTTGTGAAAGATAATAACTCTGTACCTATAATAACCAAGAGGGCGAGCCGAAATTTTGACCTGTCACCCGTCTGCCTAGTTCGAAAACTCGAAAAACGACCTTTTTTTGCTGGAAAAAGAGGGTCCAGCTTCGTCCTCCGATATTGGCGGCATCTGCCTTCTGCAGATTCCCTCTTATTTTATCAAGAACAAACTAAATTTATTAATTTGGTTATGATTAAATTTTTAGATCGACGTTTTTTGGGCCCTAAAGTTGGGTCCGGTTTCGGCGGCGTCTGTCCTTTGGGGCGCTCGACTTTTTTAGTGTCAACAAATGTTATGGTACTTAATTCAAGGGGTTAAACGACAGTCCATTTTTGGATGTAGCATTTTGGGCATTTCAGGGCACGGGGGCCGCAAAATTAACGTTAAAGGCTTTTATTCGCTTCGCCCAATAGAATGAACAACTAGGGAGACGGTTAGTCCACAGGTCAAAATTTCGGATCGCCCTCTTGGTACATAAGGTATTTTTGTCAGTTCAGTTATTTAACATTGAAAATACCCTAAAATGATGTTAATATGTTCTTAGTAAAAACATATAGTTCTAAAGCACCCTTATAAGTAGGCATTTGTTCACATGCCTTTTAAGAGCTAAAATAAAACATCTGTTATTATACGTGGGAACGCAATGTATTTAAAAAACATTGTATCTTTATTGATATATATCCTAATTTAATAGTTTCGTAAAGTTAGTTCAAACATATACTGTTTGACTTAATCATTTTTGTCTCGACTATCCGACAGTGGCAGGCCCGTAAGCAACGGCATGCTCGTATTTAATCCTAGGAAATAAACAGGTAAAATAGAAACAATAATTAGGGTTAATACAAAACGGTTCGGAGAAATTAAGCTCAGCTTTGTAGAAGTTCGGAAAAAGTTCACCCATTTAGGTGTTACTCGGGAGAATTAGTCAAGAATACCTACTTACCGACTTTTAACGAGCGGGATATCTGGAACCGTTTCATCTTTCCAGAAAACATTTATCGCCCGACGCAAAACAAATTATAAAAAATGTCTGGGAATTGCTAATGATATGACGAAAGTGAGAAAGACATTATTCAAAGAAAAATGTATCAAATGTTCACAGAAAACAACGTATATACCGACGAAATTAATATGTCATGCAGAAGAACTAGCGTCTACAATGCTCAGCTTAAGATATAGACCGAAAATCTATCAAAGGGAAAAGAATCAGAATAATACACGCTGGTTGAGAGAACGGATGGATCCTGAATTGTCTATTTTCGTAGGCTAAACATATTAAAGATTCCAATTTAGATCATTATCAATATAATAATGCCGACCTTTTTGAAAACTGGTTTAATAACTGCCTAAAATGTTCTAGGAAACAGTGTCATCGTCCTTGAAAATGTTAGTTCTCACAGTCAACGAAGAAAGTACCAAATTCAAAAGCATAAAATATGAAATAAAAGAATTTATGTCAGTAAATGACACATATCTCGATCTGATGTAGCATAGATTCTCAAAAAATTTAATATTACAAAAGAAAATGAACGACAATATGGCAAAAGAAATGGAAGATACTGTTTTTAAGACTATGGCTGTATTAATGTATTTTTAATCTTATAGAACACAGATGGCACCAAATGGAGTTAAGAACTAAAAATACAACGCCAACTGTAAGTCCAAAAGTTATACATTTAATAAAAAATATTGTAACTGAAAACCCTGAAAAAAATCCAATAATTTAAAAATTCATATTGATATTGAACCAATCCATATTGTGACAGTGACACCGAATGAATGCAGAATGTTAAGCAGTATTTTTCTTTTTTTTCCTATTTCTTACATGAAACATTTCAAATAATGTATTAACTATAGCTACTTCCTACTTTTAGATCACTTCTGTGTCTGTCTGACTGTAAAACCCGATTTTCTCTGAAACTATTTGATAGGCAGTTGAAATATGGCATAAATTAGGAATTGATGGCCCAATCAGAGCCTTGTAGTTTTGAAAGTTAAATTTTGACTTAAGGGGTTAGTTTTGGGGGCTGAAATCGGAAGTGAAAAATTTTTTTTTGCAAGATGTGAAAGTGGAGTGTGAAAACACGAGTTCAAAAATATATATGATGTAATAATCGCGCAAAGTTTTCTTTACATTATTTTAAAAAAGTGGCCAAAAATCGCGGTCCCCCACCGTATCCCTAAGAGTATCGAACAAAAAATTTGGAAAAAATTCTGGAATATTCTCAATAAAGTGTAGATTGAGAAAAAATTAGTACGAGTGTATTATGGTTGATAATTTATCTAGTATATAAAAAAACTATACGATTTGACAATATGGTGGAGATTTTTTTTCTGGAAAGTTGTGAATTTAACCAGGACTAAGAGCTACGAAATATCAATACGTATTCGGTTCAGTAGTATATTCATATACTTTTCAGTACATTGCTGCTTTTTCGCATTTGACCACTCACAGATAAAACAAATTTCCATGATGACTGGTCAGCAACGGATAGGTACCGAGACAAAATAAATTTATTTTATTTGTTTATAATTAAACAGATATTTAGGTAGCAATTATTTGTTTTAAACTTTTACTACGAACATGTCTCGCTTTTATATATTCTTGGTAATTTTTATATTGAAGATGAATGTGTGGCTGAATTTCACAGAATACTTCAGTAATCACGGTACGGAACACTAATTGCGCAAGAATCAGTGACAGAGAGGCGCCTAGGCCGCGCAAGATTTGGCACTACAAATCTGCTAAATGGGAAGATCTCATGGAATACTTTCGAACTTTCCCTTGGATGGACATTTGTTTTCGATCCGATAACCCATCTGACTGCGCCAGGGAGGTCTCCGATGTTATTTTGGCTGGTATGGAAGCTTACAACCCTTTTTCGAAGAAAGCTCCTCCAACGGCAAGCCTTGGTTCGACCGACAATGCAAAGAAGCTGTTGCTTCTAAACATATTGCCTACCGACAATGGCGTGAAAATCCTAACACCGTAAATCGTAACATCTTTGTTCATGCCCGGAACAGATGCAAGGGAATTATCGACGAAACCAAGGAGGCACACAATCAACGAATTAGAAACAAACTTCTCGCTTGTCCCAACAATTCCAGGTCCTTTTGGGCAGTCGCTAAGGCAGTTAGTCAAAATTTTACCAAATCCACCATACCACCACTCACACGGCCAGATAATTCCATTGCAACCACACCTGTTGAGAGAGCGAACTTGTTGGCTGAACTCTTTGCTTCACATTCTACTGTCGATTTCACGGAAAAACACCACCTACTATTCCCATATTGCAGTCAAGGATGCCCGATGTTGTCTTCAGACAGCGCATCATAAAGCGTATTTTAAGGAAGCTAGACACCAAGAAGGCTTCTGGCGCTGACGGAATACCTGCCATAGTTCTCAAAAACTGTGCAAGGGAACTAACACCAGTTTTCTGTAGACTTTTTAACCTATCCTACAGAAAGGGAATATTTCCGTCCTGCTGGAAATGTGCCACGGTTCAGCCGATACCTAAAAAAGGTAAGAAGACCTTGCCAAATAACTACCGACCAGATGCACTGCTTTCAATAATATCGAAAGTCATGGAAAAGGTTATCAATGAGCATCTTCTAAAATATCTTGAACGATTCAATATTATTAGCGATCACCAATATGGTTTTCGTAAACATAGATCAACAGGAGATCTTCTGACTTATGTAACACATGTTTGGAACAACGCAATTGAACACTTTGGAGAATCTCGAGCGGTTGCTCTTGACATATCCAAGGCATTCGACCGTGTTTGGCACGATGGACTGTTGGCTAAGTTACGCTCTTATGGTATGTCTGAAAGGTTCTGTTTGTGGCTCTCATGTTTCCTCAGAGAGCGTTCTTTACGAGTGGCGGTCGACGGATTTCTTTCTAACACCCTCACTATCAACGCCGGTGTGCCCCAGGGCTCCATACTGTCTCCTACTCTCTTTCTCATTTACATTAACGATCTGCTGGAAAAGACCGGGAATCCAATCTATAGCTTTGCAGATGACAGTACGCTTGTCTCTTCATTCACCTTGAACGCTCGGACATCGGCTGCTCAGGCGAATATCCGCAGACAGTAGGAGGTCGTTCAACTTAACAAAGACCTGGAAGAAATTCTATTTTGGGGTGACAGTAACCAAGTGGAATTTAACGCTAAAAAACCCAAGCGGCAGTTTTTTCTAAAAAAGTTAACGTTGCTGAACCCGACATAGTTATGTCGGGGCACTCCATTCCCCTAGCATCGTCGCTCAATTTGTTGGGCGTTAGTTTGGGAGCAAATATGTCTTGGCATGAACATGTTGCAGGCATAGCACGGAGAGCTTCTCAAAAGTTGGGAATATTATTTAGAACCAAAAGCTTTACACCCCACTGCAACTGTTAATTCTTTACAAAGCCCAAATTCGACCAACTATGGAATACTGCTCCCACGTTTGGGGCTCCGCTCCCAAACATACACTGCATTTGTTGGATTATGTTCAGAGAAGAGCGGTCCGTCTGATTGGGGACTCGGAATTGACCGGCGGCCTTGATTCGCTGGAACATCGAAGAACGGTTGGCGTCTTGAGTCTGTTCTACAAGTATTTTCATGGAAAGTGTTCGAAGGATGTAGCCCGCTTAATTCCTCCTAAAGCGGTGCATGTTAGAAATACACGTCGCGCTGGTGCTTCGCATCCGTATGAGGTTCAGCTTGTTACTCCGCGTATAACGCTTTTCAAGCAATCTTTTATATGGAGAACGTCATCCCTTTGGAATAATTTGCCCAGCGCTGTGTTTCCCACCGACTACAATTGATAGCTATTCAAGAACAACGTGAATCGCTTTTTCCGCACTCGTGCCGCTCCTGGAGCGCTTTAGGGACTTCCCTGCAGCACGTGAGCTAGATCCATAAAAAAAAAGTACGACTTGTACTTGACCGTTTTTTTTAATCCTTAACCACATTAAGTTCAACGTTCAACTTCTATAATAATATATACGAAGCAGGGTTGCTTCGTATATAATATTATAGGAGAAATGTTAGATAAAACCTCCCTGAAAATATTTCCATTTTGCAACCTTGGATTTAAGATATTGCAAGAAATTAGTCAAACGGTATGTGTCTTAATGAACTTAACAAGTTTTCCCTTGAGACTCTGAAAGAACAAACAGAAAAAATCGAAGGGTTTTTCCATTATTTGGAGACCTTAATTTGGTGACTAGTATAATGTCGATAGACATTTAAATAACTTGCCAGCTTCGAAAACGTAAGCCCAAATGGATTTTTCGAATTTGGCCTTTAAAAAAATAGTGTGTAAAAGTACTCACGTAGTTAGAGATACGGTTCGAATTCAGTTTGATTTTTGTTTAGTAGAGATGCTACCATGGATAATTGGGAAAATTTCCGAGACATAAATTTATATTTTCGTATACGCAAGGAAAAAAGTCAAGAGTTGCGGTTTAGATGCGTTCAAAAACACACTTTGGCTCGGGGTAGTTTAAATCGCATAATAATTTATTATAAGGTCCAGTCTTAAAGCAACTTTTTACATAAGGAAAGCATTTTTATTTCTCCTAAATTTGGGAATTTCAAGTGAGTGACACTAAATATGCTACTGCTAAATATTTCTTTAATCTGTTGTCAACCTTAGTCAACCTTAAGTCTCTTCTTATTTTCAGTTACCTATTTGTTTTATTTGTTAATAAATGTAAGTATTTTTAAGGGTAGGATTTTCCTTTATATTATTATGTTCCCAGTTAACAAAGTGTATTCGTATCTGTAGCAGAACAGCGTGTTTTGGACGAAGCAATGCGATATCCCGGTGAATGAACTAGAGAAAGGAGAAGACAGTAGATTTTTACGAAGTTAATAAAAGTGTCCATATTTAGAAATCTAACGATTTTTCACTAAGGTCAGATTTACACAATCTAGTGAGTCAGGCTGGCCTATCAGTCCTCGAAAGGAATACGTGGTTTTTGGGACCCCCATATATATATTAAACTTGACAAGCTAGGAATCTGTCCCCTCAACAATTTGACCTTGACTTGGAATATAAAAAAGCAGACTTTTATGTTTATTTTTCTTGCACATTCGGTATATTTTTTCAAGTCAAAAATGGTATTTTCGATGTCATCAATTCTTATTGGAGTGTAAAATTCTAGAAAATTATAAGTAAAATAGTTGTCCCCTTTTAAATTACTAAATTTTCTTGATCATCCTATTAGTAATTTTCTCTCATTAATCGACTAACTTTTTACACGTAAAGAGTTAAAATTGTTTTCTTAATAATAAAATACTAGGGATTGCGTTCATTCGTAGGTACCTAAGTTTAAGAAATAATAAATTGTACATATATAGGGTGTTATGGAAATCATTGCATATATTGAACCAGATGACGCGTGGGGTCATATAACACATGGGCTGAAAAGTCCCGGGCCTAACAAAGAAAACGCGGTTTTTTTGGTTCAAAATTAGCTTTATTCATCAACGTAATCTCCATCAAGAGCAACGCAATCATTCCAGCGCCGCTCTAACATTTCAATACCACTTTTGTAGAACGATTTATCTTTTGCCTCAAAATAGGCCTCAGTTTCAGCGATAACCTCTTCATTCGTGCGAAATTTCTTACCGGCGAGCATTTTTTTTCAGGTCTGCGAACAGCCAGTAGTCGCTGGGAGCCAAATCTGGCGAATACGGTGGATGTGGGAGCAATTCGAAGTTCAATTCATGTAGTTTTGCCATTGTTTTGATTGACTTGTGACACGGTGCGTTGTCTTGATGAAACAAAATTTTTTTCTTTGCCATATGCGGTCGTTTCTTTGCAATTTCGGCCTTCAAACGCTCCAATAACGCTATATAATATTCACTGTTGATGGTATTTCCTTTCTCAAGATAGTCGATGAATATTACACCACGCACATCCCAAAATACCGAGGCCATAACCTTTCCAGCCGATTGTTGTGCTTTCGGGCGCTTTGGACGAGGTTCACCAGTTGCTGTCCACTCAGATGACGATCGTTTTGATTCCGGAGTGAAGTGATGGATCCATGTTTCATCCATTGTCACATATCGACGCAAAAATTCCGGTTTGTTACGTTTAAACATGGCCAAACACTGCTCAGAATCATCAACAACACGTTCTTGTTTTTGATCAACAGTGAGCAAACGCGGCACCCACTTTGAACAGAGCTTTCTCATAGTCAAATGCTCATGCAATATAAAGCCAACACGTTCTTTTGATATCTTTACGATGTCAGCTAACTCACGCAACTTCATTTTTCGATCATTCAAAACGATTTTATGGATTTTTTTGATGTTTTCTGGTGTTACCGCCTCATTTGGACGTCCACTGCGTTCTGCATCATCGGTGTCTCTACGACCACGTTTGGGGTCAGCAAACCAACGTTTTATTGTTGTTTTTCTGATGGAGCGGAGTCCCCATAACACTTTTCAAGCCATTGCTTCGCTTGAACGGTATTTTTTCCCATCAAGAAGCAGTGTAAAATTAAAACACGAAATTGTTTTTGATCCATTGTTTTGAAAATAACAAAAGTAGCGTCACTCTTAGCACAATAACTCACAAACTAATGAATAGAATATCATGAAATTTTAACAGCTGTCTTTTGAAGGTTAGTATTAACTGAAAAAAAGGTGACTGCAATAAAAACTAGCGCCATCTATGTGTTAGGGACTTTTCAGCCCATGTGTTAGGGATTGCGTTCATTCGTAGGTACTTTTCAGAAATGTAAATTAGAATTCAATATAGGGTGTTTTCATTGCATTATTCAGATGATTTGAAAAATTTTCAAAAAATTTTTGAAAAAAACAAAACGACAAAACTGGATTTTACCGCCAAACCAAATCGCACTTGAAAGGCCGCCAATAAACGAACGAGCTTAGGTGCATGGTTGATTCTATAATGCGCTGCACTGAGTTAAATGTTACGTTCTTGTTAACAATCAGCCATATAGTTTAGTTGTTTCGTTTACCAGTGGCGAAGCAAAAAACAATATCTTTATTTCATTATTTATCCATGGTCGATTTTTTACTTTACTAGCCGATCTCAAGGCTATTTAAGGTAATTTTCTGCAATCGGTCTTGCTACAAGGAGGTGCCAGTCCCAACATATGCAGTGATTTCCATAATACCCTGTATAACTTACCATTGTCTAAAGATGAAACACTGTTTGAAGGACCAGCCCTCTGATGATAAACTCCATTTATTGGATGTGCAGTATTCTAAATCAATAAAAATTAACATTGCTATTTATTACAACTGTAAAAGGAAACTGTGGCACTAAGATTGATTTTGTAAGATATAAACTCAACTGAAGATAGGAATTAGCACTGTGTTCTCGGCATTTTAAAGGATGGTTCATCTACTGTAAAATAGGGTCAGGAATTTCTCTCGATACATCGACAGTTATCGACATATAAAATAATAATAGGTCAATCCAAAAATTATGGATATCTATATATCCATAATTTTTGGATTAACGATACATCGATAGTCACATATACACTACTTTCAGAAAGTATTCGCCCACCTAGAAATTTCAATGTAACTGCCAAAATTTAATACCTAATTAAACCCTCTTATTATATTAGCTAAATTTAATTATTCTTAACAAGTATCCATCATAAAATTGTTTAGATAAGCCTTTTTGGTGAAATCACAAATTAAAAACCAATTAGAACAAATTTTCAATAATCAATTTTAAGGCGATTTCTGAGAATTCCAGTCGAAGTAAGAACTCATTTCAAGTTTCTAGGGATTATGGAAATTCCTAGTGACATTTTATGATAAAAACTATGCTATATGATCACTCGAATCGACAAATCGCAACTGATATGAAGATGCCAAGGAGAACGGCCGACTACATCGTAAAAAAAATTTCTCCGGGACATGGAATTCCCAACCAAAAACGTTCAGGAAGGCCTCGAAAAACGACTCCGCTGAAGACAGAGCTATAACAATGTCCAGCAGACGTAATCGCCGCCTAACCGCACCAGAAATCACGCCTCAAGTAAACCTGGAGCGGCCCATCCCCATCAGCGTGACAACCGTGAAGAACACGTTAGCAGAAGATGGACTACACGGGAGAGATGAAGTGAGGAAACCACTTCTTAGGCAAGTGAATAAACGTAAACAATTAGAATGAACCCGAGAACATGAAAATTGGACATCAGAACAATGGAATTCCGTCCTCTGGAGCGACGAATCTAAATTCGAAATTTCCGGTTTAAATCGACGAGTTTACGTGCGGTGGTCAGCTGGAGAGAGGATGTTGGAAGCCTGTCAGTTGCCTACAGTAAAACATGGTGGAGGTTCAGTAATGGTTTGGGGTTGTTTTGGTAAGGGTAAAGTTGGAAAAATCTTTAGGATAGAAGGAATCATGCGATAAGAACAGTATCAAGAAATTTTGCTAACTCAAATGCTTCCTTCTGGAAGAGATATTTCTCAGGGGAAATTTATTTTTCAGCCTGACACCGACCCTAAACATTCTGCTAAACAAATTAGAGAACTTTTGGACCAGTGGAAATCCGATGACGTCCTGGAAGTGATGACTTGGCCTCTACAATCATCCGACTTGAACCCCATCGAATTGCTGTAGGACCATTTGGACAGGTGTGTTCGAAAACTCAATCCAACATCAGAAAATCACCTGTGGGAACTTTTACAAGCAGAATGGGTTAAAATAACCGAAGAAATTCTGAAGAAACGACTGGACAGAATGCTGAAACTCTGTAAAGCGGTAATTAACAACAAAGGAGGTCACCTAGATGAGCAAAATCCTGAAAAATCATGAATATTTTTCTGATTTTCTAGACTGTAAATGATCTGAAAATAAATAATTCATTAAAATTTAAAAAAATATATATTATATGGGTTTTTGTTGTCTTGGGACTGAAATAACTCTCTCTCTGACGGTACTGTAGGTAAATCCCATTATCGCCCCTCCCTACTATAAATTATTCTAGAAGTGCGGTTTAAATTTGTACTGGTATTTATAAAACAGAAGAAAAAAGAAAATTGTAACACGTAGGCTCAAAAGTTTTTGGTCTAGCTACTTAAAACATGAAGATTGCAGCTTATGAAACGCATACATTTTTGTTCCTATTACATCTTTTTGCCCACTACCAAATATTATCAAACATGTTTATAATTTTTAGGTTTAGGTAATTTTTAGGTATTTAGTTCTCTTTTATCATTAAGGACAAATGATAATAGAAACAAATTAAGTTTATAGCGACTACTACTTTTCAATTAATTAGCATAAATAAGTAGACACAGCGCTGCCATAAAAGAAAAAAGTAAGCCTTTCGAATCTAATAAGAATAAACTTCATACGTTCAGATCATCTGCGAAGCAGTTTAGTTAAGCCAAGAAAAAATTGGTAATTACCACAGATCTTGATAATTTTTTCTTTATAGCATTTTATGTTTTTACTGTCTCGCTGCATTATATACAGTTCATTGTAGTTCCTCTTTATAGTGCATAAAATATGCTAGATATCAAAGTATTGTGGAGTCTACACATAATGACTTGGCAAAATACAGCAAATAATTCATTATATGCAAAATTTCTAAAACACAAATTTTAATTCTGTTGTGATGTCGCAGTGATTCAAGGATAGAAAAACATGTTTATAAGTGTGAATCCCGAAATACTTCCGCTCGTTTCTTCCATTCCGGGTGGAATTTTATCACGCACAGGAATTGGTTTACATGGAATTAAAAAGTTCTGTGCGTTCATGGATCTTAGCTAAATTTCATTCATTCTATGATAAATTTACTGAAACTATTCGTAAAGCTACAAAAATGATTTGTAACGTTAGTATGGCAAAAGCAACAGAAATAGAAAAAAAAAGAATGTGCTTAAAAAGGCCTAACAAATTGGTTAGTAATGCTTCTTGGAGGAAATGTGGATTTTCATCATTGTTTGGTTTGGTGTCATTAATAGGATGGAGCATCAGAAAAGTGATTGATATAATTATCAAATGTACATATTGCAAGGCTTGTGAATATTGGAAAAAAAGCAATATCGCAGAGTATGTTAAGTGGCTGGAAACTCATGAAAACGAATGCAAAATAGCCCATAGGGACCGACAGGTAAAATGGAGGTCAACGCAGCTGTAGAAATGTTTCAGCGTTCTGAAAATTTGTATCATGTGAAATACGGCAGTTACGTAGGAGACGGTGACTTTAAGCTATCCAAAGGTATTTTAGATGCTAGATATTACAAGAATTTCACAGGACTAAAGACTGCGTCGATCATGTTCAGAAAATGATGGGAACTCGGCTAGGAAGTTTGAAAAAAAATGTCTCGGCGGGAAAGAAAAATTGACGGACAAGCTCATTGAACAGCTTTCAATATACTACGGCTTGGGTATTCGCAGAAATCATGACTCAATAGAAAAGATGAAAAATGAAATTTGGGCGACACTGTACCACAAATTGTCGACAGATGAAAAGCCAAGTGCCCGTCCGGTGAAAATTCGTGGTGTTCTTGGAAAAAGGCGAAAGCTTTTAATGCTTTGTCTGATTATTCACACAAACAGGCTCTTCCAGATACAGTTTTCAATGCCATTAAGGCCATCTATGAACAGTTGAGCTGCGATGACTTTTTTACAATGTGCTTAGGTGGTTTCACACAGAATAGCGACGAAAGCTTCAATGCTACGGTTTGGTCAATGGCCTCAAAAACAACATCAAGCGGGAAAAGTGTTCTTGATATTGCAGGAAATCTTGCTGTGTGCACCTTCAACCATGGAATAAGCAGTATTATGAAAATTAAGGCGGTTTTAGGCATGACTATAGAGACCAATTGTTACAAATTCTGCGTTGAAGCTGACGATCGATACATCGAGTTATCCGACCGCACGTTGACTGAAGCTACAAAAAACATCTCGGCTTACCTTAAAATCAATGTTACTCAAATTTTCAAATGCGTTTTTTTCAAAACTGTGTCTTTCAAATTGGAACAAAATGACAGCTGCCACAAATTTTTATCGATACGCTTGAAATTTTCAGAGTAACTTTTCAAATACATTATCTACGGGAAAGCGTACGGATTTTTCGATAAGTTACAAACTTCCTTTTTCTATAAACAATTTTTCGTAAAATTTTTGGGGGAAAAATGAACATTTTTTGTGCACCATTTTTCGCAAAAACGATATTTTTAAATTTCCATACGTTATCCGCTGGTTTTTGACATATATTATTGAACATTTTTTAGTTTTTTTTGTTCTGGGTTGAAATATGTGGGGGCAATTGTCTCGTCCGTTTCAGGCCTCGCATAAAAGGTGCCTTGTCGTGTTGGATTCTGAAGTGGCCATTATAAATTAAACAGATAAAAATATATATTTGTATTTGTTTAATAAAGTATTTCAAATAAATTTTCGACTGTTTTTATCATACTCTTAAAAAACATTTCCGAAATTAGCCTATTTTCTTGGGACCAGTAGTGGCTTAACCCCTTAAACAATCCATTTCTACCGCGTCTGTCCTTGGCTTATCTTTTTTTGTCATTTACAACATTTTGATCCATACGTCAATATCGCAATATACTCTGTAGATTGTTAGTTTTGTTTTCATTTTTATCCGGTTTGACTAAAGTAAAGAGTTTAGAATCTCTATGCATTTTTCCCTTGTTGAGTCTTGTACTTTATGTCTCTCTCTGATGGTCCTTTGTTAGAAATTGCTCTTTCCAAGTACTTAAACTCCCCGCATCATGTTATTTCCCTCAATTTGAAATCTAGTTCTTCTTCTACATCCTCACCCACCCTAAGATACTCTGTTTTCTTCATGTTTATGTTCAAATCCCAGGATTCGTATTCTTCTTTCAGCTTCCTCATCATATAGTGTAGGTCTTCTTTGCCATTTGCTATTAGTATATGATCATCTGGGAAGAATAGAGTGTTAGGAACTGGTTCTCGATCTCTAACCCGTTCCTGTATACTTTCTCCTCCATACTTCTAGGGTTCCTGTAAATACATTTTAAAAAGACAGTATCCCTGTTTCAAGCCTCCAGTTACTTTAAATAATGAAGTTATTTTGTTTCTAGTCTTTATCGCGTTTTGTGAATGTTGAATATTGCTTGAACATATGGTATGTACTACTAAGGTTTATACATTAAATAGTTTTTCAAGGGTATAGAATCTTAGGCTTTTTCAAGATCTACGAACGCGAGGTGAGCTGGTAGATTTCGAGCTTTCCGTTTTTCTAATATTTACTGAAGAGAAAAGCTATTGTCCATGCATGATCTTCCTGCTCTAAAGCCTTTCTTGTATGTCTTCATAATGCAGTTCAATTCTTTTTTTTAAATTATTCTACCATACAAGTTCCCCAAGGAGCTAGTGATGCGGATTCCTATGTAGCTTCGAAGTAATAAACATTAATTTAACGACCAAAAACAAGAAAAACTTTTTAACATACTTTTATTTTGTGCGCTTGAATACTTATGCGCATGTTTGTAGGTATCATTAAGTTTCACAACAAAGACCTGGAAGAAATTTTGTCATGGGATTGCAAGTAGAATTGAACACTAAAAAAGTTTTCTGGTTGTATTACATAGTCCAACCTAATTATGTCGAAACACTCGAATTATTCTGCCTGTTAACTGTTTGAAACAAATACGACTTAGCATAACCACGTTACAGGCTCAGTAAATCAATTACCAAAGAATCTTCGAACTAGTGTAATATTTAAAGAAAGACACTAAAATAACTATTAATAAGGAAATAAATGACAACAAATCAAAATGAAAGTAAAAAAACCAAACTTCGAGCCAGAATGCATTGCTCACTATACAAAAATCTCGTAAGTTTACATATAATTGTTTGATATCGCTTTTCGAGATGTTGAAAAAATAAGCTTATATAATCGCGGTGTAGATCATGTGTTACGAATAGGGTATAACAGGTTTTTTTTTTGGGCTTGGTTATATAAGACAACTAAATGGGGCGATAAATATTGACCTCAACTGATCAAAATTTATATTTTACTTTATGTAACAATCAGCAGAAATTAAAGCAAAAAAATCAAAGTACATTGGCAATCAACAATAGGATAGGGTTAATGATACGGTAATGTAGGTTGAACTTAAAATTAGTAATTTTAATTGACAAGTGTAACAATAAGTTTGCATACACATATGCTGCTCACATGCATATGTTTATTTTTACACGCTCTTTTACTTTTCTATAAAGAAGGTTAAACCACAGTAAACATAAAACACAGTAGCGACAGTCTAAATTGCTGGTATGATTCCCGCGAGTTTTTGAAATATTCAAATTCCTTTTTTCAAGAAAAATCCTATTCTGTAAAATAAAAATGAATTTTGCTGTTAGAAAGGAAGAAAAAAACGAGAAAAACATTTTTTTTAGAAACTTTTATTTATCAAGTTTTTTATTAAAACAGATATACAAAAAACAAGGAAAAATGCAAAAAGGCAAGAAAAAAATACATTTGGCTTTAACGCTTTCTGCACGTTATTCATTTAAAGATCTAAGTGTTGAATTTATATTTATCATCTATTAGAGTTATTGTCGGGGGGGGGGGGGGGGGGGGGGGGGGGGGGGGGGGGGGATTTTGAGAATGTATCTCTGCACACCTTTAGCCTCGTGCGTATAATGTGAACAATCATGCACCTTATATTTCAGCGAATCCCAGTAATCTGGAGAGATTAAAAATAATTATAATCATCATTTTAATATGAGATCGTCTTTCTTCTGAACTTAAAAATGAAGTGAACACATTTTCCGCTCCATTTTATCATTAGTTAAATCTAATATAATAATTTTAATACAACTAATGACCTTTCGTGCCTATATACTACTTATATAAAAAAATTAAATCCATACACTGATTTATTCAAACTCATTCGTGCTGGGGAATTACTATTTTTGTATGCACAGATTGAGTTTTGAAAGTTTGGTTTGTGAATTTTAGCAGATAAGATAACTTAATTCTAGCAAACATTCTCCCTGCATTTAGAATAAAAGTACACGTAGAATAACATAAATTAATACTTAACAATTAGAAAACATCAACTGTTTTACAAATACAATGAATTTCTAATATGAAAACACAATTATCATAATCTCTATATAATATATTGCACGATAGAAATAAAGAATTATGAAAAAATTACCTTTTAGGATCTTTAGGAAATCTAAAAAAACTCCTTTGAAGATACCATATATGTTTTTATAAGCACTAACGGCACAACAAAAACTACCTCGACATCTTTTTTATAATTATTTTCAATTATAACGTCAAACGAGTCATTTAGTATTGGAAAATTATTAATAATGAATTTCGGAGCACGTTATAAAAAGATTGTCCCTGAAATTCAGATGTAAACACAACCCGCGATCGCTGGCGCCATATTGTTGGTATGATAGGGGACGCATGCGTCTAAAAATTTTCTTGCGCTTTATGTTTACTGTGATTAAACGACCAAATATACGAGGGGGGGCATTCAATTAAGTTATCTACCTGGGCTTCGAAACGAAATCTGCCGATCAAACTCACAATTATAAACACACTTATATATATATATATATATATATATATATATATATATATATATATATATATAATAATATAATCCACTTATTTTAGCAAAATCTTTCTTATTTTTTTTTTTAATTTAGGTTATTTTTGACACTCTTATAGTGTGTTAATAAAATTTTTACATATATAAATATCCAAGTTTCAGGGATTTACTACTTCAAGAGAAAGCTTTATTAAGTCATAATATCAAAAAACTGTATAAGAAATAGTTTTCATTTTTTTAATAACTTTCAAGGTAATGTCTATCTTTATCTTCCCACATAACAGATACAACAAATATAGGGCACCCCGTACAGTATGCATATAAGTTACATAAGTTGGTTTAAAATTCAGGTAAAAAATTTTTGAAAAAAACGTTAAGAGTTGTCAATTATCTATTTTTATCCCATGTATTTTGACTAAAATTTCAAATTACGGGACCTAGAAAGAAGATATGTAATGACAAATTAAACACAAAGATGAAACAGAAACTATCATTTTTGTAATACTGTAATTCTACAGATAATTCTAAACACAATTAATATAGCGTACCCCATATCTATATTCCACATTTAAAGAGGTGTTCCTAAAACGAGAGAGTTGATTTTTTACAAATGTAGCGTTTCAAAGGTACTCTTGAAGAGAAATGACTACATTCTTTTCTAATTATTGACATTCTACTTAAAAATGACAACTTCGGTTTATTGCTGTTAAAAACCTTTTAAAAAATTATATTGTTACAACTGTTTTAAGTATGGAGCAATATTAGTTGTCTTTGGTATTGTTTGTAGAAGAAAAAATGAGATTTCTGTTAAAAAAGCAATTGAGCACGTCATATATTCTTTCTGAGTGGGAATGTAAGCCAAAATTTTAGTAAAAAAAATGCGTAATAAAAACCGAAAATTGATGGATCCGAATGGTTGTCGCAAAATACATTTGCCTAATATACAATACAATCTTCTTTCAAAGTTATACTAAAAAGATTATTCTAATAACTTACCTTAGCTATTTGTAAGAGAACTATGGAGTGTTTGATGTTGTCAAGCATTACCTAAACAAAAAGCGAGTTTATAATCCAAATTTCAAAAATAACAGATTTTTTTGTTAAGTTGACGAGTTTATTTATAAATTGGAACATCAATGTTTATTTAAAAGTATATGGAAAGTTAAGGAAAAACATAATAATTTTAAGAATTTTTAAAATTTAAGATTGTTCGTTCGGGGCACTATTTATCTTATCTTATCTGTCAATATGAATAGAGCAAATTAAAGTTGGACAATTTAATAAATGAGTAATCCAATTTAATTATAGATTATGAATAGCACTACAAGCCTGCTGGACCCTTAGATAATTTGACAAATATTATCTTATATTAATCTGAACTAAGAATAAAATTTCTGATTTCTCAATCAATCGAAATAGGTTAGCGCTCAATCCTTTAGGTGAGTATATATATTATATGTTAACCTAAATTAACATATTAACAAAATTTCTAATTTTTAAATTTTTAGATGAGTATTTTAAGTTATCGATTTTGTCGACTTTTTATTTTAATTACTTTTATTATTATTTTCTTTTATATAATTTATTTTAAGTTATCAATTTTGTCGATTCTGATAACAGCTGGCTAGGGAGGACTTCACTATTGATGCAGCCTGGCGCGAGGAGTGGGTGATTTCCAATCGAGACATTTTCAATTTTGTGCCCGACCCAACCCAACGCCTTTATGGTTTTGAACTCCCAAGGGAAACCTTGAAAACTTCTAAACCAGGTTAGAATCAATTATGATAGGTGCCAATACTGGAAACATAATGGGGCTTGGGAATGTAGTTGTGACTGTGGAAGTATTGCGCAGACTTTGCACCATATTGTGGTGGAGTGTCCTCTAAGAAAATTCAACGAGTCCTTTCGAGAACGGCACAACTTTGAGGGTTCTGTTCTGGAGTGACTTAAACATCCATCCGTTATGATGCGTAGCTTGGCAACCTGCACCATATCGTTCGAGAATATTTTAGTCGATCGGGTTGCGTTTTTATACCTTTTTGTCGTATACGTACTTTTTTATGCTAATATCTATATTTAAGTTATTATTTGTATTTGCAGCTGCATTAAATAGCATTTTTAAGTAGGTATATTTATCAAAATTTTTAATTCTTGATACTTATTCAAGTAATTGAATGAAATTTTAACTATTAAAAGGCTCACCTGTTTTACTCGCTTCCTATTTGGCATAACAAAATTCGTTTACTAGTAAATAATATGTGGAAGATGCCATTTTTAAAGATCTAGTTGCATTTGTAATCTGTCAAATTTGATAAGTGGCAAATTTTTTGTTATCATATTTAGCTTTCCTCAGAAAAAATTAAGTTTAGCACTGGAAGAGATTTTTGATAGGGCATATAGGAAAATAGTGAATCGAGCGAGCCTCTTAAAAGTTAAAATTCGGTTCAATAAATTGAATACCCTGTATATCGGTAACGACTAAACAGAAATATCGAGTGTTGTATATTTTTGTAAACAAGCTGAATAATGCCATTTAAAATCTAGTTGGCTTTGTAAACTGTCAAATTTGACAAGTGACGAATTTTGTGTTATTATATTTGGTTATTGGTGATCATTATTGGCAAAATAATTTTTTTGACATCACAAATAGGAAAATAGTAAATCGGGTGAGCCACTTAAAAGTTAACATTCAGTTTAATAACTTGAATGTCGTGTATATCGGTAATTAATGAAAATAAATATCAAGTGTTATATCTTTGTGTAAACGGGCTGAAAAATGCTATTTAACGATGTAAATATACAAATTTTTTGTTATATTTACCTTCCTCATAAAAAACTTAATATTGGAAGAATTTTCTTAGTATGTAGAATAACAAAATAGTTAATTTGGTGAGACACTACAAAAAATGTTCCTGTACATAGAAATATGCTTAAAATTGGGATATATGATAACTTAACATTTTCTAAAAAAGTTCTTTACCGAGATATGGAAAAGTGCTTTAGTGCAATAACCTGAATCTCTTTAATTGAGTGGTTTATTCAGATTTGTACAAAAACAAATAAAAAATTTGATCGATACCTTGATTCCAAATAAGTTGTCTGAAGGTATACATTTTTAAAAAAAAATGTTTATTATAGGTTTCAGAAAGGGCTTATTAAAAAAACTGAAGTAGGTTAGTCACCCTTCTGAAAGATGGCTTAAGTTTAGATAAGAAAACAAAGACGTACGTTTGCGTGTTCCAAAATCATTTCACATTTCGCCTTTTCTTCAGGGTCTGTTAAGGTGTGTATCCTGTCTTCTAAATTCTGAAACAAGTATAATTTTTTGTTATTTAACGTATTTATTGGTGACTGCAATTCAATAAATTGAGGTGAAAGAAAATATGCAATGAACTTTTATATGTATTTACAGATTTTGGTTGCATAAAGATGATTTCTTTCAGATGTCGCACCCTGCATATTTATCAACATTCGGATTTTCCAATTAATTCTAGGTAAATCTGATATAAATGCCGTATAGCCAAACTCAAAAGCTTTCGAGATAAAAAGGAGATATACTTAACGTCTACGATTGTCGACAAGATTTTCCTCTTTATTAAAAGCTGTATGGAAAAAATTGCCCAAGTTAAAAAAAAACACGGGGGTCAAAATAACAGACCTCCACCGGGCGCGCTCTCTAACCAACTGGCAATATAGAATGCATTTCAAACTATTGACTCCACTGTTGGTAAAGTAGTATCGAATGCTGTAGCACTAACACAACACTGAAGCCTTATATGCCATTCTGTAGCAGCAACAAAAATAACCAAGCAAAAAGCAACTTTGAATACCCTTGAAAAAGTATAATAATCAAAGCTAAAATAGAAATCCTTGGCCATATAGTAAGACAGTAAGAGACGAAAAAATTAACGCGACAAAACAACCCATCTGGAAGGCAGCCTACAGTATAGAGATTGACATTGAATTGGCCATTCATCCCCTATGTGCGCTCTTGGTTTAAATTTCTTTCTCTTATTGTCGCAGAATAACACGGTTGACTTGTGTTCCCTTTTTAATTTCAGAGATATTCGTATCTAAAAAGTGACATATGTTACACATTTTTAAAGGTCTGTTTAATTAGCCCATTTTTAACTAATTACCTAATACCTGCATTTAGATAGACTGGAAACTCTCACGAGTTTGGGTATAAGAGGTAAGAAATTATGGTTGGTTGGTCTCGGACGTTTCACAACATTCAGGGTTTTTTTGCTCTTCAAGACTAGGATATTGAAGATGTCTAAAGCAATCGTAGGCGCAACATCGGAGAATCAATTCAATTTGACATGCTCTACTATCAAGGCCATATTTTCTTAAATGGCTTTGAAGACTTATTAACATTTTGGTACATGTGTCATAACACTAAAAAATTAATGCTATTCAAGCACATTGTATAAATGAATTACATACAAAATTAACATAGTTTTGTATTTTGCATCAATACATCGTTAAAAAATTTATTAAAAAACCACAATTCACCCAATTTTGCTATCAACTATTATTCACCACAATTTACAAGGTATTTAAGAACATAATATATTCTTTATAATTTTATAAATAATTCTAAACAGGCGTCAGAAAATAAAAGCAACTAATATTAGCAGAAACCTTTTATAATAGTTGAATGTTATAATATAAAAGTTTATGCTATTAAGTTTCTAGTAGTAGTCGCTATTATCCTTTCAATTGATAATTTAGTTGAAAGAGTATATATATATATATATATATATATATATATATATATATATATATATATATATTATATATATTTCGATTATTACGTCGGTATGGCCTGTAAATAAAACTCTTTTCATCTCTAATATTCAATATTTCGTTGTTGTTTGATAATTTCTTCAGGAATAACTACAATATTAATACATAGAAAACAAATAAATATGAACAAACAAATAAATAAAAAAAACAACGTACGAAAATGCGAGTTAGTCCTGGAAATCAAAACTCAACATCTCAATTTTACTACACAAACTGACAGTAAACATCCTCGGTGCAGATGAATTGACGTGAATTCCAAATGAACGGAAAAAACAGCAAAAGAAAAATACTTTATTTACTTATTTTATACCAAGAGGTGGCCAATTTTTAATTATTAATGTTGTAATTGTGAATGATTAATAAGCATTGATTATGTTGCTGTAGATATTACTAAGTTGATTAGTCTGATTTATAGTTGATTGAGTTGGGGTCTTTGTTTATGTGGTAAATTTCTTTAAAAAATCTCCCTTTATAGTTGTCGTGAGTTAAAATTTTGACGTTGTTACAGTCAAAATTATGACCTGTTTTCATGATGTGCTGTGTGAGCTTCTGTATTAACCACTGCGATCTCTGTCCAATGTAACTTCCCTCACATTGCAAACAAGACAACCTATAAACTACGTAGTTATTGTACAAATAGGCGCTCTATCCTTTATATATATATATATATATATATATATATATATATATATATATATATATATATATATAATATATATATATATATATATATATATATATATATATATATATATATATATATATATATATATGTATATATGTATATATATGTACATATATGTATATATATGTATATATATATATATATATATATATATATATATATATATATATATATATATATATATATAATAATAGAGAGAAAGCAAAAGTTGCCGTATCTAACAAAATCCTAAGATATGAAAATAGTTGGCGTACTCGGCAAAGGGACACAACATATGTTCACACAATATTCATTTAGCCAATATTTCGGCCCTAGGTTGGGACGTTCATCAGGGCACAAACTGAAAAAGAGATAACGAAGCAACCAATAAGGAAAGTCGGGCATAGAAAATTATTATTGTTAAGTTTAATTTTTAATTTTATAATTATTAATAAATTCTTATTGTTGTTTAAAAGTATTTTTGTTATAAAGAAGTATACATTATTATTATGAAGAAGTACCAAAG
>CM032446.1:157847197-157861723 GCA_019049505.1 Pachyrhynchus sulphureomaculatus
GAAATAAGCAGTGACGATAATAATGAATCAACCCCACGCGAGCGGAGCGGAGTCATGGGCATTGAAACAGTTGCTATACATTACCGTCCTTTTAGCTTAAGGAAACTACTTAAGGATATCTGTTGATATGGACAATGAACAAACTTAAACAATAGTAATAAAAGAATGTTCTAGAATACTAGTCGCTTTGTATTTAGTTACTTCTTTTTTTTAATAATTCAAAAAAATAATGTGAATTTCTTTGACAAACTTTACTGTTAGTAATTAATTTTTGACTTACTAGACTTATTTCATAAATAACAGCACATGTTATTTTTGCGAATCAGAAAAATCAACGAAAACAATAATTAATTAATACACACAATAAACACGATTAATTTTCCAAATTGCTTTCACTCACACAAGTCGATTTACTGCCGCTATTGGGATAAACTTTTTTTTTTACAGGGTGTAAAATAAAAACGATCTACAGTTTTTTTTAAACATATCTTAAAACTAGAAACTCACAATTTTATTATTGAAAGAAATAAGAGGTAAAATATAATTGTCCTGGTGATAGTAAGTAACGTTAAAATTAATCAGTAATTTGACTACGGTTAAATAAAACTCTTTAAAATGGTAATTATGCGGCACCGTATTTGCAAATATATATTAAATAAAAAGTTTACAGTTGGAAATATATTAAAACATACACATTTAAACACCAACAGACCGACACAAAAATATCTCATCTAAGTTGAATAAACACTTTTATACCAAACAAAGAATTTTACTCATATCTATATGACTTTTCTTTCAATAAAACGTTAATGGTATTGACAGACATATCAATCGGAAATTGAGTCTGGTATATTTTCCTTTTTTTATGTTTATGTGACCCCAGTAATGGAATTTCTCATCGTTGTATAAACAAAAATAAAATGTTTTAAGTTACGTGTATTTTTATTTATACAGAAAGTTAACTGCCTGTGATGTTTATAAACTTATTTTTATATAGGGTGTTTGAATAATGCTGCTCCAAACTTTATTTAATTTATAGGTTCCAGCCTGTTAGAGCCACTCCGGTCTCAGATGAAATATGAATATTTTTATGCAGAATATGCCATGAATCTTATTGAATTGTGGACGTAAAGATATTTCTGTAAAATTTTACATATTATTTTTTTAGTAAAAATAATTATTTCCTTTTATTACACCCACCTTTAAATTTGCTACCGTTTGACCATTACAAATTAGGATATTTTTCTACTTGACGTAAATCTATATGGTTGCTCATATTATCTGTATCTTCCGCTATAAGCAGTTTAAAGAATAGGGTTGAGATTTTCATCTTAGATGTACTAATCGTTTCCTGCCCTAGCATGCTACGAAGTGTATATTTTAAATGGGACGAGTCGCTATTTACGAATGCAACTATAGAGTAGGCATCGAGACTAAAAATCGTCACATATTTACCTCGATTAGGTCGGGACGCCTAGTATTTGCAGCTGAAATGTAAAATTTGGAGATAACATCCATATTTGTTGTTCCTTCAGGAGAGGGACTTGAAAGTGCGAAGATGGCTTGAAAAGTTTCCAGCCTAACCAAGTAAAATTTAGTTTTCTGAGTTAAGGTATTTCTTTCGAGTAACTGTTAAAAGTAGTTTTGCTTGAAATTTTGAGAAATAATAGATTTTAGCATCATGCATTCACTTCTTCAATATAAAGATGGTTGGTTTACCACGCCGTATTGCCATAATTAATTGTAAGTTTCAGATGTTTAACACGTATAAAATAGGAATCCCTACTTTTTCTTCGATCAAAAGCATGCGTTTTTTACAATTTTTGTTGTCGTATGTGCATTAAAAAGTAAAATGCCAAAAAAAATTATATATACATTAAAATATTACTTTGCTACGTTTGTTAAAATATGAAGGCAGTTTACCACCTAGTTGCAAAAATATTAGATAAATATTATTTTTATTGAATTTTATGAAGTGAAATTTCACTGTGCTGTGTGTGTGTAGCTTGAAAAAGAGAGCTCGCGCGGACGCGGGCGTTGTTTCAAATTTTGAATCATATATAGTCCGGGAGCTCATAAACAAGATTTTGGACTTGGAAATATATCACCTATTAAAGGTGACAAACTGAACCAAAAAATACAACTTATAGATCCAAATTCCGGTTCCTGCTGTGGTTATAGATGGAAAAGTTACAAAAAATTGAGGGTAAGTGAATCCATCGCAGAGTAGTAGTTTTATATGTTATAAGGATACTATAGCCTTAATATCTGCCATGGAGGCCGGTTCCTGTGGGAGTAAACTTTTGGGCTCAAAAAATGAACTCATTGCTGAGTGGCAGATATTCGAGATATAGTTAGTTTGGGACCCAAAAAGAAGAGAAAAAACCTGTAGAGTTTTTGGACCCATCTGAACTCATTCGAGAGCGGCAGATAAATGAACCAGTGTTCGAATACTATATATAATACGAGGTGAAATTCCGAATTGTGCCATGCAGCCCAGTTCCTGCTTTTATCAACAGAATTTTTTGTATTTTTAATGCAAAGCTTAAGTTATAAACAAATTGATTTTATCTATTCGCATTATTACCTAGCTGTGCTGAATGAGTTTATAATGAATTAATAATTTTTTTCTATAATAACTTAATATAATATTATTTAACTCGCTAAATTTAAATTCTCTGTTCATTTTTTCAAAAACTAAATTATTTTATTATTACTGACAATTTATTAGAATTATATTAAATTTAACACAAATATTTTTATTTAATTGCATATAAATAAACTGATTAGCTCTTAATTTTTAATTAACTAAATTGGAAAAATGGATTAGAAAATTCAGACAGCAGGACAAACTTCATCTAAAAAACTTATGTAGAGCTCGTAAAAAAGCTTAGATTTTGCTGTTATGGAGATATGTTCTATGAAATTCTGTTTATTAGCATAATTGTTTATAATATATTATTTATAACAATAAAAAGGTTAAGTTTTTGCAAAAATAGACTTTGAATTCGTATTCAGTGGGTCGAAATATGTTTAAAAAAATTTGGATGCAGCGCTTAATAAACTTAGATTTCGTTTTTATAAAAATAAATTATATCAAATTATTTTTTTTAGATAATTGCGTAAAAAATTGTTAATAACAATTAATATGTCATTTTTTCAAAAAACTAAATGCAGATCGGATTCTGGCACTAGAACGACATTATCACTTTTTTATAAAAATAAATTATATCAAATTACTTAATTGCTTAAAAAATTGTTAATAACAATTAATAGATCATTTTTTTTTTTTTCCAAAAAAACTAATTGTGGATTGGATTTTGCGACCCAAAAAAACATAACATACACTAAAGTGGAGCCGCAACGCAAAAAGAACACTCACTGTGTAACCTGAACTAACCTGGGGTGGCTGATGGAGTATTCGGTCATTGTTGTATTAGCATTAACCGAATGCAGCAAAAATTAATGTACGTTTTAAATGTTTAAAATTTTATTTCTTGAGGTTTTTTTGGATCACTCTTATTGTCTGAAATGTTAAAAATCAAAAATTTCAAATGTATTATCCAATATAGCTACCAAAAAATTTTTTTTTTAAATTTTCGTAATTACATATTAAAAGAGGTTTTGGGGGCTTTTGAATATAAATTTTAAATAATAAATATAAACAAAATTTAAAGGTTAAATATAAAAAAAATATAGAGCGAAATTGCACTTCAAATTAAATAACTATATTAATCTGCTTGTAACTGTTTCAATAGTGATTTGAGTGTCTCTCAACCTTGAAACCTCAGGAAATTCTACCCACAACCCACTTATGGTAAATCTCCGCATTTCTCGAACCACTTGGTCAACTCGTTAAAGATTTTCGAAGAAAATTCCTTCAAAGATGTGTAGAATAACAACGAGAGTTATAACTAGCTCATCTGGCAAATCAGCCCAAAGAATCTTCCTGGAGGTGTACTTCAGCTTACACGTCTGCCTGCATTTTTTAAAGGAGGGTAATGTAGCAGTTTTGCAGATTTTCGAAACATTAGGGATACACTGTGCCCTCATGTTCATGAGTTCGTCGCGACGCAGGACGAGAAGCGTATGTCCATTGTCAAGCAAAGTGCGCAAGAGGCCAGTAGAGGGGAAAGATGGCTCGTAGGCAACATCAAGTCGACGTCCTCGAGGCTGCTTCAGATGCAGGAGGGACCCTTTATGGCCCTGGAATTGATGACTCTATGTAAGGCCAAAAAAATTAAGTTTATCGGTCAAAAACATAGGCTTGAAACCTTAAACGCGATTATCTCGAAACTGTGTTTTTTAAAAAGTACCGTTACGATGAATAAGATACCGCGGAAACTATTTCACCGATCGATTTGAAAATTAAAGTGCTTGGTACTCTAAAATAGAAATTTTTGGAAAAATCGTCACCATTGTTTTAAGTATGAAAATTTTGCTATACCCTTCGTTCACGAGGGAGCCATAGTGATATACTAATGAAATCTTTTTTGATTTCTTGTTTTCAGATAAGCCGTTCCAGAGTTATCATGCTCACCACAAGTTGTGATGAAAAAGACATGTTTTGTGGCAACGGCTGTATTTCCTTCAATTCACAAGATTTTCTTATGAAAAAAAAGTACCTCAAAACATGTACTAATAGATACTCTTTAGTGTATTTCAATAAAAGTTTGTCAACATTGCTAAAAATGATCCTAAAAATCCCTTAATTCTCCTTTAAACAAGTAGATATAACCCCTTAAACAAAGTTTGTTTCCCAATATATATTTTTTTATTCAATTAACCTGGCCCAGCGTTTATTAAGAGCCTTTAGTTCTTTAGAAAAAAGTTTTTCAAATTTGGGAAGGGGAAAAATTTATGTGGCGCGAATTCTGGCGAGTACTGGGATGATAAATGAATTGGTTTTTGAGTACCGGTGTGTTGTCGAGATGAAAGAGAATTTTCTTTTTGGACAAGTACTGACGTCTTTTCTTGATTTTTTCGCCAATGTCCCAATAATTCAGAATGATATTCGCCTAAGATAGTTTTAATTTTCCAAATAGTCGATAAGAATTATTTTATGAGAATCCCAATGAGCATGGTTGTCATCTCCTTGTTAGCCGATGGAGCTGTTTTTTTTGGCTTTTTCGGACTTGGTTCGTCGGATGCAGTTTATTACTTTGACTGTTGTATTTAAAGGTAAGATGAGAATCTCATTCCGCTGCTGCAAGCAGATTAGAGCACAACTTTCCGATACCTAACACATTTGGGCCCTCAATGTTAAGTATAAAATTTGTAACACCCTGTAAAAGGCTTCAATGCCAAGAAAAAAAAAACAGCAAAATGTAATAAACTGAATTTATGTGTATGTACCACTTTGTAAACATAAAATATTTACGTAGTATCCAGAAATTTGTTATAAGTTAAAAAAAAAACATTTTCTATAAAGTTGCTTAGGAAAAAACAGGCGAACACGTCACGTGACTTTACAAAACATATCAAATGGGTTTTCAACAAAGTTTTTTTCGGATCTTTACTGAAAACTGATGACCATGAAATTTTTTTTTATACACCAAATAAATTATTAACTCGTGATAATTTTCGTTCAATCTACACCCCGTGGAGAATATTTCAGAATTTTTTTCAAATTTTTTTTATCAATACTCTTCAAGATAAAGGGGGCAGTCATTTTTTGCGATTTTTAAAAGTAATACCAAGAGAAGTGTGCGTAAGTATTACATTACATATATTTTTGAACTCGTGTTTTTTACAAGCTTCCATTTGACATCCCACTCGATGACCCGGTAATTTTTTTTTTTCACTTTCGATTTCACCCCCAAAACTAACCCCTTAAGTCAAAATTTAACTTTTTTAAAATTACACGGCTCTGATGAGGCTAACAATTCCTATATATAAGTACCAAATTTCAACTCTCTATGTCAAATAGTTTCGCAGAAAATCGGGTGTGTGAGAGACAGACGGACACCGAAGTGACCTTATAAGTGTTCCGTACGGAAGAATACTTAAAATGAAACTTGACGTGATATTCAAAGATATCCCTCACATGTTTTGTTAAAAATAATTACAGTTAATTTAGCTTTGTAATCAAAAACAAAGAGTTCAAGTATTGCTACTGAATATATTTTATTGACGTCACTCTGGCTATCATAATCCAGTCTATATGCCATTTGAGTTAACATCCCAAAAACCTCGACTAGGATATATGATATAATACACTAGTGGAGGATGTACTATTTCGCCTAGCCTAAGATTATTTAAAATCGACCAGTGACAGCGTGCTATTTTAGCGAAATAATTAACATCGACTTACACTGTAGGTCAATTAAATTATCTTTAGTACTAAATGATACTTACTTTAGTTTGGTCAATCATAAGTTGAAGATATGCATCAGCTTCAGAAACTTTGTTATCAAAGTCTTTGATCGTGGAAGAAGTATGATATGTATCCCATCTCATCTAAAAAAACAAAACTTTTATTACACTAAGATTATTGAAACTAGTTAGCCCAAACTATTTCATATTGTCAAAACCAAATGCAGTTACTATGGTCAGTAGATTGGTAGTTATTAAATACCTACACGAGGTTTGATGTTCTAAATTTTATTGTGTTAACACGTAGGCTGAAAAGTTTTTGGTCTAGCTACTTTTCTTTGCAAATTTCGACTTTATTTATCAATATAGTCTGCTTTAAGAGTGATACAATCAGTTCGACGCTTTTCTAAAATTTCTATACCTTTTCTGTAGAAGGATTTGTTCTTGCCTTCAAAAATGGGCCTCAGTTTCTTCACTGGAGCCAAATCTCTTTCTTCCCCGCGAGAATTTTTTGAGGTCTGCGAATAGTTAATAGTCGCTGGGGGCCAAATCTGGAGAATACGGTGGATGAGGAAGCAATTCGAAGTTCAGTTCATGCAATTTTGTCACCGTTACCATTGACTTGTGACATGGTGCATTGTCTTGATGAAAGAGCACTTTTTTCTTGTTCATATGGGGCGTTTCTTTGCTTTTTCTGCCTTCAAACGCACCAATAACTTTATATAATATTCGCTATTGGTAGTTTTTTCCTTCTCAGCATAGTTGATGAAAATTATTCCACGCGCATCCCAAAATATACAGACCAAAACCTTTCCAGCCGACTGATATGTCTTTGATCGCTTCGAGTGGCTTTTATCGGCTGCTGTCGACTCAGCTGACTGCGATTTGATTGTGGTGTGTAGTGGTGGATCCATATTTCATCCATTGTCACATATCGCACGAAAAAAATTCTTTTTATTGCGCTTAAACAGGTCCAAATAGCGCTCAGAATCATCAATACGTTGTAGTTTTTGGTCCACTGTGAGCAAACGCGGTACCGATGTCGAACAGAGCTTTATCATGCTCAAATGTTCATACAAAATACGACCAACACGTTCTTTCGATATCTTTAGGGTGTCAGCTATCTCACGCAATTTCACTTTATGGTCGTTCAAAACAATTTTGTGGATTTTTTTTTGTTTTCCGGTGTAACCACCTCATTTGGGTGTCCAAAGCGTTCATTATCATTTGTAGCTGTACGACCACGTTTAAATACAACATACCAGTAAACGATGAGTGATTTTCTAGCGGCAAAGTCCCCGTAACACTTACTTAGCAAGCCATTGCTTTGCTTGAAAGGTATTTTTTTCCCATCAAACAGTGTGTATGTTTAATCAACACACGAAATTCGATTTTTTCCCTTGTTTTGAAAATATCAAAAGTAGCGTCAATAAACCCACTGCAACTTGTAAATAATCGTCGAAATGTCATGAAATTTTGATATCGAAGGTTGGTACTTCCTAAAAATCATATGGATTTTTTGAAAAGGGCGACATCTACGTACGTGTTATTTATGGTGAATTTTTGATATGATATGACCGATAAAAATTGTGAATTTAGTAAAATCGAATATGAATCAGTAGTAGTACCTCTTTTTGAAAGAAGTATCAGCTAAAAAAATTTACGACATGATTAGTACATTCAAGGAACAATGAAAGCTGGCTTCAAACCTAAATTTAAAAAAAAACCAAATGGCAATTCAAATTTTAAATAAAAAAATTCAATTGTGCCCACTGGGTTCAATATTTTTGTACCATAATTTCAGGGTATTTTTGCTATAACAAAAGGAATACTTTCTGAAAGTTTCAGTTGTAATATCGTAGATTATGTACGCATTTCAGCGACTCAAAACCAACGAGGATTTGTTGGAAATTTCATCACGAACATTTTTTTTGTCTCGATCCGACTTATATAACCGAAGTTATCCAACATTTTAAGCTCAAAAAACGCGTTTTCTTTAAATTTTCTCTGCCGCTTGGTCTGCAAATACTGCTAACCAGTTGTAATTTAAGGGATGGTTTAAGTGCTCATATTTCACTTCGGCTCGTTAATTTTCTTCCTTCCTAGAAACGTATTATTTCCGAAATCTCCTTCGTTCGCATGTCCATCCTACCACTTCCTTCTTGTAGCATTCTTCTTTTATTTCTTTGCTTAATTTTTGGTCTCCCAAAATATTATCTCTTATCGCTCTTAACACCTTTCTTTCATTTGTGTGTATAATTGTTCTTGGTTGTATCAACTCCTGTTTCTGCTGCGTAGGCACATTTAACTGTTTTTAATAGTATTGTTTTAATGCTCTCGCCATAATGGTCGATTTGTTTACCTAATTTATAACACCGCCTTTTAGATCTCTCCAAGTACTCAAGTTATTGAAATCTTTAAACCTACTCTATTATTTAATTGTTCAAAACAAGTTTGAATCTGCGTGACGTTTTTTGTTTTAGAAATTCACATTCTCCACACTGACGTTCTGCCTTTTCTTGGATATGTGTAATAGCCATCGTAAACTATCATAGGTCTCAGGTACTAGAATGACATCATCAGTTTAATATAGGATTTTGAACTATTTGGTGTCCATTCATGGTTTACGTTGAGTAAATTTTCTATTATATTATACAATATAAGATTAAAAATAAGGATGACCTAGCTTATACCTGAGTTGAGTTTTTATCTGTTTATCTGTTGTATGTTAAATGTTTTGTTTCAATAATTGTGGTATCATTTGTCTCAAGTTATTTACCAGCCTCTAAGTATAAAATAAAATAAACGTAGATCGACTTTGTTTCTGTTTAGCTCGTTTATGACGTTAGCTAACAATACCCGTTAAATGCTATGGACAAATCCTTGAAACATAAGTACAGTCTGTCAAGTAAGAACGTGCCCGCGACAATTTATTTTTTGGTAGATGCGGTTTCTAGCGACTCAAGAAAAAATCGAAACCATTTTCTACGACGCATTTTAGTAAAAGTATCAATCGATTCCGATGTTTCGTCCAAATCACGTACCAGGTGTACAAGTATGAAATGCGGATTTCAGACAACAGATGGTGCACCAATACAGTTTGTGCTATAAAGATTTGACACTGCGCCATTTCGTTGTGCCATCAACAAGTGTCAGACGCGCACGAGTGATAAATTGGAAAAGTGTGTGCATTGGTGTGTTGTTGTGTTTAATAAGTCGAGATTTATACCGAACAAAGACCATTCGCGGACAGCATTAATTTTTTGTTTTCATTTGAAGAAAAACTGCTGTTGAATCATACCGATTACTCCTAGAAGCTTATGGTGAACATGCTCCATCGCAAGATACGTGTGAACGATGGTTTCTGCGTTTCAAAAGTGGTGACTTCCATGTTGCAGACCAGGAACGTGGAAAACCGCCAAAAAAATACGAAGATGTGGAATTGCAAGCATTGTTGGACGAAGATGATTCGCAAACACAAAAACAACTCGCCGAACAATTGGGCGTTAGTCAACAAGCTGTTTCCAATCGGCTACGAGAGATGGGAAAGATTCAGAAGCCGGTAGATGGGTACCACATGAGTTGAACGGCAGGCAAATGGAAAAGCGCAAAAACACGTGTGACATTTTGCGCCCGCTCGGTACAAAAGGAAGTCGTTTTTGCATTGTATAGTTACAGGAGATTAAAAGTGGATTTATTTTGAGAATCTCAAGCGCAAAAATCATGGGTAGACCCAGGCGCAACATCGACCACAAGACCGAATCGCTTTGGCGGAAAGACGATGCTCTGTGTTTGGTGGGACCAGAGGGGCATGGTTTATTATGAGCTGTTAAAACCTGGGGAAAACGGTTAATACTAAACGTTACCAAAAACAATTGATCGATTTGAACCTTTCGCTGCTTGAAAAAAAAGGCCAGAATACCGAAAGAGGCACACAAAGTCATTTTTCTGCATGACAATGCTCCATCACATACGGCAAAACCAGTCCGAGACACGTTGGAAGCACTCAGCTGGGAGTTCTACGCCATGCGGCTTACTCACCAGACTTGGCTCCTTCCGATTACCACTTATTTGCATCGATGGGTCACGCACTTGCTGAGCAGCGCTTTGGTTCGTACGAAGATGTGAAAAAAAAATGGCTCGATGAATGGTTGCAGCAAAAGGGGAAGATTTTTACTGGCGTGGTATTCACAAATTGCCGGAAAGATGGGAAAATGTATAACAATCGATGGAGCATACTTTGAATAAAGCACTTTTTATCATTCTTCCGAATTTAACATGTTTTTTTTTTTTAGAAAAAAAAATCCGCATTTCATACTTGTACACCTGGTAAAATCGAAAATGAAGTCAGTTGTTTGCGTGTAGGTTCGAGGCAGTCTTTTTTTTGTTCTCATCCAAAGGGGCCTAAAATTACACTTTCCGCGGGGGAGGGGGCCGCTAAATACATTAAAAAATTCGGTATCGTTTGTGAAGAGGGTAAATCGTTTCAACGAAAAGAAAAAATGTAGACGACTTTGCCAAAACGTGGCTCGACAGGTAAAGTCACACCGAAAGTTGAAAAACGAATCGTGTGTTTGTTTTTACGGGACCCGAAATTGAGTTTGAATGTGTCCCATGAGACTATTCGACAACATCTTCGTGCTCATGATGTCAAATTCTGAAGCACGAAGAAGAAACCTTTGCTGGGCGAAAATCACGTCGTGAAACGGCTCACTTGGGCCCATGATAAGATACTAGAGTGGCCCTCAGAATGTCGTCTTGTCGAACTCGTCGGCTTCTCTATTACCAGTCATGATGAACGCTGTGTCGATAGTTTTTATTCACATACCTCACTTATCGTTAAATGTTATTGTTCCAGCATGCAAGTAAATAGTTTAATGACAGTATTTATGACATATTTTTCGACTCTTTTCAAGATTAGAAATATGGGATGGTGGCGCTGCTTTTCCAGTATTCTGGGTTTGTCGTATCCTTCAATATCTTGCTATAGAATTTGGATAGCCCAGAAGTCTCCCCGCCACTTTATTAATTCATTGGTACGGTTGACCTTTTTTTTTATTTTTAAGTTGTTTCATATCTGACATTTCTTCCACAAATATTTGAACCATTTTGTCGACTTTTACTACATTCTCCGACGTTCCCTCGGGTTTTTTTTTTGGATATTTTCTATGGAATAAAATTTCTTAAGTAGGTGGTTCACTTAATTGTCGAAATGCTTATTATTTAATTTTCTTCTTTGATGCTCTGATCCTTTCTATTTCTTTCGTTGTCTTAGGGTTCTCGTTTTATTTTCTGTATTCTGTGATTTGCTAGATTTTTTATCTCAGTTATCTTGGAGTTCAGGTGGCTTTATGCTTTAAATTAGCGTTCTTTTTTCTTGCGCTAATATTTTTACTTCCGATATAAATCCGAGTTTTTGGTTTTTGCAGCACGTAGGATGAAAAGTTTTTGGTCTAGCTACTTAAAGAGGACATTTTTTTTTTTTGCAAATTCGACTTTATTCATCAATACAGTCTCCTTCAAGAGCGATACAATCAGTCCAACGCTTTTTTTCTAACATTTCTATACCTTTTTTTTGTAGAAGGATTTGTCTTTGCCTTCAAAATAGGCGATAACTTCTTTATTGGAGCCAAAATCTCTTTCCCGCGAAGCATTTTTTTTTGAGGTTTTGAGGAGACAATAGTCGCTGAGGGCCAAATCTGAGAATACGGTGGATGAGGAAGCAATTCGAACCTCAATTCATACAATCTTGCCATCGTAACCATTGACTTGTGACACGGTGCATTGTCTTGATGAAAGAGCACTTTTTTTCTTGTTCATTTGGGGCCGTTTCCTTGCGATTTCTGCCTTCAAACGCACCAATAACTTTATATAATATTTGTTATTGATGGTTTTTTCCTTCTCAGCATTCCATGCGCATCCCATCCCAAAAACCTTCCCAGCCGACTGTTGTGTCTTTGGTCGCTTCGAGTGGTTTTCACCGGCTGCTGTCCACTCAACTGACTGCCGATTTGATTCCGGTGTGTAGTGGTGGATCCATGTGTCATCCATGGTCACATATCGTAATAAAAAATAAAAAAAAATCGTTTTTATTGCGCTTAAAAACAAAAACAGGTCAGGGAATAAAACAGCGCTCAGAATTATCAACACGTTGTTGTTTTTGGGCCACTGTGAGCAAATGCGGTACCTATTTCGAGCAGAGCTTTCTCATGCCCAAATGTTCATGCAAAATATGACCAATAACATTCTTTTCATATCTTTAGGGTGTCAGCTATCTCACGCAATTTCACTTTACGGTTATCCAAAACAATTTTGCCGATTTTTTAAATGTTTTCCGGTGTAACCACGTTATTTGGGCGTCCAGGGAGCATTCAGCATTATTTGTGTCTATACGACGTGTTTAAATTCAGCATACCACTAAGTAATGAGTCATTTTCTAGGGGAAATGCAGAGGTTGCATTTGGGCAGCCAGAGCGTTCATTTGTATTCTGTACGACGCGCGTTTAAAAATTCAGCAACCAGTAAATCATAAATGACTTTTCAGGGGCAAGTCTTCGTAACACTTATCAAAAAAACTGTGTTTACTCAACAGCCGAAATTCGATTTTCTCCATTGTTTTGAAAATATTATGGATTTTTTGAAAAGGGTGACATCTATGTGTCAGATTAAAAAACTTTTCAGCCTACGTGTTTTATGTCTACGTACATGTGTATGTATGTATGTATGTATGTACAGTCCCTGGCCAAATTATTAGACGCACTGTATTTTTTTTAGTAATTTTATGTTTCTTAAGAGTTTTTATGCAATAATGGTATATTTAAACTACAATATTATTGATTTTTATTTAAAAGAATTGTTGTAGACTACATATTGGTATTTATTTTTAACATATGGCAACACTGTGTTGACAAAGTGATACATGAACGTAAACAAGTACAAATCTGTATCAGTCGCGATCGGAATCGAGTAGGTACGGACGTGTTTCTGTGGCTTTATGGACTGTGATTGTTGTTTAACAGTTTTATACTACTCAGTTATTAGTTTTATTTTGTATGCAGTGTTTTAAAAAAGTAATTGGACTATTTCATTATGGGTAGAAAAGGCGATCTTTCACCACGTAAAAAAACTGAAGTGAAGGCCCTTGTGATTGCGAAAACATTTACAAACCGAGAAATATCAACGAAGATTGGAGGTTTCTGAAGCTAGTGTACGACGCATAAAAAAGAAAATTGAGTCAGGAAGGAATTAAGCCCGAAAAGAAAGAAAAGATGCGGTAGAAAACCAATTTTTACTCACGGTCAGAGAGATGTTTGAAGAAAATTTGTGTAGAAAACAGATTTGCTACCACAAAGGTAATAAAATCACAACTCCAGGATGCTAGCGTAAATGCTTCTGAGCGCACTGTTCGAAGAAAATTGAAAGAATTAGATTTTAAGGCCTGTCGCCCGCCAGGAAGCCCAAGTTAAACAGCTGCAATGATAGCAAAGCGCCTGAAGTGGGCCAAACAATGGCAAGACAAAGATGTGGACTTCTGGAGATCGGTAAGATACAGCAATTTAATCAATAATTGATACATTATTATCATTTTTTAGTTAAATAAAGCAAATAAACATGGAAGTTTATATATTTTTCGTATTTTTGACAGGTCTGCTTCAGTGACGAAAGCACATTCGAAAAATTTGCAGAATAAAGCTCAGTATGTGCGTCGTCGTCATGGAGAAAAGTTTCATCCTGATTGTGTCTCCCGACGGTTTAAGACATCCCACCAAAGTGATGATTTGGTCAGTCATCAGCGGCAAGGGCACATGGCCGTCTGTACGTCGTCAAAGGACTAATGAGGCAAGATCAGTACAAAGAAGTATTACAAAATCGGTTGATTCCGCAGCTCAGAGACTGGTTTCCAAATGGGGAAACCATTCACTTTCATGCAAGATGGAGCTCCCTGCCACACTGCTCGGTCTGTTAAAGCTTTTTTGGCAGAAAAAAATATCCCTCTGTTGGATTGGCCTGATATGAACCCCATTGAAAATGTGTGGGAGCTTGATGAAAAGAGAAGTGGGCTAAAGATGTGATTACCAACCAAAAACCCAGCTCCTAGGAAAAGATTATTCATGTGTGCAATCATCATCTCTCAATGCAGGAGACAGTACAATCTTGCATTGATAGCATGCCGCGCAGAATTAAAGCTTTGATAGCGGCTAAAGGTGGCTC
>CM032446.1:157861823-157973867 GCA_019049505.1 Pachyrhynchus sulphureomaculatus
CTACAATCATCCGACTTGAACCCCAACGAATTGCTGTATGGACCATTTGGACAGGTGTGTTCGAAAACTCAATCCAACATCAGAAAATCACCTGTGGGAACTTTTACAAGCAGAATGGGTTAAAATAACCGAAGAAATTCTGAGAAACGACTGGACAGAATGCTGAAACTCTGTAAAGCGGTAATTAACAACAAAGGAGGTCACCTAGATGAGCAAAATCCTGAAAAACTCATGAATATTTTTCTGATTTTCTAGACTGTAAATGATCTGAAAATAAATAATTCATTAAAATTTTAAAAAAAATATATATTATATGGGTTTTTGTTGTCTTGGGACTGAAATAACTCTCTCTCTGACGGTACTGTAGGTAAATCCCATTATCGCCCCTCCCTACTATAAATTATTACTAGAAGTGCGGATTAAATTTTGTACTGGTATTTATAAAACAGAAGAAAAAAGAAATTGTAACACGAGGCTCAAAAGTTTTTGGTCTAGCTACTTAAAACATGAAGATTGCAGCTTATGAAACGCATACATTTTTGTTCCTATTACATCTTTTTGCCAACTACCAAATATTATCAAACATGTTTTAATTTTTAGGTTTAGGTAATTTTTTTAGGTATTTAGTTCTCTTTTATCATTAAGGAACAAATGATAATAGAAACAAATTAAGTTTTATAGCGACTACTACTTTTCAATTAATTAGCATAAAATAAGTAGACACAAAACAGCGCTGCCATAAAAAGAAAAAAGTAAGCCTTTCGAATCTAAAATAAGAATAAACTTCATACGTTCAGATCATCTGCGAAGCAGTTTAGTTAAGCCAAGAAAAAATTGGTAATTACCACAGATCTTGATAATTTTTTCTTTATAGCATTTTATGTTTTTACTGTCTCGCTGCATTATATACAGTTCATTGTAGTTCCTCTTTATAGTGCATAAAATATGCTAGATATCAAAGTATTGTGGATTCTACACATAATGACTTGGCAAAATACAGCAAACTAATTCATTATATGCAAAATTTCTAAAACACAAATTTTAATTCTGTTTGTGATGTCGCAGTGTTTCAAGGATAGAAAAACATGTTATAAGTGTGAATCCCGAAATACTTCCGCTCGTTTTCTTCCATTCCGGGTGGAATTTTTATCACGCACAGGAATTGGTTTACATGGAATTAAAAAGTTCTGTGCGTTCATGGATCTTAGCTAAATTTCATTCATTCTATGATAAATTTACTGAAACTATTCGTAAAGCTACAAAAATGATTTGTAACGTTAGTATGGCAAAAGCAACAGAAATAGAAAAAAAAGAATGTGCTTAAAAAAGGCCTAACAAATTGGTTAGTAATGCTTCTTGGAGGAAATGTGGATTTTCATCATTGTTTGGGTATTTGGTGTCATTAATAGGATGGAGCATCAGAAAAGTGATTGATATAATTATCAAATGTACATATTGCAAGGCTTGTGAATATTGGAAAAAAAGCAATATCGCAGAGTATGTTAAGTGGCTGGAAACTCATGAAAACGAATGCAAAATAGGCCCATAGGGACCGACAGGTAAAATGGAGGTCAACGCAGCTGTAGAAATGTTTCAGCGTTTCTGAAAATTTGTATCATGTGAAATACGGCAGTTTTACGTAGGAGACGGTGACTTTAAGCTATCCAAAGGTATTTTAGATGCTAGATATTACAAGAATTTCACAGACTAAAGACTGCGTCGATCATGTTCAGAAAATGATAGGAACTCTTCGGCTAGGAAGTTTGAAAAAAAATGTCCTCGGCGGGAAAGAAAAAAATTTGACGGACAAGCTCATTGAACAGCTTTCAATAATACTACGGCTTGGGTATTCGCAGAAAATCATGACTCAATAGAAAAGATGAGAAATGAAATTTGGGCGACACTGTACCACAAATTGTCGACAGATGAAAAGCCAAGTGCCCGTCCGGTGAAAATTCGTGGTGTTCTTGGAAAAAAGGCGAAAGCTTTTAATGCTTGGAGTCTGGATTATTCACACAAACAGGCTCTTCCAGATACAGTTTTTCAATGCCATTAAAGGCCATCTATGAACAGTTGAGCTGCGATGACTTTTTTTTACAATGTGCTTAGGTGGTTTCACACAGAATAGCGACGAAAGCTTCAATGCTACGGTTTGGTCAATGGCCTCAAAAACAACATCAAGCGGGAAAAGTGTTCTTGATATTGCAGGAATCTTGCTGTGTGCACCTTCAACCATGGAATAAGCAGTATTAAGAAAATTAAGGCGGATTTTAGGCATGACTATAGAGACCAATTGTTACAAATTCTGCGTTGAAGCTGACGATCGATACATCGAGTTATCCGACCGCACGTTGACTGAAGCTACAAAAACATCTCGGCTTACCTTAAAATCAATGTTACTCAAATTTTCAAATGCGTTTTTTTCAAAACTGTGTCTTTCAAATTGGACAAATGACAGCTGCCACAAATTTTTATCGATACGCTTGAAATTTTCAGAGTAACTTTTCAAATACATTATCTACGGGAAAGCGTATACGGATTTTTTAAGTTACAACAACTTTTTTCGATAAGTTACAAACTTCCTTTTTCTATAAACAATTTTTCGTAAAATTTTTGGGGGAAAAATGAACATTTTTTTGTGCGCCATTTTTCGCAAAAACGATATTTTTTAAATTTCCATACGTTATCCGCTGGTTTTTGACATATATTATTGAACATTTTTTTAGTTTTTTTGTTCTGGGTTGAAATATGTGGGGGCGAATTGTCTCGTCCGTTTCAGGCCTCGCATAAAAGGTGTCTTGTCGTGTTGGATTCTGAAGTGGCCATTATAAATTAAACAGATAAAAATATATATTTGTATTTGTTTAATAAAGTATTTCAAATAAATTTTCGACTGTTTTTTCATCATACTCTTAAAAAACATTTCCGAAATTAGCCTATTTTCTTGGGACCAGTAGTGGCTTAACCCCTTAAACAATCCGCGTTTGACTAAAACAATTTTGTCCATTTAAATCTACTCTGAGTTTTTTTGGTTTTCAGAATCTCTATGCATTTTTCCCCCTTGTTGAGTCTTGTACTTTATGTCTCTTTCTGATGGTCCTTTGTTAGAAATTGCTCTTTCCAAGTACTTAAACTCCCCGCATCATGTTATTTCCCTCAATTTGAAATCTAGTTCTTCTTCCTACATCCTCACCCACCCTAAGATACTCTGTTTTCTTCATGTTTATGTTCAAATCCCAGGATTCGTATTCTTCTTTTTCAGCTTCCTCATCATATAGTGTAGGTCTTCTTTGCCATTTGCTATTAGTATATGATCATCTGGGAAGAATAGAGTGTTAGGAACTGGTTCTCGATCTCTAACCCGTTCCTGTATACTTTCTCCTCCATACTTCTAGGGTTCCTGTAAATACATTTTAAAAAGACAGTATCCCTGTTTCAAGCCTCCAGTTACTTTAAATAATGTTTCTAGTCTTTATCTTTATCGCGCTTTTGTGAATGTGGAATATTGCTTGAACATATGGTCTGTACTACTAAGGTTTTATACATTAAATAGTTTTTCAAGGTATAGAATCTTAGGCTTTTTCAAGATCTACGAACGCGAGGTGAGCTGGTAGATTTCGAGCTTTCCGTTTTTCTAATATTTACTGAGAGAAAAGCTATTGTCCATGCATGATCTTCCTGCTCTAAAGCCTTTCTTGTATGTCTTCATAATGCAGTTCAATTCTTTTTTTAATTATTCTACCATACAAGTTCCCCAAGGAGCTAGTGATGCCGGATTCCTATGTAGCTTCGAAGTAATAAACATTAATTTAACGACCAAAAACAAGAAAAACTTTTTAACATACTTTTATTTTGTGCGCTTGAATACTTATGCGCATGTTTGTAGGTATCATTAAGTTTCACAACAAAGACCTGGAAGAAATTTTGTCATGGGATTGCAAGTAGAATTGAACACTAAAAAAGTTTTCTGGTTGTATTACATAGTCCAACCTAATTATGTCGAAACACTCGAATTATTCTGCCTGTTAACTGTTTGAAACAAATACGACTTAGCATAACCACGTTACAGGCTCAGTAAATCAATTACCAAAGAATCTTCGAACTAGTGTAATATTTAAAGAAAGACACTAAAATAACTATTAATAAGGAAATAAATGACAACAAATCAAAATGAAAGTAAAAAAAAACCAAACTTCGAGCCAGAATGCATTGCTCACTATACAAAAATCTCGTAAGTTTACATATAATTGTTGATATCGCTTTTCGAGATGTTGAAAAAATAAGCTTATATAATCGCGGTGTAGATCATGTGTTACGAATAGGGTATAACAGGTTTTTTTTTGGGCTTGGTTATATAAGACAACTAAATGGGGCGATAAATATTGACCTCAACTGATCAAAATTTATATTTTACTTTATGTAACAATCAGCAGAAATTAAAGCAAAAAAATCAAAGTACATTGGCAATCAACAATAGGATAGGGTTAATGATACGGTAATGTAGGTTGAACTTAAAATTAGTAATTTTAATTGACAAGTGTAACAATAAGTTTGCATACACATATGCTGCTCACATGCATATGTTTATTTTTACACGCTCTTTTACTTTTCTATAAAAGAAGGTTAAACCACAGTAAACATAAAACACAGTAGCGACAGTTTAAATTGCTGGTATGATTCCCGCGAGTTTTTGAAATATTCAAATTCCTTTTTTCAAGAAAAATCCTATTCTGTAAAATAAAAATGAATTTTGCTGTTAGAAAGGAAGAAAAAAAACGAGAAAAACATTTTTTTTTAGAAACTTTTTATTTATCAAGTTTTTATTAAAACAGATATACAAAAAACAAGGAAAAATTGGCAAAAAAGGGCAAGAAAAAAATACATTTGGCTTTAACGCTTTCTGCACGTTATTCATTTAAATATCTAAGTGTTGAATTTATATTTATCATCTATTAGAGTTATTGTCCGGGGGGGGGGGGGGGGGGGGGGGGGATTTTGAGAATGTATCTCTGCACACCTTTAGCCTCGTGCGTATAATGTGAACAATCATGCACCTTATATTTCAGCGAATCCCAGTAATCTGGAGAGATTAAAAATAATTATAATCATCATTTTAATATGAGATCGTCTTTCTTCTGAACTTAAAAATGAAGTGAACACATTTTCCGCTCCATTTTATCATTAGTTAAATCTAATATAATAATTTTAATACAACTAATGACCTTTCGTGCCTATATACTACTTATATAAAAAAAATTAAATCCATACACTGATTTATTCAAACTCATTCGTGCTGGGGAATTACTATTTTTGTATGCACAGATTGAGTTTTGAAAGTTTGGTTTGTGAATTTTAGCAGATAAGATAACTTAATTCTAGCAAAACATTCTCCCTGCATTTAGAATAAAAGTACACGTAGAATAACATAAAATAATACTTAACAATTAAAAAACATCAACTGTTTTACAAATACAATGAATTTCTAATATGAAAACACAATTATCATAATCTCTATATAATATATTGCACGATAGAAATAAAGAATTATGAAAAAATTACCTTTTAGGATCTTTAGGAAATCTAAAAAAAAAACTCCTTTGAAGATACCATATATGTTTTTATAAGCACTAACGGCACAACAAAAACTACCTCGACATCTTTTTTATAATTATTTTCAATTATAACGTCAAAACGAGTCATTTAGTATTGGAAAATTATTAATAATGAATTTCGGAGCACGTTATAAAAAGATTGTCCCTGAAATTCAGATGTAAAACACAACCCGCGATCGCGCTGGCTGCCATATTGTTGGTATGATAGGGGACGCATGCGTCTAAAAATTTTCTTGCGCTTTATGTTTACTGTGATTAAAACGACCAAATATACGAGGGGCATTCAATTAAGTTATCTACCTGAGCTTCGAAACGAAATCTGCCGATCAAACTCATAATTATAAACACACTTTATATATATATATATATATATATATATATATATATATATATATATATATATATATAATACTATATTATATATATTAAATTAATATAATCCCACTTTTTTAGCAAAATCTTTCTTATTTTTTTTTTTAATTTAGGTTATTTTTTGACACTCTTATAGTGTGTTAATAAAATTTCTACATATATAAATATCCAAGTTTCAGGGATTTACTACTTCAAGAGAAAGCTTTATTAAGTCATAATATCAAAAAACTGTTATAAGAAATAGTTTTCATTTTTTTAATAAACTTTCAAGGTAATGTCTATCTCTATCTTCCCACATAACAGATACAACAAATATAGGGCACCCCGTACAGTATGCATATAAGTTACATAAGTTGGTTTAAAATTCAGGTAAAAATTTTTGAAAAAAACGTTAAGAGTTGTCAATTATCTATTTTTATCCCATGTATTTTGACTAAAATTTCAAATTACGGGACCTAGAAAGAAGATATGTAATGACAAATTAAACACAAAGATGAAACAGAAACTATCATTTTTTGTAATACTGTAATTCTACAGATAATTCTAAACACAATTAATATAGCGTACCCCATATCTATATTCCACATTTAAAGAGGTGTTCCTAAAACGAGAGAGTTGATTTTTTACAAATGTAGCGTTTCAAAGGTACTCTTGAAGAGAAATGACTACATTCTTTTCTAATTATTGACATTCTACTTAAAAATGACAACTTCGGTTTATTGCTGTTAAAAACCTTTTAAAAAATTATATTGTTACAACTGTTTTTAAGTATGGAGCAATATTAGTTGTCTTTGGTATTGTTTGTAGAAGAAAAAATGAGATTTCTGTTAAAAAAGCAATTGAGCACGTCATATATTCTTTCTGAGTGGGAATGTAAGCCAAAATTTTAGTAAAAAAAATGCGTAATAAAAACCGAAAATTGATGGATCCGAATGGTTGTCGCAAAATACATTTGCCTAATATACAATACAATCTTCTTTCAAAGTTATACTAAAAAGATTATTCTAATAACTTACCTTAGCTATTTGTAAGAGAACTATGGAGTGTTTGATGTTGTCAAGCATTACCTAAACAAAAAGCGAGTTTATAATCCAAATTTCAAAAATAACAGATTTTTTTGTTAAGTTGACGAGTTTATTTATAAATTGGAACATCAATGTTTATTTAAAAGTATATGGAAAGTTAAGGAAAAACATAATAATTTTAAGAATTTTTAAAATTTAAGATTGTTCGTTCGGGGCACTATTTATCTTATCTTATCTGTCAATATGAATAGAGCAAATTAAAGTTGGACAATTTAATAAATGAGTAATCCAATTTAATTATAGATTATGAATAGCACTACAAGCCTGCTGGACCCTTAGATAATTTGACAAATATTATCTTATATTAATCTGAACTAAGAATAAAATTTCTGATTTCTCAATCAATCGAAATAGGTTAGCGCTCAATCCTTTAGGTGAGTATATATATTATATGTTAACCTAAATTAACATATTAACAAAATTTCTAATTTTTTAAATTTTTAGATGAGTATTTTAAGTTATCGATTTTGTCGACTTTTTATTTTAATTACTTTTATTATTATTTTCTTTTATATAATTTATTTTAAGTTATCAATTTTGTCGATTCTGATAACAGCTGGCTAGGGAGGACTTCACTATTGATGCAGCCTGGCGCGAGGAGTGGGTGATTTCCAATCGAGACATTTTCAATTTTGTGCCCGACCCAACCCAACGCCTTTATGGTTTTGAACTCCCAAGGGAAACCTTGAAAACTTTAAACCAGGTTAGAATCAATTATGATAGGTGCCAATACTGGAAACATAATGGGGCTTGTGAATGATCCTAGTTGTGACTGTGGAAGTATTGCGCAGACTTTGCACCATATTGTGGTGGAGTGTCCTCTAAGAAAATTCAACGAGTCCTTTCGAGAACGGCACAACTTTGAGGGTTCTGTTCTGGAGTGACTTAAACATCCATCCGTTATGATGCGTAGCTTGGCAACCTGCACCATATCGTTCGAGAATATTTTAGTCGATCGGGTTGCGTTTTTATACCTTTTTGTCGTATACGTACTTTTTTATGCTAATATCTATATTTAAGTTATTATTTGTATTTGCAGCTGCATTAAATAGCATTTTTAAGTAGGTATATTTATCAAAATTTTTAATTCTTGATACTTATTCAAGTAATTGAATGAAATTTTAACTATTAAAAGGCTCACCTGTTTTACTCGCTTCCTATTTGGCATAACAAAATTCGTTTACTAGTAAATAATATGTGGAAGATGCCATTTTTAAAAATCTAGTTGCATTTGTAATCTGTCAAATTTGATAAGTGGCAAATTTTTTGTTATCATATTTAGCTTCCTCAGAAAAAATTAAGTTTAGCACTGGAAGAGATTTTTGATAGGGCATATAGGAAAATAGTGAATCGAGCGAGCCTCTTAAAAGTTAAAATTCGGTTCAATAAATTGAATACCCTGTATATCGGTAACGACTAAACAGAAATATCGAGTGTTGTATATTTTTGTAAACAAGCTGAATAATGCCATTTAAAATCTAGTTGGCTTTGTAAACTGTCAAATTTGACAAGTGACGAATTTTGTGTTATCATATTTGGTTATTGGTGATCATTATTGGCAAAATAATTTTTTTGACATCACAAATAGGAAAATAGTAAATCGGGTGAGCCACTTAAAAGTTAACATTCAGTTTAATAACTTGAATGTCGTGTATATCGGTAATTAATGAAAATAAATATCAAGTGTTATATCTTTGTGTAAACGGGCTGAAAAATGCTATTTAACGATGTAAATATACAAATTTTTTGTTATATTTTACCTTCCTCATAAAAAACTTAATATTGGAAGAATTTTCTTAGTATGTAGAATAACAAAATAGTTAATTTGGTGAGACACTACAAAAAATGTTTCCTGTACCTAGAAATATGCTTAAAATTGGGATATATGATAACTTAACATTTTCTAAAAAAGTTCTTTACCGAGATATGGAAAAGTGCTTTAGTGCAATAACCTGAATCTGTTTAATTGAGTGGTTTATTCAGATTTGTACAAAAACAATAAAAAATTTGATCGATACCTTGATTCCAAATAAGTTTTCTGAAGGTATACATTTTTTAAAAAAAAATGTTTATTATAGGTTTCAGAAAGGGCTTATTAAAAAAACTGAAGTAGGTTAGTCACCCTTCTGAAAGATGGCTTAAGTTTAGATAAGAAAACAAAGACGTACGTTTGCGTGTTCCAAAATCATTTCACATTTCGCCTTTTCTTCAGGGTCTGTTAAGGTGTGTATCCTGTCTTCTAAATTCTGAAACAAGTATAATTTTTTGTTATTTAACGTATTTATTGGTGACTGCAATTCAATAAATTGAGGTGAAAGAAAATATGCAATGAACTTTTATATGTATTCTACAGATTTTGGTTGCATAAAGATGATTTCTTTCAGATGTCGCACCCTGCATATTTATCAACATTCGGATTTTCCAATTAATTCTAGGTAAATCTGATATAAATGCCGTATAGCCAAACTCAAAAGCTTTCGAGATAAAAAGGGGATATACTTAACGTCTACGATTGTCGACAAGATTTTCCTCTTTATTAAAAGCTGTATGGCAAAATTGCCCAAGTTAAAAAAAAACACGGGGGTCAAAATAACAGACCTCCACCGGGCGCGCTCTCTAACCAACTGGCAATATAGAATGCATTTCAAACTATTGACTCCACTGTTGGTAAAGTAGTATCGAATGCTCAGTAGCACTAACACAACACTGAAGCCTTATATGCCATTCTGTAGCAGCAACAAAAATAACCAAGCAAAAAGCAACTTTGAATACCTTTGAAAAAGTATAATAATCAAAGCTAAAATAGAAATCCTTGGCCATATAGTAAGACAGTAAGAGACGAAAAAATTAACGCGACAAAACAACCCATCTGGAAGGCAGCCTACCAGTATAGAGATTGACATTGAATGAATGGCTATTCATCCCCTATGTGCGCTCTTGGTTTAAATTTCTTTCTCTTATTGTCGCAGAATAACACGGTTGACTTGTGTTCCCTTTTTAATTTCAGAGATATTCGTATCTAAAAAGTGACATATGTTACACATTTTTAAAGGTCTGTTTAATTAGCCCATTTTTAACTAATTACCTAATACCTGCATTTAGATAGACTGGAAACTCTCACGAGTTTGGGTATAAGAGGTAAGAAATTATGGTCGGTTGGTCTCCGACGTTTCACAACATTCAGGGATTTTTGCTCTTCAAGACTAGGATATTGAAGATGTCTAAAGCAATCGTAGGCGCAACATCGGAGAATCAATTCAATTTGACATGCTCTACTATCAAGGCCATATTTTCTTAAATGGCTTTGAAGACTTATTAACATTTTGGTACGTGTGTCATAACACTAAAAAATTAATGCTATTCAAGCACATTGTATAAATGAATTACATACAAAATTAACATAGTTTTGTATTTTGCATCAATACATCGTTAAAAAATTTATTTATTAAAAAACCACAATTCACCCAATTTTGCTATCAACTATTATTCACCACAATTTACAAGGTATTTAAGAACATAATATATTCTTTATAATTTTATAAATAATTCTAAACAGGCGTCAGAAAATAAAAGCAGCTAATATTAGCAGAACCTTTTTATAATAGTTGAATGTTATAATATAAAAGTTTATGCTATTAAGTTTCTAGTAGTAGTCGCTATTATCCTTTCAATTGATAATTTAGTTGAAAGAGTATATATATATATATATATATATATATATATATATATATATATATATATATATTTATATACGTGTTCGATTATTGGGAATCGGTATGGCCTGTAAATAAAACTCTTTTCATCTCTAATATTCAATATTTCGTTGTTGTTTGATAATTTCTTCAGGAATAACTACAATATTAATACATAGAAAACAAATAAATATGAACAAACAAATAAATAAAAAAAACAACGTACGAAAATGCGAGTTAGTCCTGGAAATCAAAACTCAACATCTCAATTTTACTACACAAACTGACAGTAAACATCCTCGGTGCAGATGAATTGACGTGAATTCCAAATGAACGGAAAAAACAGCAAAGAAAAATACTTTATTTACTTATTTTATACCCAAGAGGTGGCCAATTTTTAATTATTAATGTTGTAATTGTGAATGATTAATAAGCATTGATTATGTTGCTGTAGATATTACTAAGTTGATTAGTCTGATTTATAGTTGATTGAGTTGGGGTCTTTGTTTATGTGGTAAATTTCTTTAAAAAATCTCCCTTTATAGTTGTCGTGAGTTAAAATTTTGACGTTGTTACAGTCAAAATTATGACCTGTTTTCATGATGTGCTGTGTGAGCTTCTGTATTAACCACTGCGATCTCTGTCCAATGTAACTTCCCTCACATTGCAAACAAGACAACCTATAAACTACGTAGTTATTGTACAAAATAGGCGCTCTATCCTTTATATATATATATATATATATATATATATATATATATATATATATATATATATATTATATATATATATATATATATATATATATATATATATATATATATATATATATATATATGTATATATGTATATATATGTATATATATGTATATATATGTATATATATACGTATATATATGTATATATATATATATATATATATATATATATATATATATATATATATATATATATATATATATATAATAGAGAGAAAGCAAAAGTTGCCGTATCTAACAAAATCCTAAGATATGAAAATAGTTGGCGTACTCGGCAAAGGGACACAACATATGTTCACACAATATTCATTTAGCCAATATTTCGGCCCTAGGTTGGGACGTTCATCAGGGCACAAACTGAAAAAGAGATAACGAAGCAACCAATAAGGAAAGTCGGGCATAGAAAATTATTATTGTTAAGTTTAATTTTTAATTTTATAATTATTAATAAATTCTTATTGTTGTTTAAAAGTATTTTTGTTATAAAGAAGTATACATTATTATTCTGAAGAAGTACCAAAGTAAACAATTGCAACTGACTCACATGCAGTGTGCGAATTAATCTAACAAGAATGACCATAAATAATATTTGTCACAACAAAGACCGACACTGAAATAAAAAAACAGCCACTTAATGTGTTAGTGAATATATATATATATATATATTATATATATATATATATATATATATATATATATATATATATATATATATATAGGTATATATATATGCCGCATTGACTATCGATACACATGCTTGATATATAACATCTATAATCACTCTATAGCATATTAGACGACTCCCTCAAGACACCAATAAGTTTCCGATCGGTGGTGGAGTTAGCTAAGGGGACACGATGTCTCCTAAGTTGTTCACTGCTGTCTTTGAGTACGCCCTTCAAGGAACTTGATCCGAATACTAAGGGACTAACAGCGATGGCTTAACAAATCTGCGTTTTGATTCGGCATCGGGCTCATCTAGATAACATACGTGAAGCTGAAGAAATGCTTCACGATCTAACAAGAATACCCGAAAAAGTAGGCCTACACATAAACAAACAAAAATTAAATTAATGATGAACTTAGTACTTGGTGGGCAGATTATGGTGAACGATGATAGCATAGAAGAAGTTAGGGAGTACAGATATCTGGGACATGACTTTTCCATCAGCAGAGATAATCAAACCAACGAATTAAAATGAAAGGTTGGTGTTGGCTGGGCCGCTTACGACAGAGTCAGGAAAGTGTTCAAAAATGATATTCCTATTAGCATTAAAAGGCCCATATTCAGATCTGTGTTTCCGCACACATGCCGCTCCTGGAGCGCTTTAGGGACTTCCCTGTAACACGTGTGCTAGACCCATAAAAAAAAAAGAGTAAACTGTGTACTCCCCGTTATTATTTATGGAGTGGAAACACTGACGCTCATAAAAAAAAAATGGGAAAAACTACGAGTAGAGCAGAGAAAAATGGAGAGATCAATGTTGGGAATCAAATTATTAGACGGTAGATGAAACTCAGAGATTTGTCGAAGAATACAAGTGGATGGCATTATTGTAAAGATTGCAAGCGTGAACGGTAAGTATGCTAGGCATGTTGCCCGAACCAAGGGTGGTAGATGGCTCCACTTAATAACTTTTTAGCCATCTACCACCCTATATATATATATATATATATATATATATATATATATATATATATTATATATACACGTATTATATTATATATATATATATATATTTATATATATATATATATATATATATATATATATATATATATATACACGTATTATATATATATATATATATATATATATATATATATATATATATATATATATATATATATATATATAAAGGGTGATTCATGTAGAGGTACTTTTTGTGATGGGGATTTAATTGCAGATTGCGCATGCGTCGTGTCAACTGAAGTGGCATTCTTGTTCAGTAGTGTTTGACAATTCATAATGGAAAGACTTAGCCCGGCACAGCGTCTACAAATTGTTCAACTTTATTACGAAAATGGGCGTTCTACGAGGAATGTGTATCGGGCGCTTAGAGCAACTTATGGTCCACATAATCGACCTACCGAACGTACAATTCGCTCTACCATCAATAAGTTTGAGACCCAGTTTTTATTATTGGATAATGCTCGACCGAATAGACCACATCCAGCACGTAGTGAAGAAAATATAGGGGCGGTAGAGGAGAGTGTACGCGAAGACCGTGAAGTGTCAATTCGTCGCCGTTCTCAACAGCTTGGCCTGTCATATTCAACAACTTGGCGTATTTTACGTAAGGATCTTTCTTTAAAAGCATACAAAATTCAACTAGAGCAACAACTGAAGCCGACCGACCTTCCGAATCGTTTCCGTTTTAGTCGTTGGGCTCTTGACAAGCTTGCAGAAGATCCACTGTTTTCGAGAAAAATTGACTTGACTTTTTTCTTTGGGGCTATGTAAAGTCCAAAGTCTACATGGATAAGCCAGCTACAATTGAGGCATTGGAGGCCAATATTACTCGAGTCATTGGCCAAATACCACTCGAAATACTCACACGCGTCATTGAAAATTGGAACTTCAGAATGGACGTTGTTAACCGTAGTCGCGGACAACATTTGAAATAAATTATCTTTAAGAAATAATTGTAAAGAATGGTTCTTTTATATGATAATAAAGATTATAAAATAAAATTGTTTTTATTCATTTTTTTTGTATTTAAAAAAAAGTACCTCTAAATGAATCACCCCTTTATATATATATATATAGATATGTATATATATAGATATGTATATATATATGATATGTATATATATAGATATGATATATATATAGATATGTATATATATATATATATATATATATATATAGATATATATATATATATATATATATACATATATATATATATATATATATATATATATATATATATATATATATATATATATATATATATATATATATATATATATATATATATATATACATATATATATATATATATATATATATATATATATATATATATATATACATATATATATATACATATATATATATATATATATATATATATATATATATATATATATATATATATATATAGATATATATATATATATATATATATATATATATATATATATATATATATATATATATATATATATATATATATATATATATAATATATATATATATATATATATATATATATATATATATATATATATATATATATATATATATATGCTCTCTTGCAATAAGCTGCTTAAACCGTTAAATATGGAACGATATCATGTAGCAAAGAATATCGATATTATATATAAAATGCATTGTCTCTCTGTCTGTCCGTTAGTGTGCTTATCACTCGAGAATAACTTATCCGATTTACGTGATTTTTTAAATTCATACATATGTTCTCTGGACACGTTATAGGATATATTTTATTATATTAGGTAACATAAGGAATAAATAATGACGATAATAGTGAATCAAGTCGGAAAAAAGTTTGCCGCTAGCGCGCTCTCTTGTTATAAGCTGTCTAAATTGTTAAATATGGAACAATATCATGTAGCAAAGAATATATATATATATATATATATATATATATATATATATATATATATATATATATAATCCAACATCTCTCTGTCTGTCTGTCTGTCCGTTAGTGCGCTTATCACGCGAGAACCACTTATCCGAATTACGTGTGTTTTTTTTTTAATTCATACATAGGTTCTCTGGTCAGATTATAGGATATATTTTATTATGTTAGATGACATAAGAAATAAGCAGTGACGATAATAATGAATCAACCCCACGCGAGCGGAGTCATGGGCACTGAAACAGTTGCTATACATTACCGTCCTTTTAGCTTAAGGAAACTACTTAAGAATATCTGTTGATATGGACAATGAACAAACTTAAACAATAGTAATAAAAGAATGTTCTAGAATACTAGTCGCTTTGTATTTAGTTACTTCTTTTTTTTAATAATTCAAAAATAATGTGAATTTCTTTGACAAACTTTACTGTTAGTAATTAATTTTTGACTTACTAGACTTATTTCATAAATAACAGCACATGTTATTTTTGCGAATCAGAAAAATCAATGAAAACAATAATTAATTAATACACACAATAAACACGATTCATTTTCCAAATTGCTTTCACTCACACAAGTCGATTTACTGCCGCTATTGGGATAAACTTTTTTTTTACAGGGTGTAAAATAAAAACGATCTACAGTTTTTTTAAACATATCTTAAAACTAGAAACTCACAATTTTATTATTGAAAGAAATAAGAGGTAAAATATAATTGTCCTGGTGATAGTAACGTTAAAATTAATCAGTAATTTGACTACGGTTAAATAAAACTCTTTAAAATGGTAATTATGCGGCACCGTATTTGCAAATATATATTAAATAAAAAAAGTTTACAGTTGGAAATATATTAAAACATACACATTTAAACACCAACAGACCGACACAAAAATATCACATCTAAGTTGAATAAACACTTTTATACCAAACAAAGAATTTTACTCATATCTATATGACTTTTCTTTCAATAAAACGTTAATGGTATTGACAGACATATCAATCGGAAATGAGTCTGGTATATTTTCCTTTTTTTATGTTTATGTGACCCCAGTAATGGAATTTCTCATCGTTGTATAAACAAAAATAAAATGTTTTAAGTTACGTGTATTTTTATTTATACAGAAAGTTAACTGCCTGTGATGTTTATAAACTTATTTTTATATAGGGTGTTTGAATAATGCTGCTCCAAACTTTATTTAATTTATAGGTTCCAGCCTGTTAGAGCCACTCCGGTCTCAGATGAAATATGAATATTTTTATGCAGAATATGCCATGAATCTTATTGAATTGTGGACGTAAAGATATTTCTGTAAAATTTTACATATTATTTTTTTAGTAAAAATAATTATTTCCTTTTATTACACCCACCTTTAAATTTGCTACCGTTTGACCATTACAAATTAGGATATTTTTCTACTTGACGTAAATCTATATGGTTGCTCATATTATCTGTATCTTCCGCTATAAGCAGTTTAAAGAATAGGGTTGAGATTTTCATCTTAGATGTACTAATCGTTTCCTGCCCTAGCATGCTACGAACTGTATATTTTAAATGGGACGAGTCGCTATTTACGAATGCAATATAGAGTAGGCATCGAGACTAAAAAAATCGTCAAATATTTACCTCGATTAGGTCGGGACGCCTAGTATTTGCAGCTGAAATGTAAAATTTGGAGATAACATCCATATTTGTTGTTCCTTCAGGAGAGGGACTTGAAAGTGCGAAGATGGCTTGAAAAGTTTCCAGCCTAACCAAGTAAAATTTAGTTTTCTGAGTTAAGGTATTTCTTTCGAGTAACTGTTAAAAGTAGTTTTGCTTGAAATTTTGAGAAATAATAGATTTTAGCATCATGCATTCACTTCTTCAATATAAAGATGGTTTACCACGCCGTATTGCCATAATTAATTGTAAAAGTTTCAGATGTTTAACACGTATAAAATAGGAAATCCCTACTTTTTCTTCGATCAAAAGCATGCGTTTTTTTACAATTTTTGTTGTCGTATGTGCATTAAAAAGTAAAATGCCAAAAAAAAATTATATATACATTAAAATATTACTTTGCTACGTTTGTTAAAAATATGAAGGCAGTTTACCACCTAGTTGCAAAAATATTAGATAAATATTATTTTTATTGAATTTTATGAAGTGAAATTTCACTGTGCTGTGTGTATGTAGCTTGAAAAAGAGAGCTCGCGCGGACGCGGGCGTTGTTTCAAATTTTGAATCATATATAGTCCGGGAGCTCATAAACAAGATTTTGGACTTGGAAATATATCACCTATTAAAGGTGACAAACTGAACCAAAAAATACAACTTATAGATCCAAATTCCGGTTCCTGCTGTGGTTATAGATGGAAAAGTTACAAAAAATTGAGGGTAAGTGAACCCATCGCAGAGTGGTAGTTTATATGTTATGAGGATACTATAGCCTTAATATCTGCCATGGAGGCCGGTTCCTGTGGGAGTAAACTTTTGGGCTCAAAAAATGAACTCATTGCTGAGTGGCAGATATTCGAGATATAGTTAGTTTGGGACCCAAAAAGAAGAGAAAAAACCTGTAGAGTTTTTGGACCCATCTGAACTCATTCGAGAGCGACAGATAAATGAACCAGTGTTCGAATACTATATATAATACGAGGTGAAATTCCGAATTGTGCCATGCAGCCCAGTTCCTGCTTTTATCAACAGAATTTTTGTATTTTTAATGCAAAGCTTAAGTTATAAACAAATTGATTTTATCTATTCGCATTATTACCTAGCTGTGCTGAATGAGTTTATAATGAGTTAATAATTTTTTTCTATAATAAGTTAATATAATATTATTTAACTCGCTAAATTTAAATTCTCTGTTCATTTTTTCAAAAACTAAATTATTTTATTATTACTGACAATTTATTAGAATTATATTAATTTTTTTTTGTAAATTTAACACAAATATTTTTATTTAATTGCATATAAATAAACTGATTAGCTCTTAATTTTTAATTAACTAAATTCGAAAAATGGATTAGAAATTCAGACAGCAGGACAAACTTCATCTAAAAAACTTATGTAGAGCTCGTAAAAAAAGCTTAGATTTTGCTGTTATGGAGATATGTTCTATGAAATTCTGTTTATTAGCATAATTGTTTATAATATATTATTTTATAACAATAAAAAGGTTAAGTTGTTGCAAAAATAGACTTTGAATTCGTATTCAGTGGGTCGAAATATGTTTAAAAAAATTTGGATGCAGCGCTACCTAAACTTAGATTTCGTTTTTATAAAAATAAATTATATCAAATTATTTTTTTTAGATAATTGCGTAAAAAATTGTTAATAACAATTAATATGTCATTTTTTCAAAAAACTAAATGCAGATCGGATTCTGGCACTAGAACGACATTATCACTTTTTTATAAAAATAAATTATATCAAATTACTTAATTGCTTAAAAAAATTGTTAATAACAATTAATAGATCATTTTTTTCAAAAAACTAATTGCGGATTGGATTCTGCGACCCAAAAAAAAAACATAACATACACTAAAGTGGAGCCGCAACGCAAAAAGAACACTCACTGTGTAACCTGAACTAACCTGGGGTGGCTGATGGAGTATTCGGTCATTGTTGTATTTGGCATTAACCGAATGCAGCAAAAATTAATGTACGTTTTAAATGTTTAAAATTTTATTTCTTGAGGTTTTTTGGATCACTCTTATTGTCTGAAATGTTAAAAATCAAAAATTTCAAATGTATTATCCAATATAGCTACCAAAAAAAATTTTTTTTAAATTTTCGTAATTACATATTAAAAGAGGTTTTGGGGGCTTTTGAATATAAATTTTAAATAATAAATATAAACAAAATTTAAAGGTTAAATATAAAAAAAATATATAGAGCGAAATTGCACTTCAAATTAAATAACTATATTAATCTGCTTGTAACTGTTTCAATAGTGATTTGAGTGTCTCTCAACCTTGAAACCTCAGGAAATTCTACCCACAACCCACTTATGGCAAATCTCCGCATTTCTCGAACCACTTGGTCAACTCGTTAAAGATTTTCGAAGAAGAAATTCCTTCAAGATGTGTAGAATAACAACGAGAGTTATAACTAGCTCATTGGCAAATCAGCCCAAAGAATCTTCCTGGAGGTGTACTGCAGCTTACACGTCTGCCTGCATTTTTAAGGAGGGTAATGTAGCAGTTTTGCAGATTTTCGAAACATTAGGGATACCCTGTGCCCTCATGTTCATGAGTTCGTCGCGACGCAGGACGAGAAGCGTATGTCCATTGTCAAGCAAGAGGCCAGTAGAGGGGGAAAGATGGCTCGTAGGCAACATCAAGTCGACGTCCTCGAGGCTGCTTCAGATTATGGCCCTGGAATTGATGACTCTATGTAAGGCCAAAAAAATTAAGTTTATCGGTCAAAAAACATAGGCTTGAAACCTTAAACGCGATTATCTCGAAACTGTGTTTTTTAAAAAGTACCGTTACGATGAATAAGATACCGCGGAAACTATTTTGGAAAAAATCGTCACCATTGTTTTAAGTATGAAAATTTTGCTATACCCTTCGTTCACGAGGGAGCCATAGTGATATACTAATGAAATCTTTTTGATTTCTTGTTTTCAGATAAGCCGTTCCAGAGTTATCATGCTCACCACAAGTTGTGATGAAAAAGACATGTTTTGTGGCAACGGCTGTATTTCCTTCAATTCACAAGATTTTCTTATGAAAAAAAAATACCTCAAAACATGTACTAATAGATACTCTTTAGTGTATTTCAATAAAAGTTTGTCAACATTGCTAAAAATGATCCTAAAAATCCTTAATTCTCCTTTAAACAAGTAGATATAACCCCTTAAACAAAGTTTGTTTCCTAATATATATATTTTTTATTCAATTAACCTGGCCCAGCGTTTTATTAAGAGCCTTTAGTTCTTTAGAAAAAAAAGTTTTTCAAATTTGGGAAGGGGAAAAAATTTATGTGGCGCGAATTCTGGCGAGTAATGGGATGATAAATGAATTGGTTTTTGAGTACCGGTGTGTTGTCGAGATGAAAGAGAATTTTCTTTTTGGACAAGTACTGACGTCTTTTCTTGATTTTTTCGCCAATGTCCCAATAATTCAGAATGATATTCGCCTAAGATAGTTTTAATTTCTCCAAATAGTCGATAAGAATTATTTTATGAGAATCCCAATGAGCATGGTTGTCATCTCCTTGTTAGCCGATGGAGCTGTTTTGGCTTTTTCGGACTTGGTTCGTCGGATGCAGTTTATTACTTTGACTGTTGTATTTAAAGGTAAGATGAGAATCTCATTCCGCTGCTGCAAGCAGATTAGAGCACAACTTTCCGATACCTAACACATTTGGGCCCTCAATGTTAAGTATAAAATTTGTAACACCCTGTAAAAGGCTTCAATGCCAAGAAAAAAAAACAGCAAAATGTAATAAAACTGAATTTATGTGTATGTTACCACTTTGTAAACATAAAATATTTACGTAGTATCCAGAAATTTGTTATAAGTTAAAAAAAAAACATTTTCTATAAAGTTGCTTAGGAAAAAACAGGCGAACACGTCACGTGACTTTACAAAAACATATCAAATGGGTTTTCAACAAAGTTTATTTTCCGATCTTTACTGAAAACTGATGACCATGAAATTTTTTTTTATACACCAAATAAATTATTAACTCGTGATAATTTTCGTTCAATCTACACCCCGTGGAGAATATTTCAGAATTTTTTCAAAATTTTTTTATCAATACTCTTCAAGATAAAGGGGGGCAGTCATTTTTTGCGATTTTTAAAAGTAATACCAAGAGAAGTGTGCGCAAGTATTACATTACATATATTTTTGAACTCGTGTTTTTACAAGCTTCCATTTGGCATCCCACTCGATGACCCGGTAATTTTTTTTTTCACTTTCGATTTCACCCCCCAAAACTAACCCCTTAAGTCAAAATTTAACTTTTAAAATTACACGGCTCTGATGAGGCTAACAATTCCTATATAAGTACCAAATTTCAACTCTCTATGTCAAATAGTTTCGCAGAAAATCGGGTGTGAGAGACAGACGGACACCGAAGTGACCTTATATGTTAAGTGTTCCGTACGGAAGAATACTTAAAATGAAACTTGACGTGATATTCAAAGATATCCCTCACATGTTTTGTTAAAAATAATTACAGTTAATTTAGCTTTGTAATCAAAAACAAAGAGTTCAAGTATTGCTACTGAATATATTTTATTTGACGTCACTCTGGCTATCATAATCCAGTCTATATGCCATTTGAGTTAACATCCCAAAAACCTCGACTAGGATATATGATATAATACACTAGTGGAGGATGTACTATTTCGCCTAGCCTAAGATTATTTAAAATCGACCAGTGACAGCGTGCTATTTTAGCGAAATAATTAACATCGACTTACACTGTAGGTCAATTAAATTATCTTTAGTACTAAATGATACTTACTTTAGTTTGGTCAATCATAAGTTGAAGATATGCATCAGCTTCAGAAACTTGTTATCAAAGTCTTTGATCGTGGAAGAAGTATGATATGTATCCCATCTCATCTAAAAAAAACAAAACTTTTATTACACTAAGATTTATTGAAACTAGTTAGCCCAAACTATTTCATATTGTCAAAACCAAATGCAGTTACTATGGTCAGTAGATTGGTAGTTATTAAATACCTACACGAGGTTTGATGTTCTAAATTTTATTGTGTTAACACGTAGGCTGAAAAGTTTTTGGTCTAGCTACTTTTCTTTGCAAAATTCGACTTTATTTATCAATATAGTCTGCTTTAAGAGTGATACAATCAGTTCGACGCTTTTCTAAAATTTCTATACCTTTTCTGTAGAAGGATTTGTTCTTGCCTTCAAAAATAGGCCTCAGTTTCTTCACTGGAGCCAAATCTCTTTCCCGCGAGAATTTTTTGAGGTCTGCGAATAGTTAATAGTCGCTGGGGGCCAAATCTGGAGAATACGGTGGATGAGGAAGCAATTCGAAGTTCAGTTCATGCAATTTTGTCACCGTTACCATTGACTTGTGACATGGTGCATTGTCTTGATGAAAGAGCACTTTTTTCTTGTTCATATGGGGCGTTTCTTCGCTATTGGTAGTTTTCTCCTTCTCAGCATAGTTGATGAAAATTATTCCACGCGCATCCCAAAATATACAGACCAAAACCTTTCCAGCCGACTGATATGTCTTTGATCGCTTCGAGTGGCTTTTATCGGCTGCTGTCGACTCAGCTGACTGCCGATTTGATTGTGGTGTGTAGTGGTGGATCCATATTTCATCCATTGTCACATATCGCACGAAAAAATTCTTTTTTATTGCGCTTAAACAGGTCCAAATAGCGCTCAGAATCATCAATACGTTGTAGTTTTTGGTCCACTGTGAGCAAACGCGGTACCGATGTCGAACAGAGCTTTATCATGCTCAAATGTTCATGCAAAATACGACAATACGTTCTTTCGATATCTTTAGGGTGTCAGCTATCTCACGCAATTTCACTTTACGGTCGTTCAAAACAATTTTGTGGATTTTTTTTGTTTTCCGGTGTAACCACCTCATTTGGGTGTCCAAAGCGTTCATTATCATTTGTAGCTGTACGACCACGTTTAAATACAACATACCAGTAAACGATGAGTGATTTTCCAGCGGCAAAGTCCCCGTAACACTTACTTAGCAAGCCATTGCTTTGCTTGAAAGGTATTTTTTTCCCATCAAACAGTATGTATGTTTAATCAACACACGAAATTCGATTTTTTCCCTTGTTTTGAAAATATCAAAAGTAGCGTCAATAAACCCACTGCAACTTGTAAATAATCGTCGAAATGTCATGAAATTTTGATATCGAAGGTTGGTACTTCCTAAAAATCATATGGATTTTTTGAAAAGGGCGACATCTACGTACGTGTTATTTATGGTGAATTTTTGATATGATATGACCGATAAAAATTGTGAATTTAGTAAAATCGAATATGAATCAGTAGTAGTACCTCTTTTTGAAAGAAGTATCAGCTAAAAAAATTTACGACATGATTAGTACATTCAAGGAACAATGAAAGCTGGCTTCAAAACCTAAATTTAAAAAAAAACCCAAATGGCAATTCAAATTTTAAATAAAAAATTCAATTGTGCCCACTGGGTTCAATATTTTTGTACCATAATTTCAGGGTATTTTTGCTATAACAAAAGGAATACTTTCTGAAAGTTTCAGTTTGTAATATCGTAGATTATGTACGCATTTCAGCGACTCAAAACCAACGAGGATTTGTTGGAAATTTTCATCACGAACATTTTTTTTTGTCTCGATCCGACTTATATAACCGGAGTTATCCAACATTTTAAGCTCAAAAAAACGCGTTTTCTTTAAATTTTCTCTGCCGCTTGGTCTGCAAATACTGCTAACCAGTTGTAATTTAAGGGATGGTTTAAGTGCTCATATTTCATTTCGGCTCGTTAATTTTCTTCCTTCCTAGAAACGTATTATTTCCGAAATCTCCTTCGTTCGCATGTTCACTTCCTTCTTGTAGCATTCTTCTTTTATTTCTTTGCTTAATTTTTGGTCTCCCAAAATATTATCTCTTATCGCTCTTAACACCTTTCTTTCATTTGTGTGTATAATTGTTCTTGGTTGTATCAACTCCTGTTTCTGCTGCGTAGGCACATTTAACCGTTTTTAATAGTATTGTTTTAATGCTCTCGCCATAATGGTCGATTTGTTTACCTAATTTATAACACCGCCTTTTAGATCTCTCCAAGTACTCAAGTTATTGAAATCTTAAACCTACTCTATTATTTAATTGTTCAAAACAAGTTTGAATCTGCGTGACGTTTTTTGTTTTAGAAATTCACATTTCCACACTGACGTTCTGCCTTTTCTTGGATATGTGTAATAGCCATCGTAAACTATCATAGGTCTCGGGTACTAGAATGACATCATCAGTTTAATATAGGATTTTGAACTATTTGGTGTCCATTCATGGTTTACGTTGAGTAAATTTTCTATTATATTATACAATATAAGATTAAAAATAAGGATGACCTAGCTTATACCTGAGTTGAGTTTTTATCTGTTTATCTGTTGTATGTTAAATGTTTTGTTTCAATAATTGTGGTATCATTTCTCTCAAGTTATTTACCAGCCTCTAAGTATAAAATAAAATAAACGTAGATCGACTTTGTTTCTGTTTAGCTCGTTTATGACGTTAGCTAACAATACTCCGTTAAATGCTATGGACAAATCCTTGAAACATAAGTACAGTCTGTCAAGTAAGAACGTGCCCGCGACAATTTATTTTTTGGTAGATGCGGTTCTAGCGACTCAAGAAAAAATCGAAACCATTTTCTACGACGCATTTTAGTAAAAGTATCAATCGATTCCGATGTTTCGTCCAAATCACGTACCAGGTGTACAAGTATGAAATGCGGATTTCAGACAACAGATGGTGCACCAATACAGTTTGTGCTATAAAGATTTGACACTGCGCCATTTCGTTGTGCCATCAACAAGTGTCAGACGCGCACGAGTGATAAATTGGAAAAGTGTGTGCATTGGTGTGTTGTTGTGTTAATAAGTCGAAATTTATACCGAACAAAGACCATTCGCGGACAGCATTAATTTTTTGTTTTCATTTAAAGAAAACTGCTGTTGAATCATACCGATTACTCCTAGAAGCTTATGGTGAACATGCTCCATCGCAAGATACGTGTGAACGATGGTTTCTGCGTTTCAAAAGTGGTGACTTCCATGTTGCAGACCAGGAACGTGGAAAACCGCCAAAAAAATACGAAGATGTGGAATTGCAAGCATTGTTGGACGAAGATGATTCGCAAACACAAAAACAACTCGCCGAACAATTGGGCGTTAGTCAACAAGCTGTTTCCAATCGGCTACGAGAGATGGGAAAGATTCAGAAGCCGGTAGATGGGTACCACATGAGTTGAACGGCAGGCAATTGGAAAAGCGCAAAAACACGTGTGACATTTTGCCCGCTCGGTACAAAAGGAAGTCGTTTTTGCATTGTATAGTTACAGGAGATTAAAAGTGGATTTATTTTGAGAATCTCAAGCGCAAAAATCATGGGTAGACCCAGGCGCAACATCGACCACAAGACCGAATCGCTTTGGCGGAAAGACGATGCTCTGTGTTTGTGGGACCAGAGGGGCATGGTTTATTATGAGCTGTTAAAACCTGGGGAAACGGTTAATACTAAACGTTACCAAAAACAATTGATCGATTTGAAACCTTTCGCTGCTTGAAAAAAGGCCAGAATACCGAAAGAGGCAACACAAAGTCATTTTTCTGCATCACAATGCTCCATCACATACGGCAAAACCAGTCCGAGACACGTTGGAAGCACTCAGCTGGGAGTTCTACGCCATGCGGCTTACTCACCAGACTTGGCTCCTTCCGATTACCACTTATTTGCATCGATGGGTCACGCACTTGCTGAGCAGCGCTTTGGTTCGTACGAAGATGTGAAAAAATGGCTCGATGAATGGTTGCAGCAAAAGGGAAGATTTTTACTGGCGTGGTATTCACAAATTGCCGGAAAGATGGGAAAAATGTATAACAAGCGATGGAGCATACTTTGAATAAAGCACTTTTTATCATCCTTCCGAATTTAACATGTTTTTTTTTTAGAAAAAAATCCGCATTTCATACTTGTACACCTGGTAAAATCGAAAATGAAGTCAGTTGTTTGCGTGTAGGTTCGAGGCAGTCTTTTTTTTGTTCTCATCCAAAGGGGCCTAAAATTACACTTTCCGCGGCCGCTAAATACATAAAAAAATCGGTATCGTTTGTGAAGAGGGTAAATCGTTTCAACGAAAAGAAAAATGTCGACGACTTGCCAAAACGTGGCTCGACAGGTAAAGTCACACCGAAAGTTGAAAAACGAATCGTGTGTTTGTTTTTACGGGACCCGAAATTGAGTTTGAATGTGTCCCATGAGACTATTCGACAACATCTTCGTGCTCATGATGTCAAATTCTGAAGCACGAAGAAGAAACCTTTGCTAGGCGAAAATCACGTCGTGAAACGGCTCACTTGGGCCCATGATAAGATACTAGAGTGGCCCTCAGAATGTCGTCTTGTCGAACTCGATCGGCTTCTCTATTACCAGTCATGATGAACGCTGTGTCGATAGTTTTTATTCACATACCTCACTTATCGTTAAATGTTATTGTTCCAGCATGCAAGTAAATAGTTTTAATGACAGTATTTATGACATATTTTTCGACTCTTTTCAAGATTAGAAATATGGGATGGTGGCGCTGCTTTTCCAGTATTCTGGGTTTGTCGTATCCTTCAATATCTTGCTATAGAATTTGGTAGCCCAGAAGTCTCCCCGCCACTTTATTAATTCATTGGTACGGTTGACCTTTTTTTTTATTTTTAAGTTGTTTCATATCTGACATTTCTTCCACAAATATTTGAACCATTTTGTCGACTTTTACTACATTCTCCGACGTTCCCTAGGTTTTTTTTTTGGATATTTTCTATGGAATAAAATTTCTTAAGTAGGTGGTTCACTTAATTGTCGAAATGCTTTTTATTTAATTTTCTTCTTTGATGCTCTGATCCTTTCTATTTCTTTCGTTGTCTTAGGGTTTCTCGTTTTATTTTCTGTATTCTGTGATTTGCTAGATTTTTTATCTCAGTTATCTTGGAGTTCAGGTGGCTTTATGCTTTAAATTAGCGTTCTTTTTTCTTGCGCTAATATTTTTACTTCCGATATAAATCCGAGTTTTTGGTTTTTGCAGCACGTAGGATGAAAAGTTTTTGGTCTAGCTACTTAAAAGACATTTTTTTTTTTGCAAAATTCGACTTTATTCATCACTACAGTCTCCTTCAAGAGCGATACAATCAGTCCAACGCTTTTCTAACATTTCTATACCTTTTTTTGTAGAAGGATTTGTCTTTGCCTTCAAAATAGGCGATAACTTCTTTATTGGAGCCAAATCTCTTTCCCGCGAGCATTTTTTTGAGGTTTTGAGGAGACAATAGTCGCTGAGGGCCAAATCTGGAGAATACGGTGGATGAGGAAGCAATTCGAACCTCAATTCATACAATCTTGCCATCGTAACCATTGACTTGTGACACGGTGCATTGTCTTGATGAAAGAGCACTCTTTTCTTGTTCATTTGGGGCCGTTTCTTTGCGATTTCTGCCTTCAAACGCACCAATAACTTTATATAATATTTGTTATTGATGGTTTTTTCCTTCTCAGCATTCCATGCGCATCCCAAAACCTTCCCAGCCGACTGTTGTGTCTTTGGTCGCTTCGAGTGGTTTTCACCGGCTGCTGTCCACTCAACTGACTGCCGATTTGATTCCGGTGTGTAGTGGTGGATCCATGTGTCATCCATGGTCACATATCGTATGAAAAAATCGTTTTTATTGCGCTTAAACAGGTCCAAACAGCGCTCAGAATTATCAACACGTTGTTGTTTTTGGGCCACTGTGAGCAAATGCGGTACCTATTTCGAGCAGAGCTTTCTCATGCCCAAATGTTCATGCAAAATATGACCAATACATTCTTTTCATATCTTTAGGGTGTCAGCTATCTCACGCAATTTCACTTTACGGTTATCCAAAACAATTTTGCCGATTTTTTAAATGTTTTCCGGTGTAACCACGTTATTTGGGCGTCCAGAGCATTCAGCATTATTTGTGTCTATACGACCGTGTTTAAATTCAGCATACCACTAAGTAATGAGTCATTTTCTAGGGACGGGCAGAGGTGCATTTGGGCAGCCAGAGCGTTCAGTATCATTTGTATCTGTACGACCGCGTTTAAATTCAGCATACCAGTAAATCATAAATGACTTTTCAGGGGCAGAGTCTTCGTAACACTTATCAAAAAACTGTGTTTACTCAACAGCCGAAATTCGATTTTCTCCATTGTTTTGAAAATATTATGGATTTTTTGAAAAGGGTGACATCTATGTGTCAGATTAAAAACTTTTCAGCCTACGTGTTTTATGTCTACGTACATGTGTATGTATGTATGTATGTATGTATGTATGTATGTATGTATGTATGTATGTATGTATGTATGTACAGTCCCTGGCCAAATTATTAGACGCACTGTATTTTTTTTAGTAATTTTATGTTTCTTAAGAGTTTTTTATGCAATAATGGTATATTTAAACTACAATATTATTGATTTTTATTTAAAAGAATTGTTGTAGACTACATATTGGTATTTATTTTTAACATATGGCAACACTGTGTTGACAAAGTGATACATGAACGTAAACAAGTACAAATCTGTATCAGTCGCGATCGGAATCGAGTCAGGTACGGACGTGTTTCTGTGGCTTTATGGACTGTGATTGTTTGTTTAACAGTTTTATACTACTCAGTTATTAGTTTATTTTGTATGCAGTGTTTTAAAAAAGTAATTGGACTATTTTCATTATGGGTAGAAAAGGCGATCTTTCACCACGTAAAAAAGCTGAAGTGAAGGCCCTTGTGATTGCGAAAAAATTTACAAACCGAGAAATATCACGAAGATTGGAGGTTTCTGAAGCTAGTGTACGACGCATAAAAAAGAAAAATTGAGTCAGGGAAGGAATTAAGCCCGAAAAGAAAGAAAAGATGCGGTAGAAAACCAATTTTTCACTCCACGATCAGAGAGATGTTTGAAGGAAATTTGTGTAGAAAACAGATTTGCTACCACAAAGGTAATAAAATCACAACTCCAGGATGCTAGCGTAAATGCTTCTGAGCGCACTGTTCGAAGAAAATTGAAAGAATTAGATTTTAAGGCCTGTCGCCCCGCCAGGAGGCCCAAGTTAACAGCTGCAATGAAAGCAAAGCGCCTGAAGTGGGCCAAACAATGGCAAGACAAAGATGTGGACTTCTGGAGATCGGTAAGATACAGCAATTTAATCAATAATTGATACATTATTATCATTTTTAGTTAAATAAAGCAAATAAACATGGAAGTTTATATATTTTTCGTATTTTTGACAGGTCTGCTTCAGTGACGAAAGCACATTCGAAATTTTGCAGAATAAAGCTCAGTATGTGTGTCGTCGTCATGGAGAAAAGTTTCATCCTGATTGTGTCGTCCCGACGGTTAAACATCCCACCAAAGTGATGATTTGGTCAGTCATCAGCGGCAAGGGCACTGGACGTCTGTACGTCGTCAAAGGAATAATGAGGCAAGATCAGTACAAAGAAGTATTACAAAATCGGTTGATTCCGCAGCTCAGAGAATGGTTTCCAAATGGGGAACCATTCACTTTCATGCAAGATGGAGCTCCCTGCCACACTGCTCGGTCTGTTAAAGCTTTTTTGGCAGAAAAAAATATCCCTCTGTTGGATTGGCCCTGACATGAACCCCATTGAAAATGTGTGGGAGCTGATGAAAAGAGAAGTGGCTAAAGATGTGATTACCAACAAAACCCAGCTCCTAGAAAAGATTATTCATGTGTGGAATCATCATCCTCAAATGCAGGAGACAATACAATCTTGCATTGATAGCATGCCGCGCAGAATTAAAGCTTTGATAGCGGCTAAAGGTGGCTCAACTAAATATTGACTTTTACTAACATTAATTTCACTTTTCTTTAAAACTTAATAAACTTATGCTTTTCTAAATTAATGCTGTTTTATTTATGTCAAATAAATAGGTAATTGATTGGATAATATAAAAATAAAAAAAACAAATCAATTTAAAATAATAAAACGGTACAATATCACTCGGTAATTAATATTTTACATGAAATCTTGCAGTGCGTCTAATAATTTGGCCAGGGACTGTATATATATATATATATATATATATATATATATATATATATATATATATATATATATATATATATATGTATATATATGTGTATATATATATATGTATATGTATATGTATATGTATATATATATATATATATATATATATATATATATATATATATATATATATATATATATATATACGTGGGGTTCCTACTTCCTCGAAACTTGCTTTGTATTGGAGTTAATGTTTAAAGTAAGTGTTATTATTTCATTGCCAAAGGGTTCATAAGTATCACCCATCTATATTATTGCTTCTTGGCTGCTGATTGTAACTAATTACAGGATTTATGCGCGTCTTGGACTGATTTTCCAGCTTAGCAATATAGCAGTAGTAACATATTTACCTATTTGCAAATCTTCAAATTGTTACATTTAAGGTCGGAAAAAAGTATAGGAAAAATTAAGAATCATTCTAAAATGACGTAGTAGTTTAATTTTAGATTATAATTGAAAATATTTGTGTGCGTCGTTTGAAAACGAACGTTTTAATTAAGTTTTGGCATATATTGTATCCTAATTGCTGCGTACAGCAGAAATTAGTAACTGCCTAATATTACATTACCAACTAACATCGCGTATTATGCGTTTTTGTACCTGTATAATTACAAACATTAAAAATTAAAATTAAATTAATTTGACGTTAAATATAAATATTGGCAATGTTGTCCTATTCTTCGCTACGAAGAAACATCGCCGAAGGTTGCTCACAGACCGTGAGTTCCTTCGCTAAAGGAAGCATTACATTCATGAAAAAATTACCTTAAAAGATTGTTGCATCTCTTCACATTTCAGGGTCCCTAGATCACTAGAAAAGTGTTTTTCAATTACCATCGATCTATCGATTTGTTCGTTGCCGTTATAACTTCCGAACGAAATGAGATTTCACAGATCTTAAAGAGGTAAATGCATCTAGAATTTTTGAGTGCTATTGCTTCGGAAAAAGAGGCTGAAAAGGATGAGGTTCGAAAAACTTGATGGAGTTCTAATAATATTATAGGAATTGCTCTTGGTATTTAGTTATTAAAATGAACAAATTTTAAGCATTTACTAATAGTCGAACATACAAAGGTAAAGAAGGAGTAGCTTAAAATAAATCATTTTATATGTGAAAGTTCTCATCTCAAAATCGTATTATTTTTCGTTATTTTCGTCTTAATAGAAATACTATGTTAGCGGGTTGGGAGGTTATTAATAGAGTGACCATCAATGACATTATCTGACTTTTTTCTTGCATTTGAATGGGAAAAAAAGATTATTAAATCATAGCCGTCCTTAGGGCGTTCTTAGGCCTTCAGGTTACCATGTAAGTTGTGTTTTCTTGTTTCACAATCGAAAAATTACCTGGAGTACCCCTTTGAAATAAGGAAGATCGAAACTATTTTGAGAACTTCCGAGGGAGATTATGTTTTTATTTTTTGTCAATTTGTTATAAGTACACTAGTATCGCTGTAACAAAAGCAATATTCGTTTTATTGGATACAGGTCAAAAGAAACCAAAATATTATTTTAATCATTATATCTATCGGGGGAATAAAGCTGATTCATTCTCTTTTATTTCGACAATTGAAACAATTAAGCTAAACGGAGGCTGACGTTTTAAAAATAGAAGAGATAGGTTAGGTTTTAAAATTTGAATTGTTTATTTGAAAATGGTAGTAATTTGTAAAATATCTATAAAAATAACAATTAACATCTCAACCAATTCATAAATGATAAAAATCAAAAATAAAACTAAGATTGGGAGAAAATACAATGTTGTCATATATTTTAATCAATTCAAAGTTTCTCTCATCAAAAATAATAAAATTGACTAAAATAATAACTTAAAGTATGATACAGGGAAAGATTTACAGTACTAACGTGGCAAAGAATCTTTACACTTGCCACAAATACTGACAAACAAGTTCAAACCACAAGACATGCTTGTTCTTGTCTCATATTACTGCGAGGCGGCGCGAGCGGCTCTTTCGTCACGTGCGCTTTGATACGCTAGGATAGGTTATCCCGCACTGGTTATAAAAACAAAGAACGAGAAGAAGAGTTTCATTGTTAATTACGTTTTTACAGAAACAAGTAGAACGATTTCTTCTCTCATACAGTGTTAAATAAATCAATAACAGTGTGGTGTATGTGGCGTAACACTGAATTGGCCAATAATGTTAAAAAAAAAATTAAAATGGACAAATTTATGAAAAAACGAAATGCACCGTCTACATCTGGCAAAACAGTGAAGAAAAAGGTTATACAACGAAACATATTTAAATATGGATTTATTGCATTGGATGACAAGCCCCAATATATTGTTAGTTATCAAGTTCTGTCTACGGAAAGTATGAAGCTTTCAAAATTAATCCGGCATCTGGAAACAAAACATCCGTCTTTACAAAGAAAACCATTAGAATTCTTCTACGTAAATCGTTGAAAAATCAGCAAATTTCTATCACTAAATCAAGCCGCAGTGATACCGTAGCGCTTCAAGCATCCTATTTAATAGCATTAAGAGTGGCCAGGGAGTCTAAGCCCCACACGATTACGGAAAATCCCATTTTACCCGCTGCCATTGTTATGGTCAATGTGATGATAGGCCCGGAAGAAGTAAAAAAAAGAAAACTATACCACTTTCAAATGACACAATATCGAGACGTATTAATGAAATGGCCATCGATGTCCACAATTAAATATTTGAAAAGATAAAATTAAGTGAATTCGACGAGCAAACAGACGTGCCGAATTTGGCTCGATTTTTATGTTTCGTCCGATACTAATGCGAGAGGTCAATTAAAGAAAATATGTTATTTTGGAAATCTATTCTTGGTCGTGCCACTGGCGAAGGACTTTTCATAGTTTTTACTGATGCAACACAAAACGAAAACTTGGACTGGAATAAATGCACTGCGGCATAAGAGTAAGAACAGTGGCGTGATAGTCAAATTAAAAGACATTATGTCACAGATGGAATGGACGCACTGCTTTCTTCACAGACATGCGCTTGCCACAAAAAGATGCCAGATAATTTAAAAAATGTTCTGCCTGAAGCTGTAAAAAATGTCAATTTTATTAAAAGCCGACCGTTGCAGACTAGATTGCTTTCCACAATGTGAGAAGAAATGAGCGCTTTTCCATACTGAAGTCAAATGGTTGTCGCGAGGAAAAGTTCTAACGAGGCATTTTGAATTGCGAGATGAACTGAAAATATTTTTTACAGATAAAAATAACTTTGTTTTAGAATTTTGACAAGATAAAGAATCTTTATTACTGTTGACTTAAGAGAGTGATATATTTTAACATTAGAATGATTTGAATATGCTCTTACAAGGCCATAACAAAAATAATTTACTAATGACAGACAAAGTCAATGCCTTTATGAAGAAGCTTGGTATTTGGATTATTCGCCTTGAAAAACGCAATTTTGACGCATTCACTGCAACTTTTGATTATACTGACAAAATTCTGTTATTGATCGCGTGTTGGAGAGCATGAAAATGCATTTACGTGAATTGAAAATTTAATCCGTTTGATGAAAATGTTGTTTCAGCTGCCAAGTTACCTGTTGAGATTCACAATTAACTAACTGAAATATCGGCTGACAAAACGTTACAACTAGAATTTTTGTCTCAAGATTTAGATAATTTTTGGCTCGCACGACGATGTGAATACGGAACCCTAGTAACGCTTTGAAAACATTAATCCCCCCATTAATTTCGTCTATGGTGGCTTTAAAAATTAAATACAGAAATCGTCTGTTATCACTTGAAAATAATTTACTTATGTGTGTTTGCAATGATGATCCACGTATAGAAAAACTTTTAAGTGAAAAACAAAACCAACCGTCGCATTAATAATTAGTGATTAAATATTTAATCACTAATTTAATATAATTTATTATAAGTAATTGTAGCTATTAGTTTATTTTGTTAGGTTGTTATTACCTGGTAAAGTAATATTTAATTTTGTAACATTTGATTAAAATTTAAAATACTTTATTCAATAAACGGATGTTCCGTATACAGGTCTTATTTTTTGGACAGATTGCGACCCCCTTTATACCTAAACGCGACCCCCCTAGGGGTTGCGCCCCCTTTATACCTAAACGCGACCCCCGTAGGGGTCGCGACCACCAAGTTGAGAAATGATAATATAGGGGGAAGTCTGGACTAAGCTAACCTTGACTATTACGTTAGGGAACCACTATGAAGAGCAATATTAATTCTTTGGTATTATTTTTAGTGTGAGCAGGTAAATTTAGTATGTATTTGCTATTTCCGATGGAAGTACGCAGTACTTCCCTATTTTTGCACTTTAAAGTTTTAAGATAAACTAACTTGAGTATTTACCCATAATAACCCATATAGGTGTGATTAAAATTATGTTTTTTGAACAAGAATCCAAGGGACAATCAAATTCTACTTATTCCTTTAGGTTACTCACTTAGTCACATCTCAGCTCAGGCCAACTACCATTTCTGTTGGATTGAAAATATTTTTTAAATTTTTCGACTCCGATAACTTTAAAAAAAAAATAAAATATGTAAATTAGAAGTCACCCCCTCTAAAACCTTTGTCCGCCTGCTGGACGAAAGCCTCTCTCAAGTCCTGCCACCTTTTTCTGTTCTGGACCACTTGTACCCACTCTCGGTGGTCTACCTCTACTTTGATAGACTTCGGATGTTGGTCGCCACTCTATAATTTTTTTTGTCCATCGTCCATCCTTAAACCTAGCAACATGTCCAGCCCAGTTCCATTTAAGATGTAGAAAGCATTTGACTGCGTCTTGTACCCCCTTTCTTTTTCTGATAATGTGATTTGGGTTGTGATCTCTAACGCAATTGATATTGAGCTCTCCATTTTTCTTTGCATTACACATATTTTGTTATTTTTCTTGGTCAATGTGAGAGTATCGGATCCGTACGTAAGAACAGGAAGTACGCACGATGCGTACAGATGTTTGGCTACAAACCAGAAAATCCATTACAAAACTATTGAAACTACAACTAAAACTGCAGGTGCCTTTTGTTCTTCAAGGACTACACGTCAACCAATTTTGGAATTCATATCTCACTTCGTTTGCATGTTGAAATTCATACTTCACTTCGTTCGCATCAACAGACTGACCAATAGATAAAATAACAGTGTGACGGAAATTGGAAATGATGTTTTTATGTGACCCAGGTACTGTAAAATGTGAAGAAATGCAAAAACTTGGAAAGGTATTTTTGTGAATAAAATGTTTGCCCTGGCCAGGGAAGTAGTAATTTTCAACTCATACATAAAATTATTTTTTTTGTTTGTTTTGGAGTATCATATTGGGTGATTGCAAAAGTTCGTGCCCAATTTTCATAGATGGCAGAAGGATGCTCTCTTGACTGTGTTGATGTTTCGTTTATAACCATATTATTAACTGACAGTGATCTAAATATGTCGTGAGTTAACATAACCTTAAAAACAAGTTTATTTAAATTAATTTGTGTGCAAGGTTAACATTAATAACCGGTCAAGTGCAAGTTAAACTTGCGCAATTAGTGTTCCGTACGTTGATTGCTTGTAAAATAAAAATGTTTGTTACGGAGGTATAAAATGATCAATGACTTTACAAAACACACCCCAAATGAGATTTCAACAAAGTTTTTTCCGATCTTCACCGAAAACTGATGACCTCTTTTGTTCTTCAAGTACTACATGTAAACCAATTTTGAAAATCGTATCTCACTTCGTTCGCTTGTTGAAATTCATATTTCACTTCGTTTGCATCAATAGACTGACCAATAGATAAAATAACAGTGTGACGGAAATTGGAAATGATGTTTTTATGTGACCCAGGTACTGTAAAATGTAAAGAAATGCAAAAATCTTGGAAATATATTTTTTGTGAATAAAATGTTTCCCCTGGCCAGGGAAGTAGTAATTTTCAACTCATACATAATTTTTTTTTGTTTGTTTTGGAGTATCATATTGGATGATTGCAAAAGTTCGTGCCAAATTTTCATAGATGGCAGAAGCATGCTCCTTTGACTGTGTTGATGTTTCGTTTATAACCATATTATTAACTGACAGTTATCTAAATACGTCGTGAGTTAACATAACCTTAAAAACAAGTTTATTCAAATTAATTTGTGTGCAAGGTTAATATTAATAACCGGTCAAGTGCAAGTTAAACTTGCGTAATTAGTGTTCCGTACGTTGATTGCTTGCAAAATAAAAATGTTTGTTACGGAGGTATAAAATGATCAATGACTTTACAAAAACACACCCCAAAATGAGATTTCAACAAAGGTTTTTCCGATCTTTACCAAAAACTGATGACCTCTTTTGTTCTTCAAGTACTACACGTAAACCAATTTTGAAATTCGTATCTCACTTCGTTCGCATGTTGAAATTCATATTTCACTTCGTTTGCATCAACAGATTGACCAACAGATAAAATAACAGTGTGACGGAAATTGGAAATGATGTTTTTATGTGAACCAGGTACTGTAAAATGTGAAAAAATGCAAAAATCTTGGAAAAATATTTTTTTGTCAAAAAAATGTTTCCCCTGGCCAGGGAAGTAGTAATTTTCAACTCATACATAAAATGTTTTTTTGTTTGTTTTGGAGCATCATATTGGATGATTGCAAAAGTTCGTGCCCAATTTTTCATAGATGGCAGAAGCATGCTCTTTTGACTGTGTTGATGTTTCGTTTATAACCATATTATTAACTGACAGTTATCTAAATACGTTGTGAGTTAACATAACCTTAAAAACAAGTTTATTTAAATTAATTTGTGTGCAAGGTTAATATTAATAACCGGTCAGGTGCAAGTTAAACTTGCGCAGTTAGTGTTCCGTACGTTGATTGCTTGTAAAATAAAAATGTTTGTTACGGAGATATAAAATGATCAATGACTTTACAAAACACACCCCAAATGAGATTTCAACAAAGTTTTTTCCGATCTTTACCGAAAACTGATGACCTCTTTTGTTCTTCAAGTACTACACGTAAACCAATTTTGAAATTCGTATGTCACTTCGTTCGCATGTTGAAATTCATATTTCACTTCGTTTGCATCAATAGACTGACCAATAGATAAAATAACAGTGTGACGGAAATTGGAAATGATGTTTTTATGTAACGCAGGTATTGTAAAATGTGAAAAAATGCAAAAATCTTGGAAAGATATTTTTTGCGAATAAAATGTTTCCCCTAGCCAGGGAAGTAGTAATTTTCAACTCATACATAAAACGTTTTTTTGTTTGTTTTGGAGTATCATATTGGATGATTGCAAAAGTTCGTGCCCAATTTTCATAAATGGCAGAAGCATGCTCTTTTGACCGCGTTGATGTTTCGTTTATAACCATATTATTAACTGACAGTTATCTAAATACGTCGTGAGTTAACATAACCTTAAAAACAAGTTTATTCAAATTAATTTGTGTGCAAGGTTAATATTAATAACCGGTCAAGTGCAAGTTAAACTTGCGCAATTAGTGTTCCGTACGTTGATTGCTTGTAAAATAAAAATGTTTGTTACGGAGGTATAAAATGATCAATGACTTTACAAAACACACCCAAATGAGATTTCAACAAAGTTTTTTCCGATCTTTACCGAAAACTGATGACCTCTTTTGTTCTTCAAGTATTACACGTAAACCAATTTTGAAATTTGTATCTCACTTCGTTCGCATGTTGAAATTCATATTTCACTTCGTTTGCATCAACCGATTGACCAATAGATAAAGTAACAGTGTGACGGAAATTGGAAATGATGTTTTTATGTGACCCAGGTACTGTAAAATGTGAAAAAATGCAAAAATCTTGGAAAAATATTTTTTTGTCAAAAAAATGTTTCCCCTGGCCAGGGAAGTAGTAATTTTCAACTCATACATAATTTTTTTTTGTTTGTTTTGGAGTATCATATTGGATGATTGCAAAAGTTCGTGCCAAATTTTCATAGATGGCAGAAGCATGCTCTTTTGACTGTGTTGATGTATCGTTTATAACCATATTATTAACTGACAGTTACCTAAATACGTCGTGAGTTAACATAACCTTAAAAATAAGTTTATTTAAATTAATTTGTGTGCAAGGTTAATATTAATAACCGGTCAAGTGCAAGTTAAACTTGCGCAATTTGTGTTCCGTACGTCGATTGCTTGTAAAATAAAAATGTTTGTTACGGAGGTATAAAATGATCAGTGACTTTACAAAACACACCTCAAATGAGTTTTCAACAAAGTTTTTTCCGATCTTTACTGAAAACTGATGATTTTTTTTATATACCAGATAAATTATTAAAGGTAATGCACTCGTGATCTACACCCTGTATAGAATATTCTAGAATTTTTTCAAAATTTTTTGATCACTACTTTTCGAGATAAGTGGGGGGACAGCGATTTTTCGCGATTTTTAAAAAATAATAGGAAGAAAAGTGTGCGCAAACTGTATTTCCTCAGCCATTTCTCTCTTCGCCCGTCAACAAAATGAACCTTTCTTGGATCAAGTCATAATTGGGGATGAAAAATAAGTTGTGTATAACAACATAATAAGAAAAAAAAGCTGGAAGCATGGAAGTATGGAAGTGAAAGAGCAGAATCTATTGCAAAGGCTGAATTGCATCCAATGAAAGTGTTGCTATGTGTCGGGTGGGTTGCAGAGGTGTAATTTTGTTACGAGCTTCTTACACGTGGCCAAACAATAACTGCGGAGAAGTACTCTGAGCAACTCACTTAACTCAATGTTGAAATCCAAGCAAAACGTCCAAATCTGGTCAATCGAAAAAGCATCATCTTTTACCATGACAGGCTAGACCACATATCACTCAACAGACCGCAAAAACTTGGGGAGTTAAAAATGGGAAATTTTCCAGCACCCGCCGTATTCCCCTGATCTTGCCCCTTCACATTTTCATCTGTCTCGTTCTCTGTAAAATAATTTGAATGGCAAAAAATTTGATTCTATGGAAGAAATCAAAAACTACCTTACGATTTTCTTTGAAGATAAACCACGCAGTTTCTACAAAGAAAGAATTCAAAAACTTGTAAAACGATTGGTCATAGTTATAGAAAATTATGAAGAGTACATTATTGATTAATAAATACTATTTTTTATGAAAATGTGTTGTATTTAATTTGGTTTTTAATCAGGCACGAACTTTTGCAACCACCCAATACGATTTAAAATAAATCAAGAACTTGTCACTTGTCATATTTGACAGATCACAAAGCTAACTAGTTTTTTTTTAATTAAAACTGTATGTAGTCTTCTTTTTTTTAGAATTAAAAAAATCTTTTCTCTTATACATGCACTTGATATATCCAAAGTATTCGATCGTGTTTGGTATGACGGATTGTTGATCTTACACCTTTACTATTAACGCCAGTGTGCCCCAAGGCGACATACTGTCTCCTACTCGCTTTCTCATTTACATTAACGATCTGTTGGAAGGAACCAGAAATCCAATCTACAGTTTTGCAAACAACAGTAGGCTTATTTCTTTATTCATTTTGAACGCTCGAACATCGGTTACTCATGCAAATATTTGTAGACAATAGGAAGTCGTTCAACTTACCAAAGACATGAAAGGAATTCTATCTTGGGGTGACAGTAACCAAGTAGAATTTAACGCTAGAAAAACCCAGGTGACAGTTATGTGCGAATAAATACGTCTTGGCATACCAGGTGTACAAGTATGAAATGCGGGTTTTTTCTCTAAAAAAAAAACATGTTAAATTCGGAAGAATGATAAAAAGTGCTTTATTCAAAGTATGCTCCATCGCTTGTTATACATTTTTCCCATTTTTCGGGCAATTTGTGAATACGACGCCAGTAAAAATCTTCCCCTTTTGCTGCGAACCATTTATCTAGCCATTTTTTTCACATTTTCGTGCGAACCAAAGCGCTGCTCAGCAAGTGCGTGACCATCGATGCAAACAAGTGATAATCGGATGGAGCCAAGTCTGGTGACTAAGCCGCATGGGGTAGAACTTCCCAGCTGAGTGTTTCCAATGTGTCGCGAGCTGGTTTTGCCGTATGTGATGGAGCATTGTCATGAAGAAAAATGACTTTGTGTTGCCTCTTTCGGTATTTTGGCCTTTTTTTAAGCAGCGGACGGTTCAAATCGGCCAATTGTTGGTAACGTTTAGTATTAACCGTTTCCTCAGGTTTTAACAGCTCATAATAGACCACGCCCCTCTGGTCCTACCAAACACAGAGCATCGTCGTTCTGCCAAAGCGATTCGGTGTTGCGGTCGATGTGGATGGTGCGCCTAGGTATACTAATGATTTTTTTGCGCTTGGGATTCTAAAAAAAAAATCCACTTTTCATCTCCCTGTAATTATACGATGCAAAAACGATTTCCTTTTGTAGCGAGCGAGCAAAATGTCACACGTGTTTTTGCGCTTTTCCATTTCCCTGTCGTTCAACTCATGTGGTACCCATCTACCGGGCTTCTGAATCTTTCCCATCTCTCGTAGCCGATTGGAAACAGCTTGTTGACTAACGCCCAATTGCTCGGCGAGTTGTTTTTGTGTTTGCGAATCATCTTCGTCCAACAATGCTTGCAATTCCACATCTTCGCATTTTTTTGGCGGTTTTCCACGTTCCTTGTCTGCAATATCGAAGTCACCACTTTTGAAACGCCGAAACCATCGTTCACACGTATCTTGCGATGGAGCATGGTCACCATAAGCTTCTCGAAGTAATCGGTATGATTCAATAGCAGTTTTCTTCAAATGAAAACAAAAAATTAATGCTGTCCGCGAATGCTCTTTGTTCGGTATAAATTTCGACATATTGAACACAACAACACAAAACTATGCACACTTTTCCAATTTATCACTCGTGCGCGTCTGACACTTGTTGATGACACAACAAAATGGCGCAGTGTCAAATCCTTATAGCACAAACTGCATTGGTGCACTATCTGTTGTCTGAAATCCGCATTTCATACTTGTACACCTGGTAAATATGTCGCACGCATAACAAAGAGAGGTTTTCAAAAGTTGGGAATTCTAGTTCGAATTAGAAAGCTTTACACTTCACAACCGTTAATTCTATACAAAGCGCAAATTCGACCAAAGATGGAATACTGCTCCCATGTTTGGGGCTCTGCACCCAAACAGACACTGCATTTGTTGAATTCTTTTCAGAAGAGAGCTGGTCGTCTGACTGAGGACCTAGAGCTTACCAGAAACCTTGTTACCTTGGAACATCGAAGGCCGGTTGGGGACTTGAGTCTATTCTACAAGTGGAAAAGGTTCGATGAATGTAGTCCGCTTAATTCCTCCCAGAACGGTTCATGCTATTAATACACGTCACGCTAATACATCACATCCGTATGAGATTCAGCTTGTTACTCCTAATACAACACCTTTCAGGTTTCTTTTTTCCATGGAAGATATAATCTCTTTGGAATGATTTGCACAGGACTGTGTTTCCCACTGAGTACAACTTACAGCGATTCGAGACCAACGTGAATCGCTTTTTCCGCACACGCGTTGCTCCTGTAGCACTTTAGGAATTTCCCTGCAGCAAGTGTGCTACGCCCATGACAAAAAAAAACAATTTAGTTACTATTATAATCTGTCAACTTTGACAAGCAACAAGTTCTTCGATAACCTACTTGGCTTCTTAATAAAACTATACTTAACGTGACTTTCTTCAAACATATTTAACTTCTTTACAAGAAATTACACATCCTAAAAAAATCTACTCAAATAGATAATTATAGCTTTGAAATAAAGTACAGGATTGAACTGGCTCAGAACGCGTTTCGTAAGATAGAGTTGTAATCTCTAGTATCGGTTTCGAATCGCGAAATGTTACATATTCTGTGTGTTTTTCTCTATGGACACTCAGAGAAGTCATCTGCAAGAGATGTGGATGTACCGTAGATGATCCAAATCTCTTGGGTTTACCGAGTCAGAAAAACGACTGTGCTATAGAAATTAAAAAGAAATGGAAGCCCTAAACACAATTAAAATGCTTAAGTTCCAGTATTTTCAACATATTTGAGAAATGAGTTCCTTCGTCTAATAATACAGGGGAAGATAGAAGGCTGAAAGAGCCCTAGGAAACCAAGGACGGCATGGCAGAAGAACCTGCACCAATTTGACAATAAGGGTATCGGCTGTTTGTTCCGAGCGACAGTCTTAAAAATATAAATCACTTTAATGATTGCCAACCTCCTCCGAGAGAAGGCATTTTAAGAAGAAGAAAATTGAGTGAATCTTCTGCTTAGGTGCTAATTTTAATAATTATGAAGTCCTCTAATTCGAGAATGATTGAAAATAATTATTGACGTAAGAGCTACGTACTGTCGTGCCAATATATAGCGGTCAACACTTAAAAAATCCTAGTTTAGGCCTTGTTCGCTTTGAAAATTGATATATTTTTCGATATTATATTTTCATGAAATATAAGAGTTAAAAATGAAATATTCTTTTTTAATCTATCAAATAAGAAAAGTGTCAATAGAGTGAAACACTGAACTACTACGTTGTACACGTGTACAACGTAGTAGTTAAGTAACAATGAAGATACTGAAAAAAACGTGTACAACTACGTTGTATACGTTTTTTTTCAGTGTTGTTCATTGTTACTTATCAATAGGAAACAATATTTTATTTTTCTCATTTTATCCTAATATCTATTTCTTACCCTATTGCCATGCCTAATAATCGTATCTTCCAAAGCTTGAACCCATTTACGTCGTTCTTCTGCATCTCTAGCTTGAAAATGAAAAGTCTTGTGATCAACGGTGATGGTAAATGTACTGTCATCCTCGTCGTCAATACCGATGACTGCACCTTTAAGTCTGACGCAGCCTCTTCGAACACCACGCATCATTTTTTCTTTTGACTGCGGATAAAAAAGTATCTTATATAATTTTGGAAGTCTATAAAGTCTAAATTTATAGATGCTTTATTTGGAAAATACCCTATATATATATATATATATATATATATATATATATATATATATATATATATATATATATATATATATATATATAAGGGTGATTCATTTAGAGGTACATTTTTTTTTTTTAAAAAAAAAAATGAATAAAAACAATTTTATTTTATAATCTTTATTATCATATAAAAGAACCATTCTTTACAATTATTTCTTAAAGATAATTTCTTTCAAATGTTGTCCGCGACTACGGTTAACAACGTCCATTCTGAAGTTCCAATTTTCAATGACGCGTGTGAGTATTTCGAGTGGTATTTGGCCAATGACTCGAGTAATATTGGCCTCCAATGCCTCAATTGTAGCTGGCTTATCCATGTAGACTTTGGACTTTACATAGCCCCAAAGGAAAAAAAGTCAAGAGGTGTGATGTCACATGATCTAGCCGGCCAATTCACTGGTCCAAAGCGTGAAATGATCTGTTCGCCGAATTGCTCTCGCAGTAAAGCCATGGTTTCACGGGCTGTATGGCAAGTGGCGCCATCTTGTTGGAACCAAATTTCGTCGAGACCACGGGCTTCAATTTCTGGCATCAAATAGTCTGTTATCATGGCGCGATAACGGTCACCATTCACAGTAACATTCCGGCCGGCCTCTGTTTTGAAGAAATATGGACCGATTATTCCACCGGCCCATAAACCACACCAAACAGTTGTTTTTTCTGGATTTAATGGCAGCTCTTGAACCTCTTCAGGTTATTCATCACCCCAAATATACGGGCATTTTGTTTATTCACGAACCCATTAAGCCAAAAATGGGCCTCATCGGTGAACAAAATTTTTCTCGAAAACAGTGGATCTTCTGCAAGCTTGTCAAGAACCCAACGACTAAAACGGAAAGGATTCGGAAGGTCGGTCGGCTTCAGTTGTTGCTCTAGTTGAATTTTGTATGCTTTTAAAGAAAGATCCTTACGTAAAATACGCCAAGTTGTTGAATATGACAGGCCAAGCTGTTGAGAACGGCGACGAATCGACACTTCACGATCTTCGCGTACACTCTCCCGCTACCGCCCCTATATTTTCTTCACTACGTGCTGGATGTGGTCTATTCGGTCGAGCATTATCCAATAATGAAAATTGGGTCTCAAACTTATTGATGGTAGAGCGAATTGTGCGTTCGGTAGGTCGATTATGTGGACCATAAGTTGCTCTAAGCGCCCGATACACATTCCTCGTAGAACGCCCATTTTCGTAATAAAGTTGAACAATTTGTAGACGCTGTGCCGGGCTAAGTCTTTCCATTATGAATTGTCAAACACTACTGAACAGGAATGCCGCTTCAGTTGACACAAAGCATGCGCAATCTGCAATTAAATCCTCATCACAAAAAGTACCTCTAAATGAATCACCCTTTATATATATAAATATTTTAGTAAATGTTCTTGACCGTTAAAATTCATAAAAAAAATTGTAGAGATTTCGGGAAAGCGATCTTGAATAAAATATTTATTTGTTGTTAAAGAAAAAACTCTAGATTTCGCTGATATTTTTTTAGCTTCATCTGGAGTTAAAAAACTAGAAAATAATAAAGCAGTTTTTTGGTAAGTTTATCACGTTAAAAAAAAAAAGGGAAAACTCACCAACCAAAGTATTCCTCCATTGGAAGAGGTATCACAGAAAAATACATTCAATTTAAATATATATAACTAACAGAACTACGAACAGACAACACGAAACAACATACTGTGGCTCTGGCTGCAATGACACTGTTGTTCTTTATTGTGTTTATTTCTTCAAAAATCTGAACAGTAGTTCAGTATAGGAAAAGTTATTTTGTGTTTGTTGTTAGTAAATTAACATGAAAAGAGATAGACGTGTGTTGATTGTTAGTAAATAAGATATGACTATTAATTGTGTGATGTTAAGTTATTTAAAATATTATAGTATATATTAGTCAAATTGTTGGTGTCTAACTCATAATTTATGGAGTGTATTTCTTTGTTAATGTGACACATCTCAAGGAACAAGCGTTTTTTAAGATTGTTTTCTTGTTCCAGTATCTTTACATTCTTAAAATCCAATTGGTGTCCCGTTGATATATGATGGTTCGTTGCAGCACAAGAGTTCTTTCCTATTAAGCAATCACTCCTGTGTTGTGTTACTCTCTGCTTGAGCCATTGAGACGTTTGTCCAGTGTAGACACCATTACAATCTAGACAGGATATCTTGTATACTATATTGTTGTTACAGAAAAGAGGAGTTTTTTGTTTAACTTTACTGAACAGGGTCCAATTACTCAAGCTATTATATTTTACAATCCTTAGATGAGGACCTTTTTTAAAAATGTTTACTATTTTGTTAGTTAATTCGGGTATAAATGGTAGTTTGATATATTTAGATTCGTGACTGTTATCATCCAAAGGCCAATCATAAATATTGGAGTTGTAAATAATCCTTTTTAGAATGTGTTTTGGAAATCCGTTATTGAGAAAGATATTAAAAAGTTTTTTTTTTAAGTTTGTGTAAAAAGCTTTCATCACTGATGTGAGTTATTCTGTTTCTCATAGCTGTAACTGTATTAAATTTTTGGTTAGAGGGATGGTTGGAAAAGAAGTTGATAAATCTGTTAGATGCCGAGGGTTTTTGGTGCCAGTCTAAAAATAATTTTATTATCTGTATTTCTTATGACTTTTGTGTCTAGAAAAGGTACACTGTGATTTTTTTCAGTTTCCACGGTAAATTGTAGTTTATTATGGAAAGAGTTAAAAATGTCCAAAATTATTTGAGTGCAGTTAGCAGGTAGGGAATATATAATATCATCAACATATTTGTACATAAAAGGGATTCCAAACGGTAACTTTGGTAACACACAGTCAAGCAGATGGTCTAAAACTATGGTGGTTAAGATTGGACTAATGGGTGAGCCCATCGGTGTACCAAATATTTAACTATAAAATTTATTATTGAATCCAAAATAAGTGTTTTTAAAGATAAATGTGATTAATTTTAAAAAATTGTTCTTTGACAAACTAGTATGTATCTTTATAATATATCACTTATGACCCAAGATTTCAACTACCAATTCAAGTGGTATGTTCGTAAATAACGATATTACATCCAATAAGAGCAACACATAATCTGTTGGTACTTGCAAACCATTGACTGCATTTACAAAGGAAAATGTATCTTTAATATTATAGTCAGTAGTATTTCCAAGTGAGGTACTTAGAATATCTGATAGATACTTTGATAATTCATATGTGGTAGCGTTCACCGAACTGACAATAGGTCTTAGTGGAATGTCTGTTTTGTGTATTTTCGGTAGACAGTATAACCTTGGAAAAGTTTAATTATAAATAATACTACTGACTATAATATTAAAGATACATTTTCCTTTGTAAACGCCCTGTTGGTCTATAAGGGATTAGAGTAGCCGGAAACATTGTATTTTCTGTCAAGCTTTAAGGATATTTCTAATTTTCACCTGAATTGGCAATTTCTAAAGCCAATCTTTCTGTATTTATCTTCTATCTTATGAGTTTTAAACGTCATTATTATTATTTTTTATGTTCAAACTGTTTGCCAAATAAAAAATCAGTTGTATAATAGACCTAACTCTAACCTAACCCCATTTAGCGTTAATATTGGGTTATTGCAAAAGTTCGTGCCCGACTAGAAACCAAATTAAGTACAACTCATTTTCATGAAAAATAGTATTTATGAATCAGTATAGTACTCTCTATCATTGTCTATAACTGTCTCCCATCGTTTTACAAGTTCTTGAATTTCTTCTTTATAGAAACTGCGTGGTTTCTCTTCAAAGAAAGTCGTAAGGTAGTTTTTGACGTCTTCCCTAGAATCAAATTTTTTACCATTCACATTATTTTGCAGAGAACGAAACCGATGAAAATCTAAAAGGGCAAGGCCAGGGGAATACGGCGGGTGCTGGAGGATTTCCCATTTTAACTCCCGAAGTTTTTGCAGTATCTGTTGAGCGACATATGGTCTAGCGTTGTCATGGTTAAAGATGATGCCTTTTCGAGTGACCAAATTTGGACGTTTTGCTTGGATTTCAACACTAAGTTGCGTGAGTTGCTCACAGTACTTCTTCGCAGTTATCGTTTAGCCATGTGGAAGAACCTCGTAAAAAATTATTCCTCCGCAATCCCACCAGACACATAACAACACTTTTATTAGATGCAATTCAGCCTTTGTCATAGATTCTGCTCTTTCACTTCCATGCTTCCGGCTTCCTTTTCTTATTATGTTTTTATAGACAATCCATTTTTCATCTCCAGTTATGACTTAATCCAAGAAAGGTTCATTTTGTTGACGGGCGAGGAGAGAAATGGCTGTGGAAACATGATTCAGTTTATTCTGTTCTGCCAAAACGTGCAGAACCCATATATCGAGTTTCGAAGCATATCGAAGTTGCTTTAAATGACGAAATGCAGTAGAATTGTCAACATTTAGTCTCTCAGTAATCTCTTCAGTGGTAATCCGTGGATTATTATTCACTAAGTCACGGATAGATAAAGTCATTATCAAGAGCAGGAGCATGATCCAAACAATCGTCTTGAATATTTTTTGTTGCAGTTCCAACACTCACTCCCTTTTTAAACTCATATAACATAACATGACGAAAATGTAAATTTTTATTTTCCATTTTGAATATTAACATTGCACACAAATTAATATATAAAAAAAAAATTTAAGGGTATTTATTTAATTTAACTCACGATGCATTTAGATAACTGTCAGTTAATAATATGGTTATAAGAGAAACATCAGCACAATCAAAGTGCATGCTTCTGCCATCTATGAAAATCGGGCACGAACATCTGCAATCACCCAATATAAACTTAAATACGTAAGAACATGTTTATAAATTTTAAAGAATATAACATTAATTAGTAACTAGTTTATTTAACTAAATTAGCAATGAGATTATAGCATATTCTAGTTATTATTAAATGTAGTGCATCTTGATTTCAACATTTCACTTTTTAATTAATTACAATTTTAGAAGGCCTCCTCCTGCTTAACTTTTTCTTCCCCTCTTTACATTACTTTGTGTATATAGCCAGTAGTAAAAAAGTCAATAAATTGGTTTTACTCAATTTAAACAATAATTTAAATACGTTAACGAAAATTAAAAAACATTATCTAAAAGAACCGCCTAGGAGTTCTCAAGTTAGCTTCCAAGCTTCCTAATTCTTGAGAAAAATGCGGAACGTGCTTTTTGACTGTGATAAACTAAACACAACCTAAGAAAAATTGAAGGTCTTGGAATGCTCCAAGGAAAGATAAGGATTGCTTTAACTATTTCGTAACAGGTAATTTTAGAAAAGCAAGTGGATTTTTTGTTGACCTGGCCACATCAATTGAACAACTCTAAAATAGGAGATTGAAGAAAAAATATAAGTTTAGCTTTATTCATATCTAAAAGGTGGAAAGAAAAAAAATATTTAGTCATAAAAATAGTCGTGTCGCTTCTGCAACACGTAAAACAATAGCATTTACAATAACCGGTCAAGTGCAAGTAGAACTTGCGCAATTAGTGTTCCGTACGTTGATTGCTTTTAAAATAAAAAATTTTGTTACGGAGGTATAAAAATGATCAGTGACTTCACAAAACACACCCCAAATGAGTTTTCAAACAAAGTTTGTTTCCAATCTTTAATGAAACTTATGACCTTGAAATTTTTGTTTTTTTTTATATACCAGATAAATTATTAAAGGTAATGCACTCGTGATACTTTTCGTTTAATCTACCACCCCGTAGAGAATATTCCAGAAGTACTTCTCGAGATAAGGGGGGGGGGGGTGACAGCGATTTTTCCTGATTTTTTAAAAATAATACAAAGAAAAGTGCGCGCAAGTATTACATTATTATATATATATATATATATATATATATATATATATATATATATTTATCTATATATATATATTTAATTCGTGTTTTCAAAAGCTTTCATTTGACACCACACTCGATAACCTAGTCAAATTTTTTCACTTCCGATTTCACCCCCCAAAACTAACCCCTTAAGTCAAAATTTAGCTTTCAAAACTACACGGCTCTGATAAGGCCATCAATTCCTATATTAGTACCAAATTTCAATTTTCTATGTCAAATAGATTCGAAGAAAATCGGGTGTGACAGACAGACACCGAAGTGATCTTATAAGTGTTCCGTACGTAACTAGTATTAGAATAAGGAAAAATCATATGCCTGAATTAATATCAATATAAGCAAGTAAATTAATTGCAATACAAGTCCGAATATAAAAATTTCAATATTAACAAACAACACATAAACTTTGACACCACTATCAAGGAATAATTACTTGCATCCATTTTCTATAAAAGCAAGAAGGTAAGCTTTAACCTAGCGTAGATTTCCACGGGGTTAGTTTGGGGCAACTCGTATGAAAAAAATATACTATTAATAACAAAGAGTTATGACAAAAAAAAGTAATAAAGTGAGTATAATAAAATAGTGTAGTTCAAAACTGGATAAACATGGCCGCAGTGGAAAAATTAATAGGTTTTATTTTTCGTGACGAAGCTGGTGAGTGTTGTGGAACATATTATTATTCTCCAAAAAAGTAGTAGCAACTACGAACTTCTAACATACTAAGTTTAAGAGACGTTTTCAGCTAAAGTAAAACAAGAACTGTATAAAATCATCTGAAAATGTTAAAACAAATGTGTTTAAATAAACTTAAATATTTCAGGTGGTAGAAATCTTGACTTGCAACAGTTCTGAAGAAAGATAGGATTAAAAAAAGTATTTATTTAATATAAATATTTATGAATGTATTTTTATAAAGAATTTTCCTCAATTCTCTTATTTCACTTTTTTAATTTAGTCTAATGTACTCCAACTGATACTGTAGGGCAAGGTGGACGGAAAAAGAGGGCCAGGTAAGAGATGTGCGTCGTGGCTGAAAAACCTGCAAACATGGTTCTCAACAACAACAACGGCACTATTCTGGGCAGCTGTAAACGAAGTCCTAATAGCCAAGATGATCGCCAATATCGATAACGGGTCGGCCAAGAAGAAGACTGTACAGAAAATACGGCAATTTATATTATACCATTCTTGCTAGTTTTTTTTTTTTAAATAGTGATATTGTTATAAAAGAAAAAAATTGAAACCAAGGGAAACATGCAATAAGCTATACTAAACTCCCTACAGCCTTAAGCCCTATGAATGACATAGGTTTGTTTAATGGACGCAACACCAACAAAATTTGAGGTTGACGCAGCTGTTTTAGTTTCAGATATAAACAATTTGGTTCAAACTGTCACACGCCGGCTTTGAACAAAAATTTTGATATAATCAATCAGATAAGAAATTATGGTTCTTAGGATTCGACTTTGTCAAACTGGAGTTCGACATTATGCGTACGATTGTTTGAGCGAGTTATCTTCAAAGATATTTACTATTCGAGACTAGACACAGAATTATCTCGGAGAAACACAACCCAAGTAGTGATATTTAACTATGGTTCACATGGTTATCACTCGGTGCAATAATAAGTTCCTAAGTGTGATGATAATCGTTATCGCCGATAATGTTATCAGGATGTTTGTAAGCGCTTGTCTATCAAAATTACTACATTGATCTGGTAGCATAGTTGGGAACCATATTACAAGGAATAATAATTAAGTTAAATATTTATCGTTATATATACAGGGTGCCCGATATGTATGGAATAATGATTCCAAAGCATTTATTAATCAGTGTATCAAAAAAATGTTTAAATAAAAGTTATAGGGTGTTATACGGCGCACATGTTAACGTTGACAATAAAATGTTTTGAACTGTCAGTTCGAAGAAATTACGCCATCTTGATTTTTTTAATGGAAAGCCTTGTATATTATTTTATTTTTGAGTCATACCATATGTCTAAATTGAACTGTTTCAAAATAATTGTCATTTGAAATTTAAAATAAAAAAAAGCGAAAAAACGATTAATAAATACTCTAGATTTATTTTTAAGGTAACAATTGCTCAAAATAAGTACTGTTAACAGCGAGGCTATGACCCAATCCTGAACAGAGTTTTGCAGAGAAAACGGGGTGATCTGTGCTACTTAATATTGAATTCTTTGTTGTAAATCTTCTATAGTTTCAGCTCGACTTCGGTAAACTTTGGTTTTCAAATGATCCCATAAAAAAAATCGAGTGGCGTAAGGTCGAGACTCCTTGCAGGTCTTTCTACAGCACCTCTTCTGTCTATCCATCGATTAGGAAAAATCGCATCCAAATATCTACGAACACTGATTTCATAGTGAGGAGGTGCTCCGTCCTGTTGATACCACAGATTCCTGTTAGGGGTATTCAAATTATTTTCATCGGGAAAAAGATCTGCACAAGTTGAAATAACTTGCTCTTGGAGTAACTGTAAATACAGCTGGCCTGTAAGATTTCCATCGATAAAAAAGGGACCAATGATATGACGTCGACAAATCCCTGCCTACACGTTTATTATTTTGTGGTCTTTGAGAATGACTGTCGATTATTCAGTGGAGATTCTCAGTAGACCAGTAGCGGTAGTTATGCCTGTTAACCCTTCTGTTAAGACAAAATGTGGCCTCGTCAGAAAAAACAATATTATGAATTAGGTTAGGATCATTATTGATTCGTTCCATCATGACCTCGCAATATTCAAGGCGTCTATCGTAGTCATCTTCAGATAATTATTGCAATAGAATGGGTTTGTATGGATGTAATTTTTCTTGGTTCAGTATACGACTTAAGGTACCTTTACTTATGTTGTGGTCTAGGCCAAACTGACGAGTTGCTGTATGGGGATTTTCTGTAATTTCCAATAAAACATCTAACTTTTTATCATTGCTTGTTTTAACTTTTAGAGTTCCAGATTTAGAACGATCCTTAACATGACTTGATTGTCTAAATCGTTTTAATGTTTTGCTAACTACGGATTGGGTAATAGGCTCTCGATTCAGATATTCTGCGTTAAAAAGATCACACACCTCTTGTTGTGTTCTCCTACGGTCTCCGTATTCAACTATCATTAACAAAGTGATTCATTTAGTTTTTGTTAAATGTACCATTATGATATTACGCTTAAATTGCAGTTTCACAAAATGCAGCAATAAACGTTTCCGTCAATAAATCTTTTTTTGACGCGTTAAGTCGTTACCTGACAGTAAATGTTTGACACAAGCCAGCTTAATTTTTTTTTTAATTTGATCTTCTTAATTTCAAACATTAATAATTCTAAGTTCAATTTAGACACATGGTATCTTAGACAAATAATATCTACAATTTTTAGTAGGACTCAAAAATAAAATAATATACAGGGCTTTCGTTTAAAAAAACCGACAGTTCAAAACATTTTATTGTCAACGTCAACATATTCGCCGTATAATACCATATATATATATATATATATATATATATATATATATATATATATATATATATATATATATATATATATATACATACATACAGTCCCTGGCCAAATTATTAGACGCACTGCAAGATTTCATGTAAAATATTAATTACCGAGTGATATTGTACCGTTTTATTATTTTAAATTGATTTGTTTTTTATTTTTATATTATCCAATCAATTACCTATTTATTTGACATAAATAAAACAGCATTAATTTAGAAAAGCATAAGTTTATTAAGTTTTAAAGAAAAGTGAAATTAATGTTAGTAAAAGTCAATATTTAGTTGAGCCACCTTTAGCCGCTATCAAAGCTTTAATTCTGCGCGGCATGCTATCAATGCAAGATTGTACTGTCTCCTGCATTTGAGGATGATGATTCCACACATGAATTAATCTTTTCTAGGAGCTGGGTTTTGTTGGTAATCACATCTTTAGCCACTTCTCTTTTCATCAGCTCCCACACATTTTCAATGGGCTATTACCCGGCCAATCCAACAGAGGGATATTTTTTTCTGCCAAAAAAGCTTTAACAGAGACCGAGCAGTGTGGCAGGGAGCTCCATCTTGCATGAAAGTGAATGGTTTCCCCATTTGGAAACCATTCTCTGAGCTGCGGAATCAACCGATTTTGTAATACTTCTTTTTGTACTGATCTTGCCTCATTATTCCTTTGACGACGTACAGACGTCCAGTGCCCTTGCCGCTGATGACTGACCAAATCATCACTTTGGTGGGATGTTTAACCGTCGGGACGACACAATCAGGATGAAACTTTTCTCCATGACGACGACGCACATACTAAGCTTTATTCTGCAAAATTTCGAATGTGCTTTCGTCACTGAAGCAGACCTGTCAAAAATAGGAAAAATATATAAACTTCCATGTTTATTTGCTTTATTTAACTGAAAATGATAATAATGTATTAATTATTGATTAAATTGCTGTATCTTACCGATCTCCAGAAGTCCACATCTTTGTCTTGCCATTGTTTGGCCCACTTCAGGCGCTTTGCTTTCATTGCAGCTGTTAACTTGGGCTTCCTGGCGGGGCGACAGGCCTTAAAATCTAATTCTTTCAATTTTCTTCGAACAGTGCGCTCAGAAGCATTTACGCTAGCATCCTGGAGTTGTGATTTTATTACCTTTGTGATAGCAAATCTGTTTTCTACACAAATTTGCTTCAAACATCTCTCTGACCGTGGAGTGAAAATTGGTTTTCTACCGCATCTTTTTTTTCTTTTTCGGGCTTAATTCCTTCCCTGACTCAATTTTCTTTTTTATGCGTCGTACACTAGCTTCAGAAACCTCCAATGTTCGTGATATTTCTCGGTTTGTAAATGTTTTCGCAATCACAAGGGTCTTCACTTCAGCTTTTTTACGTGGTGAAAGATCGCCTTTTCTACCCATAATGAAAATAGTCCAATTACTTTTTTAAAACACTGCATACAAAATAAACTAATAACTGAGTAGTATAAAACTGTTAAACAAAACAATCACAGTCCATAAAGCCACAGAAACACGTTCGTACCTGACTCGATTCCGATCGCGACTGATACAGGTTTGTACTTATTTACGTTCATGTATCACTTTGTCAACACAGTGTTGCCATATGTTAAAAATAAATACAAATATGTAGTCTACAACAATTCTTTTAAATAAAAATCAATAATAATGTAGTTTAAATATACCATTATTGCATAAAAAACTCTTAAGAAACATAAAATTACTAAAAAAATACAGTGCGTCTAATAATTTGGCCAGGGACTGTATATACATATATATATATATATATATATATATATATATATATATATATATATATATATATATATATGTATGTATGTATGTATGTATGTATGTATGTATGTATGTATATATATATATATATATATATATATATATATATATATATATATATATATATATATATATATATATATATATATATACATATATATATATATATATATATATATATATATATATATATATATATATATATATATACATATATATATATATATATATATATATATATATATATATATATATATATATATATATATATATATAGGGGTTCTTAGAACAAAGTATCTTGGAATAATAACGTTTTCAGGTTCTCGATATGACCATAGTTGTACAGTCACTTAAGTCATAAAAGAGGATCAACCTCGGAATGAGAGATAATAAGCTGTAAACCTGTATAAACCTTTATCTTGGCGTTCTAAAAGTTGTCTCAAAAGTCTCATAAATCTCGTGTCCGCGTCTTAGGATAATCAAGGTCAAAGGTCACAAAAATCAGTTTTTCGAAAATATCTCGCTTCCTATGGTTTCAATGATAGTTGCATCTATTATAAAAATTGTAGAGCACAGAATTCTCTACAAACTTTGTTCTAAACATTTTTTTATACGCTTAATAAAAAGCTAACCGTTTTTGAGATAGAACGCGGAGAACGCGCAGCGCTCAACCATACATAGCATAATGCAAGGTCAACCGTGAGTCCCAGTAAATAATACGTCGTATAAAGTTAATTAACCACTAAAAAATCCATAAAAGGACTGCCGTCATTATAGGAGAAGATATAGATTTGCTCGTCATTTTAATTGGATGTACTCAATCACATCAACATGAAATTTTCTTAAAAAAAGTTGGCAAAGGCAATGTTAAAACACGAATATACTCCTCCAAAAGTTTCGATAAATATCCCCGTTCTAAAAAACACATTTTATTTTTTCATGCATTTAGTGGCTGTGACACGACTTCTGCGCTGTTTGAAAAATGGAAAAAAAATTTCATTAGAATATTAGAGAAACTTCCGAATTTTGATCAACTGGCTCAAGTATTTCAACAAGAAAACTGCCTTGTACAAACATTGTATGAAAATGGAGTACGCATCTTGTTGGCAATATATAATGCTCCAAAATCTGAGGACAATATCGATCACCTTCGCAACGCAATTCGTCAAGTCAACAAAGCTTAATAAATCTGTGCAGTTAACCGATTTTCCACCAACAAGTGCAGCGGCTCATCAACATATCAACCGTATATGCTACTTGGTTAGGGAATGATTTAGAACCCCAGGAATGAGGTTGAGTGCTGCAAAATGAACTCCTGGAACCGATAACGACAATATTACCACCAGCTCCAGATGAACTACTGAACACAATATTTTGCAACTGCAAGAATGGTTGTGGTTCACACTGCGGATGCAGGAAATCGAGGTTGCAATGTTCTTTAGCTTGTGGCGAGTGTAATGGGCAAGTTTGCCTCAATGCTCCATCGTATAAAAGCGATCTCGATGAAGAAAGAGCATTTGACCCCGAAATCCATGACGATTTAGAGACAAATATCCTTGACAACGAAAATCATGATAATGAATTGGAAATTTTCGAGCGACCGGAAGACGATGATGAAGAAGAAGACAATTGAGTCCTTCTAATTATTAAAGTTTATGTAAATACTCCCCACATTTGAACTTCAATTGTAGTAAATGTATGATACATAATTGCTAAATAAAGATATAATTAAAATGTATTTACTCTATTCCTTTTCTACTTAAAATCTAATTTAAATATATTAGAATATAATTAAGATATACATAAAGTATTCTACTAAACAATTTTTTAATTACACGAAGTAGGTAAGAATTATTAAACGAATATATTTGAAAAATGAAAAATATTATTAAATATAATGTATTAATTAATAAATAATGGAAATTATTCATAATTATGGATTTTTTAGTGATTAATTAACTTTATACGATGTATTATTTACCGGGACTCACGGTTGACCTTGCATTATGCTATGTATGGCTGAGCGCTGCGCGTTCTCCGCGTTCTATCTCAAAAACGGTTAAGCGTATAAAAAAATGTTTAGAACAAAGTTTGTAGAGAATTCTATGCTCTACAATTTTTATAATAGATGCAAGTATCATTGAAACCACAGGAAGCGAGATATTTTCGAAAAACTGATTTTTGTGACCTTTGACCTTGAATATCTTAAGACGCGGAATAAAGGTTTATACAAGTTTATAGCTTATCTCTCATTCCGAGGTGAAACCCCTAATGTGACTGGACTACAGGTATGATACATATTATTACTCTGACAATTTTTTAAATATATCCAGAATTTTGCATTGTAGCTGAACTACTGAACTATTTTCTTGATAAAATTATAAAAAAATGTCGTTTAACACCCAATTCTGTGTTGGATGTATTTATTTTAAAATATTATTCCTAGAAACTTCTCTGCGGATGAAGATTAATTAAGTATAGCTGGAATCCAATTTTTTCCATTTTTTAAACGGAATGCGATAATTGGCGCTACACTTGTTAAGAAAAACATTGTTACTTCTTCGGGTGTGTAATAGATTCGCTCCATAAGATTGCTTTTACAGCAACATAAAATAAAAATAAAAATGATTAGATCAACTTTGGTTACCTAAGCAACAATTTTTCCTAGAAATGAAGTAAATGATTTTCAAAATAATATATAGGTAGTTTCAAATCTCCTCGCATTTAGCCAGGCCTGGCTAACAGAACATCAATAGGATCTGTTCGAGGTATTTTACACAGAAAAACATTTACCTTTTGTCATGAGATTTTAGAAAAAAAAACACAGGAAAAAGAAAAAAATAACTAAAAGCGGCTAGTTGTTATGATAATGAAGTCAAAATACCCAGCAGCATAACTAGACTTAATTTTTTTAGTGTTCTGTACAGAACACTTATAAGATGACTTCGGTGTCTGTCTGTCTGTCACACCCGATTTTCTCCGAAACAATTTGTCATAGAAAGTTAAAATTTGATAATAATATAGGAATTGACGGCCTCATTAGAACCATGTAGTTTTGAAAGTTAAATTTTGATTTAAGGGGTTAGTTTTGAAGGGTAAAATCGGAAGTGAAAACAAATTTTTTTACTAATTCATCGAGTGTGGTGTCAAATGAAAGCTTGTAAAAACACGAGTAATATATATATATATATATATATATATATATATATATATATATATATATATATATATATATATATATATATCGCTGTCCCCCCCTTTATCTCGAAAAATATTGATCAAAAAATTTTGAAAAAATTCTGGAATATTTTCCACGGGGTGTAGATTGAACGAAAATTATCACGAGTGCATTACCTTTAATAATTTATCTGGTATATAAAAAAGAACAAAAATGTCAAGGTCATCGGTTTTCAGTAAAGATTGGAAACAAACTTTTAAAAGCAATCAACGTACTAATTGGGCAAGTTCAACTTGCACTTGATCGGTTATGTTTATCTGGCATTACACAACAGTAAAGAAAACAGCTTTACTTATTTTATTGATAGAAATATTTCTGTTTGAAATTGTTGAATCGCTATATTGATAGAACAACCTACTTGCAAGATATGCAAGTACACAACGACGTATTTAATTTTGGTGGTGATAGAAGATAGAAAGAGAGGGACTGCCTGAAAAAGTATATAACAATATTTTCTTTAACTAATAATATGGTATATTTTTAGATAGAAGAGTATCAGATTGGTTGTTTATGTCAAGTATATGGCCAACATTTTATGTAGTATTAGTATATTTAACTTCAATATATATATTCCTGCCAGTATTTATGAAAAATAGGAAACCTTACAAATTAAAAACAACTCTTAGACTGTACAATTTGTATCAAATTGCGGCCTGTGTCTATTTAATATATTGGGTAAGTACAGTTTGACTATTTTAATTAATTTATTATCAAAATATTTTATTACTCACTATATATATATATATATATATATATATATATATATATATATATATATATATATATATATATATATATATATAGCCACTTAGTCGTTTACGTTCCACGAGGGAACAATGAAACCTAGATACATACGTATAAATAGGGTTACCGATTATAAATGGACCACTTTTCTAACCTGCTCCTATTTATTTAAAGAGTTTAGTACAAAAGTTGTTACCCTATAAATTCTGCATTTATCATTTTGCCTAACTCTCTAAATACGTATAAGCGAGTTAGAAGTCTAGTCTATTTATACTCAATAACTTTGTATATACACAGTGGTAAAAAACATATTCTTTGTGGATAATGTTTTTTCATTCAAAAAATCTTAAATCCTATCACCCGAATAAACTATTTTAGTTTGTAATTGTTTTTATGCAGTAGATAAAGTCAAAATTTATTGTTTTTAAACATATATTTGAATCAGAAATCAACAGCTATCTTAGTCAAAGAAATAAGCAAGAAAATACAATTCGCCACAAAACTTTGCTTCAGTGATAGTTGCCATATCATTTCTCAATGATTTGAAAACATTTTTCAATGGTTTGACAACATAACCATTATATTCAAAAACATATCGTAGAATTCTTATTTTAACAACCATGTAGTCTGGTAAAGAACAACTGCTCATTGATTAGATTTATAATAAATTGCTAACTTCATTTTTTTTGTGTTCCTTAGCACTGGCAAAAACCAAATGGCCAGCTGGATTTCTTTAGATCAGTCTGCTTTTACCAGGAAATATTGACATACATTAAATGTGGTAGAATATTGTATAATTTCAATAGTATTATGAGAATTATCTCTGTTCTTTATTTAGATAATGATTTATGGTTCACCATATAAGGGGTTAAAGGGTGGAAGGGGAGGGGGTTACACGGGTGATTTCGTAACTATCATGTTATATGTGCTATTTGGCATTCTTGGAGTCGTCGAATACTTTCAATTTTAACTGAAGTTCTTCTTGAATTTAATTTTCTTTTTATCAATATCTCACCGCAAAGTGTCAATTATTTAAAATATCAAGTTATAATGCTTGGACTAGTTTTTTATTTGGTGTGAGAAAGTCAAAGTTAATATTTATTTTAAGATTGCGTGTGAGCGAGGGGAGTAATGGGAGCTTTAGAATTTTGTGTTAAAAACTAAGAAAGATTTTGTGCATATAATTCTTACGATTTATAATAGTAATAGAAAATAATATTGATAAAGCAACATGCCGTTAAAATATTTTAAACAACTAACTGTACAGCGTCCTAGTATATTTTCATAAAAATGTGCGGTTTCCACGCCACTGACATTAGCAGTGGATTAGATATACAATGGTGTGCAAAAGTTTCCGGCCAGTGACATCTCGCACTCTAATTTATTAAAAAAAAAGACTAATGATTTTTAATTATTATGAGATGTGAGTATGAGATGGAGGAAACAAAATAATATAGTAAAAGAATATTATTTATGTTTGTGAATATATTTATTATTATTATTCTTATATTTATATGTGCAAAAGTTTCCGGCCACTTTGTACTACGAGAAAAATTATTAGTCCATATGCTCTATAATAGACTTAAATTATATTTTTATGTTAATATTTGTAGCCATACCCTTTGTAGCGATAATAGCCGCACAACGATGTGGCATTGACTCAATTAATAGATTAATATAAGCAGGCGAAATTTTATCCCATTCTTCCTTCAATGATTTGAATAATGCGGCTTTGTTTGAATATGTACGCTTTCGAACTTGACGATCTAGCGTTTCCCATAAGTGTTCTATTGGGTTCAAGTCCGGTGATTGAGATGGCCAGCTTAAAACTCTCACATTTGAAGAAGAAAACCACTGTTTTAACAACTTGGATGTATGTTTGAGGTTATTATCCTGCTGAAATATCCAATTGTGCGGCAATTTTTCTTCAGCATATGATAACAAATTGTTTTCTAAAATGTCCTTGTAAATATCAGCGTTCATATTTCCGTTGAACTCGATCAATGGACCGACTTCTTGTGCAGAGAAAATTTCCCAAACCATCACACTTCCTCCACCGTGTTTTACAGTAGGAATTTCGTACCGAACATCATTTCTCGTACCAATAGGACGTCGTACACATGTTGTCTACCATCGCTTCCAAAAAGATTAAATTTAGATTCGTCTGAGAAAGCTACTTTTTTCCAATCTTTGATTGTCCAATTTACGTGATCTTTGGCAAATTGTAATCGGGCCTTCTTATTCTTTTTACTGATTAATGGTTTTTTAATACCTATACGGCCAAAAAGTCCGACATCATGTAGTCTTCGTGTTACAGTACTACGACTAACATTAGTTAGGTTTTCATCCTTTAGCTCGCGTGCAATTTTGGCAGCAGTTTTCTTGACATCCGCAGTTGATTTGCGTTTAATGATACGATCTACTTTTTTAGACGATCTTTTAAACCATATCCACAACGGTATTTTACAATAATATCGTTCACGGTTGATTTATCTATCGATAATAATGAAGCAATCTCACGAGAAGACTTTCCTTCTTTTGAAAATTTTATTACTCTCTAACGAATTTGGATTTGCATATGCCGAGCCATGTTTATGCTCCCACGACCTTTTATGAACTCAACGCGCTATTATTCGTAAATACGTCTTTGAACGTCCTAGTGCGTCAATGTATATTACGTGGCCGGAAACTTTTGCACATATTAATATAAGAATAATAAATGTATTCACAAACATAAATAATATTCTGTTACTATATTATTTTGTTTTCTATATCTCATACTCACATCTCATAATGATTAAAAATCATTAGCTTTTTTAGTGTTCCGTAGGGAACACTTATAAGATCACTTCGGTGTCTGTCTGCCCGTCATACCCCGATTTTCTCCGAAACTATTTGACGTAGAAAGTTGAAATTTGGTACTAATATAGGAATTGATGGCCTCATCAGAGCTGTATAGTTTTGAAAGTTAAATTTTGATTTAACGGATTAGTTTTGGGGGGTGAAATCGGAAGTGAAAAAAAATTTTTTTTACTAGGTCATCGAGTGTGGTGTCAAATGAAAGCTTGTGAAAACACGACTAAAATATATATATATATATATATATATATATATATATATATATATATATATATATATATATATATATATATATATATATATAATGTAATACTTGCGCGCACTTTTCTTTGTATTATTTTCAAAAAATTTTGAAAAATTCTGGAATATTCTCCAAGGGGTGTAGATTGAACGAAAATTATCACGAGTGCATTACCTTTAATAATTTATTTGGTATATAAAAAAAACAAAAATTTCAAGGTCACCAGTTTGGTTTAACTTTGTTTAAAACTCATTTGGGGTGTGTTTTGTGAAGTTACTGATCATTTTATACCTCCTTAAAAAAATTTTAATTTCAAAAGCAATCAACGTACGGAATACTAATTGCGCAAGTTCAACTTGCACTTGACCGGTTATTTATTAATAAATTAGAGTACGAAATGTCACGGAAACTTTTGCACGCCATTGTAAATCTTAACGTTCGTAATTTTTAAGTGCGCCTCAGTCTCCCTTAATTGATCGATATGGCACTTAAAGCCAGTCATATAGTAGCTATAATCGTAATGTGAACAAAAGAAAGAGTGGATACTGTAGCTTAAAACTGATAATATGAACATAGTTCTCAGCAGTTAGCTGCTACTTCATTACTCTGCCCACCTAAAAACACAAAAAAATCATAAAGCAAATTATCTAACACTTGCAAACGCGTAGTTTTAAAATAAATAGTGAATTTGACTTTGTCTCATTAAAGAATAAGTTAATCCAGTATTTTACACAATAGGTACTCTATGGCGGGATATTTATAAAAAAGCAGAGGAAGAGCTTCTAATAAAGTTGGAAATAATGACAAATAATATAATTTTCAGATTCTACGGCCTCCAGAACCCTGAAATAGAACCTAATTTCCTTATACCCATATTCCTTTTACTACAATTATGTACCGATTTTGACCAATATCTCAACTAAAAACTAGGAAATATTCTCATTATACTATTGAGACTATACAATATTTAATCATCTTCACTTGGAAATAATGAAAAAGTATTAAAATTTTCTGATTAATCGACTACAAAAACACTGAAACCGACAAGACCGAACAAGACACATCTCTAACCCTTTTCTTCACCATTTTAACTCTTTATATGTTTTACTATTTTTTATTGTATATTTATGTTTAAAATTTGTCCATTATGGAACCAAAAATCAGAAAAATTTGTAATAACCCTTAAACGATATTTAACGGTCCCACTGCTTCCAGCTTCCACCCGCTTCCTCTGTTAAAATTAAAAGTAATGAAAAAAATAACTTAATTTTCCGACTTCGTGAACCTCGAAAAGGGCATATAACATCATTTATAAGAAGCAACCCCTCTAACTTCTTCCTCCAATACTTTAACATATTACTGTGTTTTACTATATATATTTATGTATCAATGTGTCCATTATCTGAACTAACATTCGCGGAAATTTCTCCAAATGCTATTCAAATTATACAATATTTAACGATCTCCAATTCCATTCACCTTCTACCCTGTTAAAATTGAGAGGATTGAAAGAATAAGTTAATTTTCATTTTCGTCGCCACCAAGGAGGACATATAACTCGATATAGACGAAGCAACTCCTCTAACTTTCCCCTCTCTTCTTCTTCTTATAGTGATATCTCCATTGCTGAAGTTGGACTGTAATCACGGCGAATTCTTCCCTATCCTGGGCAATTCTTAATACAATATGGGTATCCAGACCTGTTCAAACTCGTATATTTTTCAGCCAGGAACATTTTCGACGCCCCACACCTCTTTTCCCTTCCATCAACAATCAGAGCAGTGAGTAAAGTGGACCCCTATAAATATGTCCCAAGTAACGAGTTTTTTGTCTTTTAATAAATGACTATAGTTCTCTTTCTCTACCTATACGACGAAGTACATCTTCATTAGTAACACGCTCTGTCCAAGAGATCTTCAATATTCAGCGCATGACCCATAATTCGAAAGACTCCAAACGATTCATTGATCGTACTGCCAAGGTCCAGGCCTCAACTCCATATAAAAGCACTCTATATATATATAGACCTTTAAAAAACGATAATGAGTATCCAAAGAAAGGGTTGAGTCTGTGAGGAGGTGTCTCATTTTGAGAAAAGACGCTCTAGCCAATTCAATGCGAACTCGTACCTCAACTTCAGGATTCAAATCATTAGTTACCTAACACCCTAGGTATTTAAATTTGTTTACTTGTTCTATCAATTGATCGTAAACACGAATATCTGTTTGCAACCAGGGTGTTCTTGAAATGACTATTACTTTCGTTTTATTAACGTTTACTTTCATGCCTAAAACATCGCCTTCCCTAGATATACTGTTCATAAGACGCTGAAGTCCATCCCCTGTATCTGCTACAATAACGGTATCATTCGCGTATCTTAGGTTGTTAATGATTTTGTCATTAACTTTGATACCATCTGTGGCATTCTTTAAGGCCTTCTGAAAGATGTGCTCAGAGTATAGATTAAACAGGAGCGGGGAAAGAACACATCCCTGACGAACGCCTCTTTTTAATCCTATTTCCTCAATCTCTCTGCTATTTATTCGTATTGTCGCCACCTGATCCCAACATAGGTGAGTAATGAATCTGATGTCATTTTCGTCAAGGCCCATATTTTGAAGCATTTGTATTAATTGTGGATGCCTGACTCGGACAAATGCTTTTTCGTAGTCGATAAAAAACAAGTAAACGTCCTTCTTTTGATCTCTACATTTCTGTAAAAATACACTCAGCCCGAAAAGTGCTTCTCGAGTTCCAAATCCTTGTCTAAATCCGAATTGCTCTTCGCTAACATCTTGTTCGCATTTATTGCGTATTCTATGATGAATGATCTTAAGCACTACTTTCAAAGAGTGGCTCATTAGGCTTATAAGACGGTACTGTTCACATCTGTTCGCATTTGACTTTTTAGGTAATGGTATGAACATAGACTTAAGCCAATCCTTTGGTACAGTTCCTGTACTGTAGATGGAATTTATGCAGCTGCACAAGATAGAAATATTTTCTTCATTTAAAAGTTGAAACAACTCTGCATAAAGATTATCAGGTCCAGGAGCCTTTCCAGTTCTTGCATGTTTTATTGCATCTCTAACTTCTGCTGGGAGTATATTTAAAGAAATTCCGTCCGTAATGAGTTCTGGTAATTCTCTGTCGTCATCAAAGGTATTTTTAGTGTATCGACCGGTAACTTCTTTAATCTTTTTATACATACTGAAATAGTCATGCTTTAGCTGTAATTCTTCCATTTCCTGACATTGTTCTTCCATCTACTTTTCTTTAGCCTTTCTTATAAGCTTTCGAATTTGTTTACTGATCGCTTTATATTTAGTTTTGTTATTGTTTTTATACCGTCTTCTTTCATCCATAAGTCCCAATACTTCCTGGGTCATCCATTCTCTTTTCGCTATCTTTGTTGACATATTAAGTTTTTCGTTTTGAACCTTGACACAGATATTTTTAAATGACTCCAATGTGGCTTCGACTGATAGCAAGTGGCCTACTGAAATTGTTTGACTTATTTCTTGGAGTGTTTCAGTTTTTTGCGATCGAATTTCTGGGTTCCTCAGCAGTCGAAAGTTGGGCCTTTTTTGCAGTTTGAATATGCTTCAGTTTGATGTTAATTATGCCGGTCAGAAGGACATGGTCAGACTCGATGTTGGCTCCAGGATATGTTTTAACTCCCCGAACGCCACTCCTATAGCGCTTATTTACCAATATGTAATCGATTTGGTACCGAACTACATTACCGTTATGGTCTCTGGGGATATTCATGTATACAGTCTTCTCTTAGGCAGCGTGAACCATGTATTCAAGACTACTAAACTCTCTTCTTGACAAAACTCGATAAGGCTTTCACCACGCGCATTTCTTTCGCCTAGCCCATATTCCCCATGACATCCCCCATAGCTCCTGTTCCTACTTTTGCATTGAAGTCGCCCATGATAATATTTACTTCGTGTTTTTTAGTAACATTTAAGAGTTGTTTTAACTGGGCATAAAATTGTTGAACTTCCACTTCACTTTTATCTGATGTAGGAGCATAAACCTGTATTATATTTATATTTTGTGGATGGGCTTTCATTTGGGGAGCATGACCAGGCCAGGCAGGGGCATAAGTTGAGTAATGTCCTACTGCTTACTTTATTCAATCTAACTGCCACACCGTTGGAGTGGTTTGGATCATCGTTACCAGAATAGTACATAGTGTAGTTACCAATATTTTTCTTTCCCGTTTCGGGCCATCGTACTTTACTAACACCTAACACACTGATATTTAGCCATTCCATTTTTCTGATGATATGTGTTTTTCCAATCGTATAGAGACTTCTTGCATTCCATGTGCCAATCTTGATGTTCGAAATCTTATAATTATTTTGTTTATCCACTTGCGGGTGGGTCCTAGCATTCATCGTGGGGATTCTTAGCACCCCTTGACTATTTAAAGTCTGCCACGGACTAGGGGTCTTTGTAGTATTTGTACTTACCATGATACATTTTTTTGAGAAAAAGAGTGCAATAGTTTCTCCTTGCTTTTTGCACCGCAGTGTCACAACCATTAAAATTGCTGCAATCATGCTTGTAACAATCCAGTCGAACCGGCCCAGGATCAATTCCTCTACGCTCCGAGCTGGTACTGGTGATCGCTGCTGCCCTTCACCAGGGTAGTGGACGGGTAAGGATATATAGGTTGTTGGTAGGAATAGGAAAAGGGCATGATTCCCTTTGGTTTTGGAAGCAGAGGAGAACCAAGGCTCGCGTAGGCAGGATTGCTTTTCTGAAGTAGACCTGTTTTACACTGGGACTGTGCAAAAGTGTCTACCAGCTACCTTAACTCCCCTCTCTATAAAACACATAAAGACATCCGAATACTATTAAAACCATTCAACACTTCTCTAACGTACAACCACCCTGAAGCGACATTACTTAAAAAGATCTCTATTATATAGGTATCAAATTTGAAATTGATACCTTTATTTCATCCAAGAATTATCATGCCAGCAGATTCACAGACACCGACGGAAATAAGAAACTGTATTTCTTGTTATTACATTCAGAAACGTGAAAAAGTCTCGCAGAGTATTTTTTTCTCGAATACAATATAATACGTAGGCTGAAAAGTTTTTGGTCTGACACATAGATGTCGCCCTTTTCAAAAAATCCATATGATTTTTAGAAAATATATATGAACCTTCAAACGATAAGTGTCAAAATTTCATGACATTTCGACGATTACTTTACAAGTTACAGTGGTTTTAGTGACGCTACTTTTGATATTTCAAAAATTCGAATTTCGTGTCTTGATTAAACACTACGTTTTGATGGGAAAAAATACCGTTCAAGCAAAGCAATGGCTTGATAAATGTTATGGGACGCTGCCCCTGCCAATGAGGCAGGGACAGAGTCCTGGTATGTTGAATTTAAACGCGCACAAATGATGCTGAACGTTCTGGACTCTCAAATGAGGTAATTACACCGGAAAAAATAAAAAAAAAAACACAAAATTGTTTTGGATGACCGTAAAGTGAAATGGGTACCGCGTTTGTTCAGTGGACCAAAAACAACAACGTGTTGATGATTCTCAGCGCTGTTTGGACCTGTTTAAGTGCAATAAAAAGGATTTTTTCATGTGATATACGACAATGGATAAAACATGGATCCACCATTACATACCGGAATCAAATCGGCAGTCAGCTGAGTGGACAGTAGCCGGTGAAAGCCGTTTGAAGCAACCAAAGACACTGAGCAAGATGCTGAGAAGGGAAACTATTAATAGCGAATATTATATAAAGTTATTGGTGCGTTAGAAGGCAGAAATCGCAAAGAAACGGCCCCAAATGAGTAAGAAAAACTGCTCTTTTATCAAGACAATGCACCGTGTCACAAGTCAATGGTTACGATGGCAAAATTGCATGAATTGAAGTTCGAATTGCTTCCTCCGCCACCGTATTCTCCAGACTTGGCCCCCAGTGACTATTATCTATTCGCAGATCTCAAAAAAATGCGAAACTGAGGCCTATTTTGAAGGCAAAAACAAATCCTTCTACAAGAAAGGTATATAAATGTTAGAAAAACATTGGACTAATTGTATCGCTCTTGAAGGAGACTACATTAACGAATAAAGTTGAGTTTTGCAAAAAAAAACGTGTTTTAAGTACATAGCATAGGAAAGTAACGATGCGTTAGATGCCAAATCTCTGGTAAATAAACTTTTTTTTATTACAGGTTCAATTTTCAATATAACCTGTAATCAATTTAAAAAAAAAAAAACGTCCCAACTTGTCTTTATTCCGTTCACTCTTATCAGCTCATGGTGGTACTATACACTTTGTCATATTGTTCCCACCATAATCCACGGTCCTGAGTCAGCTGTACGGCCTCTGGAAGCCCAATAAAGTTTTCAATTGGTCTGTCCATCTAACAGGGTTCTTTACTCGGAGTCTTCGGGCCTCAACCTTTCGTTCCACTACCAGGTTTTTCATTATGCCAGTACTTACTCACATTCCTCACGAATTTGCACTGGATATTAAGTTTCTGAAGAATGGAGGCATTAGTTAGGGGCTCGGTCCACGAAATACGTAAGGTTATTCGATACGGCTACATTTCGAAACCCTGCCACCTTTTTCGATTAGCCTGATTAAGTGTCTCTGTCTCGGCCGCATATGTTTCGATTGGGAATATGAGTGTATCTACTAGTCTGAGTTTAGTGTTCTTGGTTACTGCTAGCCCTCTGCTGTTGTTCGTGCAGTTGCTAATCTATGTTTGATTTCAGTAGTGCATTCGCCTGTATTACTGATCATAGACCCCAAATAAATGAACCTATCCACCACCTCGAAACCTGCAACCTGTCCTGTCGATAATCATTATCTTAGTTTTAGCTGCATTAATGAAGAGCCAATGTTCTTCGTTTATTTTGGTGAATTTTCTTATCGCCTTATCATTTGCAGCTATAATAAGAGTGTCGTCTGCGTAGGTTGTTTATTCCGTCGATACCGTCATTCCAGTACTTTCTCCATAATATGTTCGGAATAGATGGTACAGAGTAGTGGTGACAATATACATCCCTGTCTGGTGCCTTTATATGTTTTAAACTCCTTTGAGTATACTCCGTGTACTCCCATTGTCGTCGTATTGTTGTTGTATAAGCTGCTATTTAGCCTCACTATATGATGAGGTACACCCATGTGCTATAATGTTCCACAGAGGACTTCACTTTATTGAGTCAAACGGCTTGAAGTAGTCTACGAAGCAGAAATATGTTGGCACATTAAATTCTCTGGCCTTTTCAGTAATTTGTCTGGTGTTCAAAATTTGTTGGCGTGTGCCTTCTCTGCTATCTGTGGTAGTAGAAAGTTCTTAATGCGTCCAATAATGACATGTAATAGAACTTTACTAGCATGAGCGATCAGAGTCACTGTCCGATATTGAGTTACACCACCCTTGAGGCTACTGTCCGGACTTCCAGATGATGTTACATAGATCCATAAGTACGTCAACACCAATCTCTCCTACTGCTTTGTCTATTCCGGGAGATTTCCTGTTTTTTAAATGGTTTATAGCTCTCTCCACTTCGGACTTCTATTTCCATTATGTCAAACTCAGTTGGCTCATTTGATAGACTCTCCATGTCCTCCTTCTTGTATAAGTTGAGGCAGTAAGTTTTCTAGACCTCTGTTATACTTACCGGATCTGTAATAATCTCACTACTCTCACTTCAGGATCGGGATTATCAGAATAGCCTGATAATTTGGTTTGAATTCCCGTGTCTGGTACTTTAGCAAATAATTCATGGCTTTCATGACGGTTTTCATGTTGGTCTAGTTCTTTATCTCGCATATCATCCGCCTTCTCTCCTCATGTAATTCAAGTGTCTCTCCAGTTATTCACTGTTTCTTCCTTTCTTTCCAATGCTTTGGACTTTCCTTTATCGCTGCTTTTATCCATGTTTTTACATTATGCTATGTCGTTAACATGTTTCAATTTATCAACTAGTGGAGGCAAATGCCGTAAATTGTTTATGATTTTTGGAAATTTGTGGGTACAGCTTGGAAATCGATTTAACTACTTTGAAACAATGCCAAGGTAATGTAAACGAGTTTTCTCAGCTTAATTTTGACCGTAAGGCATCTTTTTAGTGAATGTTTTTACATTTTAACACTATCGGCTCACTATGTCTTAAATATCACAGGTTCTATTAGTTGTTATGCGACAAAAAAATCATTGTATTTGTCATAAAATTGCCTAGAAAACTGCGTAAATTACATTAAAAAATATTAAGTACAAAACCTAAAAAAGTATTTACTACGGCAAATTGTAAAATGATTTTTTACGGTCAACTTTCGTTCTATTCGATATTACGGCTTCAAATTATAGGAAAATATAGCTTTTATATTAACAAAAAGGTGTGCCAACCTTTATTAAAAAATATTAAGAGGAGAATAAAACTATTATTTCGGATATCTTTAAATGTTTTGAATCTAAATTTATCATAAAAATTTAAAAATAAAAAGGTTTTAGTGCTCATGTTTAACAAAAAACACGTATACCCCACCTTTAAATAAGCTACGTAGCAAAATGATGTTTAAAATAAATATGTGCAACTGCTAAATTAAAAATTTGTTTTTAATTTTTATTAATATTGAACGAAACACTGACTCACTCGCTCGCTCAGTTACTCACACACTCACTCATTCACATACTCCCATACTCACTCACTTCTACACTCACTCATTCACTCGTTCACTCACTCGCTCGCTCACTCACTCACTCGCTCACTACCTCACTCACCCACTAACATTCCCCCATATTCGCTCAATCAATCTATCAACAAAATTGACTTCTAAAAGTGTCAAGGGATATACATTAGACTGCATTTTTTTTTATGGGCCTAGCACACGTGCTACAGGAAAGTCTCTAAAGCGCTCCAGAATCGGCACGTGTGCAGAAAAAGCGATTCACGTTGTTCTTAAATTGCTGTAAATTGTACTCGGTAGGAAACACAGCGCTGGGCAAATTATTCCAATGGGACGATGTTCTCCATATAAAAGACTGCTTGAAAAGCGTTGTTCGCAGAGTAACAAGCTGAATTTCATACGGATGTGAAGTATTAGCGCGACGTGTATTTCTAAGATGCACCGCTTTGGGAGGAATTAAGCGGGCTACATCCTTCGAACACTTTCCATGAAAATACTTGTAAAACAGACTCAAGTCGCCAACCGTTCTTCGATGTTCCAGCGAATCAAGGCCGCCGGTCAGTTCCGGGTCTCCAAACAAACGAACAGCTCTTCTCTGAACAGAATCCAATAAATGCAGTGTGTGTTTAGGGGCGGAGCCCCAAACATAGGAGCAGTATTCCATAGAATTAACAGTTGTTGTGGAGTGTAAAGCTTTCTGGTTCGAAATAATATTCCCAACTTTTGAGAAGCTCTCCTTGCTATGCCTGCAACATGTTCATGCCAGGACATATTTCTTCCCAAATTAACGCCCAACAAATTGAGCGACGATGCTAGGGGAATGGAGTGCTCCGACATAACTATGTCGGGTTCAGTAACGTTAACTTTTTTAGAAAAAACTGCCGCCTCGGTTTTTGTAGCGTTAAATTCCACGTCATCCCAAGATAGAATTTCTTCCAGGTCTTTGTTAAGTTGAACGATCTGTCTGCGGATATTGGCTTGAGTAGCCGATGTCCGAGCGTTCAAAGTGAATGAAGAGACATCTGCAAGCTGTAGACCCGATTCCCGGTCTTTTGTAGCAGATCGTTAATGTAAATGAGAAAGAGAGTTGATAGTGAAGGTGTTAAAAAGAAATCCGTTGACTGCCACTTGTAAAGAACGCTCTCTGAGGAAACAGGAGAGCCACAAACAGAACTTTTCAGACATACCACAAGAGCGTAGTTTAGCCAACAGTCCATCGTGCCAAACTCGGTCGAATGCCTTCAATATGTCAAGAGCAACCGCTCGAGATTCTTCAAAGTGTTCAATTGCGTTGTTCCAAACATGTGTTACATAAGTCAGAACTCCTGTTGATCTATGTTTACGAAAGCCATATTGGTGATAGCTAATAATGTTGAATCGTTCCAGATCTTTTAGAAGATGCTGATTGATAATCTTTTCCATGACTTTCGATATTATTGAAAGTAGTGCGACTGGTCGGTTGTTATTTGGCAAGGTTCCCTTGCCTTTTTTAGGTATCGGCTGAACTGTGACACATTTCCAGCAAGAAGGAAATATTATCTTTCTGTAGGATAGGTTGAAAAGTCTACAGAAAACTGGTGTTAGTCACTTTGCACAGTTTTTAAGAATTATGGCAGGTATTCCGTCAGCGCCAGGAGCCTTTTTGGTGTCTAGTTTCATTAAAATACGCTTTATGATACGCTGTCTAAAGACAACATCGGGCATCCTTGACTGAAATGTGGGAATAGTAGGTGGTGTTTTTCCTTGGAAATCGACAGTAGACAGAAATAAATATGTGCAACCGCTAAATTAAAAAATTATTTTTAATTTTTATTAATACTGAACGAAACTTTGACACACTCACTCATTCCCATACTCCCACTCACTCACTCACTTTTACACTCACTCATTCACTCGCTCGCTCACTCGCACACTACCTCACTCACTCACTAACATTCCCCCATATTCACTCAATCAACCTATCAACAAAACTGACTTCTAAAACTGTCAAGGGATATACATTTCATTAGAGTGTATTTTGCAACCTTTTGTTCCTAAATAGTAAACGGATATTTTTTTTCAAGACTAAACACTATGTTTTGACATCAAATTCGAATTTGAAACTTCAAAAACTATTAGGAATGATAGTCTCGTTCGAAAAAAAAATTCTTGTTTAGCTGTTGCATTTATTTACTTAAAAAAGCTTTTTACCAACCACAAAGCACCCTTTAAGTGTTAAAAGCGCGTTTTTTTGAAACTGAACATTAAACTTTATTTTTAGATGTCAAGTCAGGATTAAAAAGTTCAAAAAGCATTGGAAATAATAGTTTAGTTTCGTACGCTTATAAGATCATTTCGGTATCCGTCCGTCTGACTGACTATCTGTTACACACGATTGTCTCAGACACTATTTGACACAGAAGGTTGAAATTTGGTACTACACGTATTATAGGAATTGATGGCCTCATCAGAGCCGTATAGTTCTGAAAGTTAAATTTTGATTTAAGAGGTTAATTTTGGGGGTGAAATCGGAAACGAAAAAAAAAATATTTTGTACCAGGTCATCGAGTGGTGTGACAAATGAAAGCTTGTAAAAACACGAGTTCAAAAATATATTTAATGTAATATTTGGGCACATTTTTTTTGCTTTATTTTTAAAAAACCGCGAAAAATCGCTGTCCTCCCCCTACCGATCAAAAAAATTTGAAAAAAATTCTGGAATATTCTCCACAGGGTGTAGATTGAACGAAAATTATCGCGAGTGCTACCTTTAATAATTTATCTGGTATATATATATATATATATATATATATATATATATATATATATATATATATATATGTATATATATATATATATATATATATATATATATATATATATATATTGTATATATATATATTATATTATATATATATATATATATATATATATATATATATATATATATATATGTTGTATGTATGTATTATTATATATATATATATATATATATATATATATATATATATATATATATATATATATATGTATGTAGATATATATATATATATATATATATATATATATAAAAACCAGAAATTTCAAGGTCATCAGTTTTCAGTAAAGATCGGAAAAAACTTTTTTGAAAATTAATTTGGGGGGTGTGTTTTGTGAAGTCACTGATTCTTTTATACTTCCATAACAAAATTGTTTATTTTAAAACATGAACACTAAACTACGCAGTATATATCATCACTACACCAATCACTTTATTTTTGCACTCGACGCGCGTTTCGCTAACGATGTTAGCTTCATCAGGAGCGATGATGAGTCGATCATCGCTCCTGACGAAGCTAATATGGTTAGCGAATCAAGTGAAAAAATAAAGTGTTTGGTGTAGTGGGGATAATATACCGAGTAGTGTCATTGTGCCAAAGATTCCACATTCCCAACTTAGATGAACACTAAAACCTAATATTTTTAAGTTTTTATAAAAAATGTTGATTCAGAACATTTAAAGATGTCCGAAATAATAGTTTTATTCCATACTTTTAATGATTATACTGTTTTACATTATTTATTAAGAATGTTCTTTTTAATTTAATAGTTTTCTGGAAACTTTAAGTATGTTTTCTGAAAAAACTTCACGGTGGATGTCCCTTTTTATGACTTTTTCTAGATTCAGCATAAAAAAAATACTTAAGAAAACACGTGTCTTACTTAAAACACACAGAGATTTTTTTGTATACCTGTGTAATCAATCGGATGATTTTTGAATATAACAGAAAACAAGCTCGAGAAATGCGCTATATACGAATGATCTTTTTAAAATATAAATATTGTATCTGTGATACAACCATTACCAGGTGTACAAGTATGAAATGCGGATGTTTTTTTCTAAAAAAACATGTTAAATTCGGAAGAATGATGAAAAAGTGCTTTATTCAAAGTATGCTCCATCGCTTGTTATAGATTTTTCCCATCTTTCGGGCAATTTGTGATACCACGCCAGTAAAAATAAAATCTTTCTCTTGTGCTGCGAACCATTCATCGAGCCATTTTTTCACACCTTCGTAAGAACCAAAGCGCTGCTCAGCAAGTGCGTGACCCATCGATACAAACAAGTGGTAATCGGAAGGAGCCAAGTCTGGTGAGTAAGCCGCATGGGGTAGAACTTCCCAGCTGAGTGCTTCCAACGTGTCGCGAACTGATTTTGCCGTATGTGATGGAGCATTGTCATGAAGAAAAATGACTTTGTGTTGCCTCTTTCGGTATTCTGGCCTTTTTTCAAGCAGCGAACGGTTCAAATCGATCAATGATTGTTGGTAACATTTAGTATTAACCGTTTCCCCAGGTTTTAACAGCTCATAATAGACCACGCCCCTCCGGTCCCACCAAACACAGAGCATCGTCTTTCTGCCAAAGCATTCGGTCTTGCGGTCGACGTGGATGGTGCTACCCATGATTTTGCGCCTGGGATTCTCAAAATAAATCCACTTTTCATCTCCTGTAACTATACGATGCAAAAACTACTTCCTTTTGTACCGAGCGAGCAAAATGTCACACGTGTTTTTGCGCTTTTCCATTTGCCTGTCGTTCAACTCATGTGGTTCCCATCTACCGGTCTTCTGAATCTTTCCCATCTCTCGTAGCCGATTGGAAACAACTTGTTCACTAATGCCCAATTGCTTGGCGAGTCGTTTTTGTGTTTGCGAATCATCTTCGTCCAACAATGCTTGCAATTTCACATCTTTGTATTTTTTTGGCGGTTTTCCACGTTCCTTGTCTGCAACATCGAAGTCACCACTTTTGAAACACCGAAACCATCGTTCACATGTATTTTGCATGTTCACCATAAGCTTCTCGAAGTAATCGGTATGATTCAACAGCAGTTTTCTTCAAATGAAAACAAAAAATTAATGCTGTCCGCGAGTGCTTTTTGTTCGGTATAAATTTCGACATATTGAAGACAACAACACAATACTATGCACACACTTTTCCAATTTATCACTCGTGCGCGTCTGACACTTGTTGATGACACAACAAAATGGCGCAGTGTCAAATCTTTATAGCACAAACTGCATTGGTGGAACATCTGTTGTCTGAAATCCGCATTTCATACTTGTACACCTGGTATTTAGTAAATTATTTTGCTTTTTTAGATTTTAACATCAGGATGGATACAAGGCAAATACAGTTTGGGTTGCCAACCAGTAGATTATTCAAACGATTCGACAGCTGTGGGTTTACTCAAAGCAATTTATATGACCCACTATTTAAAAATGACCGAATTGTTAGAAACAATATTTTTCATACTAAGAAAGAAACATGGTCAAGTCTCGAAACTTCACGTTTACCACCATGTCTCCTCACTTACATCAACTTGGATTGCTTGTAAATATGCTGGAGGTACGAAATCTATATCTAAATTGGGTACATATTGGGCTTTAACATACTGCGCAATTTTATTAGCAAATATAACAGTAACAGTAAACACTCGTTTCGGCCTTCCTTTAAACACAAATATAACTGTAGGCTTGAAAGTTGCTGTATCAGCTTTCGATCGAGTATCAGATATGAATACTTAGTACAATTCGTTGTATCCTACCATCGTGTCCCGTAACTACCTAAATAAGTACCAGTAAATTCAGTCCTCGTTGTGTCAATCCTAGCCCGATTGATGAGTCATGGCCTTGTCCGTTTTCAGTTATTTGACATTTTTGCATTTGATTAAGAATTTGATTAAAGTTGGCTGTTTACCCAACATGGTGAATTTAAAGTTGCACTTAAAATACACAGTTGTATCAAGTCAGTCATGTTGGAGCTCTTTGACTTTTAACTGATTTTAGAGACATGGAGCGACATAGATTTACTAAAAGCATTATTTAACTTTAAAATTTGACTAATGTGGCAGGGGTTTGATAAGAACAACGGTAGGCCAACTAAAATACTGAGGCTGAGTAGTATATAAACGGTTGTATGATAGGTACCTGGCCTTGACAAGAAAAGAACATTTTTATGTGTAAAATTTATTTTATTTTTCAACTTAGTCTCCCTTTAGCTCGATACACTTAGTCCAACCTTTTCTATCTTTCGTATCCCATCTAAAAAAATACGACTTCTCCAACCCTTCAAAATAGGCGTTTGTTTCCGCCACCTCATCGTTTGAGCTAAATTTTTTTCCGCCGAGCCATTTTTTCATATTCGGAAATAATCGTTGGGGGCTAAATCCAGCGAATATGGTGGATGTGGAAGCAATTCGTATTTTAACTTATGGAATTTTGCCATAGCGATGACACAAGTGTGCATGCATGCATTGTCTTGATGAAACAGAATTTTTTTTTCGCCAAATATGGACGTTTTTTCTGTCGCAGCATGGTTGAAACAATTCAGTAAGTTGTCATAATACTCTCCATTAATAGTTTTGTCCTTTTCAAGGTAATCGACGTGAATTATGCCGGATGCATGCCAAAATACTGTGGCCATGATTTTGTGGCCATTCTTTGGTGCCGTGTTCGCGACGGAAAACCCACTGTTTGGACTGTTATTTGGTTCCATGGAATCCATGTTTCGTTAGCAGTTATGAATCGATGCCAAAAATCATTCAGAATGCGTTTTTAACATTGCCAAACATTCTTATGAACTTGACACACGTGCGTGTTTATTGTCAAGTGTGAACAATCGAGGCACCCATCTTGCGAAAAGCTTTGTCATATCCAAATGAGTTGTTAAAATGTTTTGCACCAGTTCAATTGCTCACAGTCTCAGCAATCTCACGCATTTTCACTCTCCAATCATTTATCACTATATCGTGGATTTTTTCAATCATTTCTGATGTGGTGACCTCATTTGGATGACCTGGACGTTCGTCATAAAAAATGCGTGTATGACCGCGTTTGAATTCAGCTGTCCAATGGTCGGTAACGAAGGTGCAGAGTCCCTATAAACTTCGCTGAGTTTCGCTTTTACCTCATCATTCGTTTTCTATATATATTTTATCACTGCTTGATATGCAATTTCTTCAATTGTTGTAAAATCACAAAAGTTGTCCTATTTAAATGGCTGCCACTCACAAACTAAATCACGCATCGACTTGAAAATTTGACACCATTCTTGTGAAAGGTTAAGCTTACGAATTTATATAGTAGTAGCCGAGGTCAGGTACTTATCATACAACCCTGGTATTACAAGATCAGAACATTAGGCTTATTTATGATTAAACCGATATAAATGAAAAATCATTTTAAAATTCTAAAAGCTATTACTCTGTTTCAAGGTTGCGTTTCTCATTTGTTATTGTAAATTTTCTTTTAAATACGATTCTTTGCTGACAAAGGTCAACTAGGTCAACTACAGGTCATATTAATCACAAGTATCATTTTATGGTTGACTGATTGGACTGGCTAAAAAAGCTACTTTCTTGAAAACGCAAGGTGTATTAATGATTTATACAGGATTTTTTTTAAAATTTAGGTCCTTTTTGTTAAGAATATTTTTTGTATTTACCATTATGTCACTTAATTAGTTAAATTTTTAATTTTAGTTAACACCATATTTAATTTTTTTTTTTATATTTATTTTTTTTTATTCTTCTTCTTCTCATATTTGCTCAATGTGGTTCCATGTTTGGCTGACGGGCCTAAGTCAAGTCAGCACCAACCCTATTACCATTGTGTATTAAGGAATGACTTGACAATGTTACATGTTTTCAAAATCACTGACTTCTGAATGTTTTTGTGTATGTTTGTGTTGAGTCCTCATTGTACTAAGTGTGGTGTGAATGTTGTTGGGTTTGTAAGGCCTGTGGCTGATATGATGAGGGGGACAATGACGACTTTTTCTTATTTCCATAGCCTTTTTATTTCTATTGTTTGGATGTTTGTGTCGTTGGGGACAGCTATGTCAATTAGTTAGGTGACTTTTCCTTTTTTGCATTGAAAAGTAATATCGGGTCTATTGGCGGGGACTGTTTTATCTGTATGGATATTGATGCCCTAGTAGAGCTTGTAATCTTTATTTTCAAATATGGATGTTGATGTGTATTTGTAGTAGGGATCTGTGTTTTCTATTAGTTTGTATGTTGTGGCTAGTGTTTGGTGAACTACTTTTGCCGCTGAGTCATATCTGGCTGTGTATTCCGTTCCAGCTAATATTTTATATCCGCTTGTTATTTGTTCGATCGTTTTTTTATGCTGGTGGCATTTCCTACATCTGTCTTCTGTAATAGTTGGGTCTTTGATGATATGCTTTTGGTAGTTTCTGGTTAATATGACTTCATCCTGGATGGCAAGTAAGAAGCCTTTTATTTTAGGGAATAGCTGCCCATCGTGTAACCAGATGTATGATTGTTTCTTATTTACGTGGTCTTGTTCTATGTGGTATCTGTGTTTTCCGTGGAGTGCTTTTTCTGACCACGTTTTCATATTTTCCTGTTGTAATTGAGTGTGTCTGCTGGGTGGTCTGTCCGGGATAAGTCCATAGGTGTGTAGTTTTTGTCTGTGTGTTGCTGTGTGGAGGCTGGTCTGCTTGGTGCGAAAGAATTTCCTAAGTCTTTGTTTTGTGTGTAGTGATCTATGATTCCTCTTCCTCATGCCTTCTTCTCGATGGTAAGTCTTTCTTTGCATGCGTCCGAGTGTAATATCCTGTATTTCGTGAATTGAGAACGTATAAGGATGTGAATGTTTTCTATGCCTGTGTGTGACCATTTGATGATACCAAATAAATGTGTGAGTATAAGTATCGTGAACGTGTTGATGGTTTTAGTGAGATTTTTGGAGTTGAGTTTTGTTTGTATAAGTTTCGTAAGTCTGTTTTTGAATTCGGTTCTAAGCTCTGTTTTGATGTGAGTTTGGTGCTTTGCTGGAACTAGATATTTGTATGTTTCTTTGTCGAGCATGTTATCGAGCGTTTCATTGTTGGTGGTTTCTGTCTCATGATGGCCTTTCCATTGGCCCTTGTTGATGTGGAGCACTTTACATTTACTTATACTAAATTCCATATTGATATCTAAGGTGAATGTTTCTGTGATTTTGAGGAGTTCTTTCAGCTGTGTTTCTGTGGCAGCGTAGAGTTTTATGTCATCCATATATAGGAGGTGGTTTATTTTATGTTTGGTTCACCTTCTGGTGTCTGATGCAGGAGCCATGGTCTGTTGCGCTGAGCGAGTCTCCCTGAAATATACTTCGTCTGATGTGCAGCTCTTCTGTTTGGATGCGTTCGGTTTGTGTTTTTAGGTGGATTTTGGTTTTCCATGTTTTCATAATTGACGCGACAAATTGCCTGAGGTTTTGGTTGATTTTGTAGATTTATATTTATAATTATTCTTATTATTTCTAATTTATAATGCTATTCCTAGAAATAGTTGTAGTGATTTATATAAATATTTATTTGTTCTAAATAAGATAAGACATATCGGCGCCACTATTTTACCTCTACGAAGATCGTTGTTAAAAATATGAGTGCGTGAGTATCTAGAAAGCTATAATTCGAGAGTTTTGCACTTGTTTATGAGCGTAAATAATTAATATGTTAATTGACGTATACAAATTAGGCATTAAAAAATAATAAAAACATTTCCGACCCAGCGACTTCTATTTGTACGGCCCGTAAAGGGATAAGTCACTTGTCCACGTACTGCATTTGGCAATGAGTAATATTGAAGTTGACATTAACAGAACTGTAAAAGAAAAATTAATGAAGAAACAATGCCCGCCAGTCCATCTTGTAATTTGTATTGGACCGCAAACGTCTCCGGCCTGGACAGCCTTGATCTACAATATGTGCAAACTTTAAGATCATTCTAAAGAGTCAGCTTTACGAACGCCTTTTACTAGAGCAGTTTTAGTATCCGAAGAGGCAACATTTACTAAGAAAAAAAAATAATTAATTTTCTAAATACTCATGTAAAGGCAATGGAAAACTCTCATACAGTTCGCGGATTAACAGTGCTTTTCGTTACATTTATGGGCTGGTATCGTTAACAACATGCTTATAGGTATGGATCAAGTGGTAGTGTAGTAAAAAAGTTTAATATATAACGTGAAGATATAGAAAATGCTAAAGAGATAATTTGAGGAAATACTTCTTGTTTATCCACATGCTCCAACTAACACGTAGGCTGAAAAGTTTTTGGTCTAGCTTATTAAAACACATGTTTTTTGCAAAATTCGACTTTATTTATCGACATAGTCTCCTTCAAGGGCGATACAATCAGTCCAACGCTTTTCTAATATTTCTACACCTTTCTTGTAGAAGGATTTGTCTTTGCCTTCAAAATAGGCCTCAGTTTCGGCGATAACTTCCTCATTGGAGTCAACTCTCTTTCCTGCGAGCATTTTTTTGAGGTCTGCGAATAAATAATAGTCGCTGTGGGCCAAATCTGGAGAATATGGTGGATGAGGGAAGCAATTCGAACTTCAATTCATGCAATTTTGTGTGATTGTCTTGATGAAAGAGCACTTTTTTCTTGTTTAGTTGGGGCCGTTTCTTTGCAATTTCTGCCTTCAAACGCACCAATAACTTTATATAATATTCGCTATTGATGGTTTTTCCTTTTTCAGTATAGTCGATAAAAATTATTCCATGCGCATCACAAAATACAGAAGCCAAAACCTTTCCAGCCCACTGTTGTGTCTTTGGTCGCTTCGGGTGGCTTGCAACGGCTGCTGTCCACTCAGCTGACTGCCGATTTGATTCCGCTGCGTAGTGATGGATCCATGTTTCATCCATTGTCACATATCGTATGAAAAAATCCTTTTTATTGCGCTTAAACAGGTCCAAATAGCGCTCAGAATCATCAACACGTTGTTGTTTTTGGGCCACTGTGAGCAAACGTGGTACCCATGTCGAACAGAGCTTTCTCATGCCCAAATATTCATGTAAAATATGACCAACACGTTCTTTTGATATCTTTAGGGTGTCAACTATCTTAAGCAATTTCACTTTACGGTCATCCAAAACAATTTTGTGGATTTTTTTGTTTTCCGGTGTAACTACCTCATTGGGCGTCCAGAGCGTTCAGCATCATTTGTGTCTGTACGACCGTGTTTAAATTCAGCATACCACTAAGTAATGAGTGATTTTCTAGGGGCAGAGTCCCGTAACATTTATGAAGTTATTGCTTTGCGTGAACGGTATTTTTTCCCATCAAAAAACAGTGTTTAAACAACACACTAAATTCGATTTTTTCCACTGTTTTGAAAATATCAAAAGTAGCGTTACTAAAACCACTGTAACTTGTAAACTAATCGTTGAAATGTCATGAAATTTTGACACGTATCGTTTGAAGGTGTGTAATTCCTAAAAATCATATGGATTTTTTGAAAAGGTCGACATCTATGTGTCAGCCCAAAAACTTATCAGTCTATGTGTTATGTTGGGAATGTGGAATCTTTGGTACAATTACACTACTTAGTATACCACTACACCAAACACTTTATTTTTCACTTGACGCGAGGTTCGCTAACAATGCTCTCTTCATTAGGAGCGATGATTAAGTAAGTCAACAAAGTCAATTATCGATGAAGCTAACATGAGCAAAACGCGCGTCGAATGCAAAAATAAAGTGTTTGGTGTAGGGGTGATATATACTCAGTAGCACATGCTCTAAGTTTTGGCTATAAAGTGAGAGACCTTGTGTACAGTCCCTGGCCAAATTATTAGACGCACTGCAAGATTTCATGTAAAATATTAATTACCGAGTGATATTGTACCGTTTTATTATTTTAAATTGATTTGTTTTTTTATTTTTATATTATCCAATCAATTACCTATTTATTTGACATAATAAAACAGCATTAATTTAGAAAAGCATAAGTTTATTAAGTTTTAAAGAAAAGTGAAATTAATGTTAGTAAAAGTCAATATTTAGTTGAGCCACCTTTAGCCGCTATCAAAACTTTAATTCTGCGCGGCATGCTATCAATACTGTCTCCTGCATTTGAGGATGATGATTCCACACATGAATAATCTTTTCTAGGAGCTGGGTTTTGTTGGTAATCACATCTTTAGCCACTTCTCTTTTCATCAGCTCCCACACATTTTCAATGGGGTTCATATCAGGGCCAATCCAACAGAGGGATATTTTTTTCTGCCAAAAAAGCTTTAACAGACCGAGCAGTGTGGCAGGGAGCTCCATCTTGCATGAAAGTGAATGGTTCCCCATTTGGAAACCATTCTCTGAGCTGCGGAATCAACCGATTTTGTAATACTTCTTTGTACTGATCGTGTCTCATTATTCCTTTGACGACGTACAGACGTCCAGTGCCCTTGCCGCTGATGACTGACCAAATCATCACTTTGGTGGGATGTTTAGCCGTCGGGACGACACAATCAGGATGAAACTTTTCTCCATGACGACGACGCACATACTGAGCTTTATTCTGCAAAATTTCGAATGTGCTTTCGTCACTGAAGCAGACCTGTCAAAAATAGGAAAAATATATAAACTTCCATGTTTATTTGCTTTATTTAACTGAAAATGATAATAATGTATCAATTATTGCTTTGCAATTGCTCAGGGGCTAGGGGAATCCCAGGATTCTCCTAGTACGGGCATTGACGATCCCGAGGTACCTGAGTCATGTTGTGCTGTCTTGTGTTGTCCAGATTATATATGTAACAAAAACGCAATCTTAAGGTGTTTACCGTGCCGAGAAGATGAATGGCTCAGCGTTTATGAGTCGCAAACGGTTCCCCCCCCGGATACCGGGCGCCCTCCGGGTGTAAGTAGCCTTGCTGTGGCATCCAGGCTCTGCCGCAGTCGACCATTCTTTCCTAGGAGTATCCTGGGAACACTATGTCACAAAATAATAATTATACTAGTGATAATGGCAGGGTGCTGAGGAGGCGGACCCCTGTCGTACAAACAGCTACAGCACCCCCACAACAACAACAACGACAAACGATCCAACCAACCGCCTCGGCTGAAACTACTCCCGATAGTTTTTACCAGATCCGACATTGTAGGTGATGGAAATTGCCTTTTCCGTGCAGTTAGCTTACACTTATATGGCCACCAAAACCATCATGAAAGACTCCGAGAGGCTGCTCCTAAGATATATACAACAAAACTGGTCGGAACTTAACACATTTTCATTAATTGGGGACGAAGATATGAAAGACTTCAATAACTACTATAACTAGGTGAGGAAAAATGGCACCTATGGAACGAGCCTAGCGATACTTGCCCTCTCGGAAACCCAGAATAGCAACTTTCATATCTTCTCAAAACAACGAAGAACAAGAGATACAAAAATAACTTTTAGGGACAAGCCAACAATAATAAGCACAAGAAAACACACCGAAACTATTTACCTTCTACTAACAGGCAACCCAATGTCGGGACACTTTGAGCTTCTGACACCACAAAACACTAAAAACATCCCAAACAACAGTAGACCAATAAAAGAAGCATCGGGCGAGCGACGTAACGGTCGAGGACGTCGCGGGAAATGGCAGCTCGACCAAAACGATGAAGACCGGGCAACTGACAATGGACCTGCCAAAAGTGTTGTGCCGGCGAGTAAACCGACACCCACCAAGGCGGGAAAGTCAAGGCAACGCATGAGTTATACTACAGGAACAAACGAACACACCATGCGTTGCTTTGATAAAAGCACAAGTCCTGACAAAGAAACCACTGAGAAGGGAATCACTCGCCGCCTAGACCCACCACCATCAATCCCAAACGCAACCGACGAAGTATTTAATCAAAAACTCCCGCAACGACAAAGAAATCCCAACAGCACAAAACCAAAATTCAAACGGCAAATAAGAATAGAAAACCAAATCAACAACATCAGGAGATATCTAGGACACCTTACCCAGTTTATCAACGGGAACGTGTCCAAACGAGTCACGCAGAGTATAAACAAGATCAAGTCCGGGTCTCCCAACAGAACACTGCCAGAAATCCTGGATACTCTGAAACAAAAATTATCCGTATATGCCGCAAGACTTCGTAGATACAAAGAACCAAATGAGAGGAAAGATACCAACAACCTCTTCCGAAGAAGCCAAACACAGTTCTACCGGAAAACTATGCACAGCAAACAGACAGCGGTGACCGAACCATCAAACAAACAAGAACTCGCAGATCATTGGAAAAGTATCTGGTCAGAACCCAAACTACCCAATAATAACACCCCCTGGATCAAAGCCAAAGAAGGCAAAGATAAACATGTGACAGAACAGGAAAATTCCACATTAACTACTGTGGGACCAAAGAGCATGATGAGGCGCCTGGATGCAAGAAGTTCCGGAGGTAGAATGGCCCCCCCGTTCGGATCTCCGGGTAGGGGCTGGTTCGGAGGCGTCGACTTGCAGACATCATAATTTTAAGATAGATTTTTGCAACATACGAGGTATAAAACTTGAACATAAATTCAGTGCATCAACACCTGCAATCAGATAAACCTCATGTACTCGCTCTATGTGAAACCAAGGTCAGTCCATCGACCAGCACGGTCAACTATCTTTATCCTGGGTACGACTTCTATTCCCGATTTAGGCGTAACTTTGGAATCTGTCTTTTTGTCAGAAGCGACCTCTCTTGTCAACGAGAAGAAGCTCTGGAGCCCCCAAACTTTGATGTTATGTGGTTAAAAATAACGACTCAACAAACCACAAGGTTCATCTGTATCCTGTATCGACCACCAAGTGATACCAATTTTCGAACACTTTTCGCTTCTCTTGCAGACACCATCGATCATTTACAAAGTAACTATCCAAGTGCCGAAATTGCCATCCTGGGCGACTTTAATGTCCACAATATCAACTGGCTCAAATATTCAAATACTACCGACGAACAAGGTCGTGAAGCTGAATCATTCTCAATCAGTTATGGCTTAACTCAGCTTATTGACGAACCAACACGGATCCCTGATCGAGACGGGGAGTTCGCCAGTCTTCTTGATCTGTTTTTAACCACCAATCCGGAGATTTACACGGTCACCGTAAATCCGCCGTTAGGTTCTTCCGACCATAAACTGCTTTCGACATCGAGTATCCTGCCAATCAGTGACAGAGAGGCGCCTAGGCCGCGCAAGATTTGGCACTACAAATCTGCTAAATGGGAAGATCTCATGGAATACTTTCGAACTTTCCCTTGGATGGACGTTTGTTTTCGATCCGATAACCCATCTGACTGCGCCAGGGAGGTCTCCGATGTTATTTTGGCTGGTATGGAAGCTTACATCCCTTTTTCGAAGAAATGCTCCTCCAACGGCAAGCCTTGGTTCGACCGAAAATGCAAAGAAGCTGTTGCTTCTAAACATATTGCCTACCGACAATGGCGTGAAAATCCTAACACCTTAAATCGAAACATCTTTATTCATGCCCGGAACAGATGCAAGGGAATTATCGACGAAACCAAGGAGGCACACAATCAACGAATTAGAAACAAACTTCTCGCTTGTCCTAACAATTCCAGGTCCTTTTGGGCAGTCGCTAAGGCAGTTAGTCAAAACTTTACCAAATCCACGATACCACCACTCACACGGCCAGATAATTCCATTGCAACCACACCTGTTGAGAGAGCGAACTTGTTGGCTGAACTCTTTGCTTCACATTCTACTGTCGATTTCCAAGGAAAAACACCACCTACTATTCCCATATTGCAGTCAAGGATGCCCGATGTTGTCTTCAGACAGCGCATCATAAAGCGTATTTTAACGAAGCTAGACACCAAGAAGGCTTCTGGCGCTGACGGAATACCTGCCATAGTTCTCAAAAACTGTGCAAGGGAACTAACACCAGTTTTCTGTAGACTTTTTAACCTATCCTACAAAAAGGGAATATTTCCGTCCTGCTGGAAATGTGCCACGGTTCAGCCGATACCTAAAAAAGGTAAGAAGACCTTGCCAAATAAACTACCGACCAGTTGCACTGCTTTCAATAATATCGAAAGTCATGGAAAAGGTTATCAATGAGCATCTTCTAAAATATCTTGAACGATTCAATATTATTAGCGATCACCAATATGGTTTTCGTAAACATAGATCAACAGGAGATCTTCTGACTTATGTAACACATGTTTGGAACAACGCAACTGAACACTTTGGAGAATCTCGAGCGGTTGCTCTTGACATATCCAAGGCATTCGACCGTGTTTGGCACGATGGACTGTTCGCTAAGTTGCGCTCTTATGGTATGTCTGAAAGGTTCTGTTTGTGGCTTTCATGTTTCCTCAGAGAGCGTTCTTTACGAGTGGCGGTCGACGGATTTCTTTCTAACACCCTCACTATCAACGCCGGTGTGCCCCAGGGCTCCATACTGTCTCCTACTCTCTTTCTCATTTACATTAACGATCTGCTGGAAAAGACCGGGAATCCAATCTATAGCTTTGCAGATGACAGTACGCTTGTCTCTTCATTCACCTTGAACGCTCGGACATCGGCTGCTCAGGCGAATATCCGCAGACAGCAGGAGGTCGTTCAACTTAACAAAGACCTGGAAGAAATTCTATCTTGGGGTGACAGTAACCAAGTGGAATTTAACGCTACAAAAATCCAAGCGGCAGTTTTTTCTAAAAAAGTTAACGTTGCTGAACCCGACATAGTTATGTCGGGGCACTCCATTCCCCTAGCATCGTCGCTCAATTTGTTGGGCGTTAGTTTGGGAGCAAATATGTCTTGGCATGAACATGTTGCAGGCATAGCAAGGAGAGCTTCTCAAAAATTGGGAATATTATTTAGAACCAGAAAGCTTTACACCCCACAGCAACTGTTAATTCTTTACAAAGCCCAAATTCGACCAACTATGGAATACTGCTCCCACGTTTGGGGCTCCGCTCCCAAACATACACTGCATTTGTTGGATTCTGTTCAGAGAAGAGCGGTCCGTCTGATTGGGGACCCGGAATTGACCGGCGGCCTTGATTCGCTGGAATATCGAAGAACGGTTGGCGACTTGAGTCTGTTCTACAAGTATTTTCATGGAAAGTGTTCGAAGGATGTAGCCCGCTTAATTCCTCCCAAAGCGGTGCATGTTAGAAATACACGTCGCGCTGGTGCTTCGCATCTGTATGAGGTTCAGCTTGTTACTCCGCGTACGACGCTTTTCAAGCAATCTTTTATATGGAGAACGTCATCCCTTTGGAATAATTTGCCCAGCGCTGTGTTTCCCACCGAGTACAATTTACAGCGATTCAAGAACAACGTGAATCGCTTTTTCCGCACTCGTGCCGCTCCTGGAGCGCTTTAGGGACTTCCCTGCAGCACGTGTGCTAGACCAATAAAAAAAAAAAAAAAAAAAAAATATTGATTAAATTGCTGTATCTTACCGATCTCCAGAAGTCCACATCTTTGTCTTGCCATTGTTTGGCCCACTTCAGGCGCTTTGCTTTCATTGCAGCTGTTAACTTGGGCTTCCTGGCGGGGCGACAGGCCTTAAAATCTAATTCTTTCAATTTTCTTCGAACAGTGCGCTCAGAAGCATTTACGCTAGCATCCTGGAGTTGTGATTTTATTACCTTTGTGGTAGCAAATCTGTTTTCTACACAAATTTTCTTCAAACATCTCTCTGACCGTGGAGTGAAAATTGGTTTTCTACCGCATCTTTTCTTTCTTTTCGGGCTTAATTCCTTCACTGACTCAATTTTCTTTTTTATGCGTCGTACACTAGCTTCAGAAACCTCCAATCTTCGTGATATTTCTCGGTTTGTAAATGTTTTTCGCAATCACAAGGGCCCTCACTTCAGCTTTTTTACGTGGTGAAAGATCGCCTTTTCTACCCATAATGAAAATAGTCCAATTACTTTTTTAAAAACACTGCATACAAAATAAACTAATAACTGAGTAGTATAAAACTGTTAAACAAACAATCACAGTCCATAAAGCCACAGAAACACGTCCGTACCTGACTCGATTCCGATCGCGACTGATACAGGTTTGTACTTCTTTACGTTCATGTATCACTTTGTCAACACAGTGTTGCCATATGTTAAAAATAAATACAAATATGTAGTCTACAACAATTCTTTTAAATAAAAATCAATAATATTGTAGTTTAAATATACCATTATTGCATAAAAACTCTTAAGAAACATAAAATTACTAAAAAAAATACAGTGCGTCTAATAATTTGGCCAGGGACTGTACAACAGAACGGTGGCAATGTAGACAATCTATCTACTATAAGGTTAAGATGAACATATTTTATACATTTTTAAGGTACGGTTTTTAAAACAGCCATTTTAGTATTCCGTACGGAACACTTATGGGATCACTTCGGTGTCCGTCTGGTACCCTCGATTTTTCCCGATTATACTTGACACAGAAAGTTGAAATCTGGCACAAATATAAGAATTGATGGCCCACTCAGAGCCCAGGAGTTAGCTTGTAAAGGGAAGTAAAAAAAAAATTCTTTCTAGGGTCATCGAGTGGGGTCTTATAAAAGTACAAAAATACATATTTGCGCACACTTTCTTTGTATTATTCTTAAAAAATGGCTAAAAATTGCTGTCTCCTACCCTATCTCGAAAAGTACTGTAATACTCTTCATAAAGTGTAGATGGAGCAAAAATTATCACAAGCGCATTACGTTTGATAATGTATTTGTTATAAAAAAAATATGTGCCTTGACAATATGATGGAAGTTTTTTTAATTTACTTTTCAGTACAATGCTGATAACGAGTCGCGCGTCGCTTCTGTACGGAGGCAAAATAATTTTATTTTATTTGTTTATAATTAGACAAATATTTAGGTAGTAAATATTTTACATTTTTATTACTAGATTTCATATTGAGTTAGATCGATTTACTGGCTATTAGGTAGCTAAGATGCCATAACTATTATACATTACTGACTAAGGAAAAACGTGCATATAAATATTGGATCTTAACATATATATATGTCGGGGACCTAATTAATTTAGCATAGATAAGCATTTTATTTTATTTTATTTTAAAAACAATTACTGTACGGAACACTAATAGCGCAAGTTCGACTTGTACTTGGCCGATTTTATAATAACTTGAATAGGTTAAATTTGGCAAAATGCCTTTATTTAGCAAGCAAGAGTAATTTTTCCAATTAAAAAAAAACACCCTGTATAAATGATTTTAGGCGCCATGGCATCGCTTCCTATAATGGTTAATTCCTTCATTCATATTCTGATGTATTTTTACTATTATTTGACATCATTAGGACCAAAATGGCAAAAGAAACTAGTCCCGTGGAAACCTAGACTAACTCTAGCCCAAATGGTATGTAAAAATGGAACTAATGTTACATTTAATGAATCGGTTATAACCTGAAATTTATTAAGAGGGTCTGTAACCAACTAAACTGTTGACTATTTTTGCTAGCAATTAATATTGTTGGAAAAAATTTACTAGTTATTTTAGTAATTTCTAACATTAAATGAGATCAAACCAAGTTAAAAATATCAATATTATTATTATCATACACACACACTAGGCGAAATATGTCAAATAGTATATTCACTGGAGAATATTAGAATATATTAAGTTTTAAAAACTAAATGACTTTTTATAGATTACATAAAATAAACGTAAAAACAAACGATCTTCACCATACCATTTCACCATCACATTTTTATTATAACTATTTAGTATTTTCTTAGTTTAAGTTTGATACCTAAACTATGGGGTATAATGTTCTGTAAAAAATCGAGGTAACTGTTTAAGGTAAGGACTGTGAATTTATTAAATTATCAACCTAGGAACAGTGTCGGACCTAAGATCTTCTTTAAGGGGAAGGGGGGGCACGTGCGAAATAATTTAAGAGTACACGTTTGCAAAAATAATAGGAGTCCTATAGTCCTATGAGGTTGGACGTTTTACTTAAAAAGACTATCTTTAGTCGAGATTTAAAAATAAACATTTATAGTTTTCCCTTTTTTTGGTTTCTATTAGACAAAAACAAAAAAAATCTATAATGTAATTAAAACCTATACAAGGTAACAAAAATGGAAAAAATGATTTCTATTCTCATATCAGCGTATAACAACGAGAAATGTGACACAGATAACAATAAAAATAAAAATACTAAACAATTAAATATACAGGGTGAGTAAACGATAGAGTAAAGTTCATTATCTCATTTGTTTCGGGAAATGTTAAATACAATAGTTTTAGGGAATATGAAGGTGCACAGTCTAAAATTATTTTGGAGTATACAGGGTACTTCAAAAAAGTAGGGCCGATATAACATGTTTCTTTTTAAATGAAACATCCTATTTTCTAATTTATTTTTAAATTCTGCGTAAAATTTTATAATTTTTTTATTAATAATGCTATATACCTAAACCTAGTAGTTTTTCTAATATTTCAATTTTTTTTTTTTTAAATTCTAGTTTTCAGTTTCGTAAAAACTTGCCAGTAGCGCAATTGTTTCTGAAGGTTGAATACTCATAATTGGTACGGGCGTTCTATAGAGATGAAGAAAAAATATATATGTAAAGAAATTTTAGTTAGATTATAGCCTGGCATGTTGAGGCGCCATTTTTTATATGGCGTCTGCTGCGGCGTCATTTTATAACGTCTCCTTTGCTGCGCTATTTTGCCGCTTATGAATATCTTAATTTTTGAGAATGGATTGAGTGGATATTGATACTGATAGAGCAAAAATTTAGATATAAGCTGGCCCGTTTTGTTTGGAGAGATTATGGATAAGAGATAATTTTTGTACGTCTTTTGAAAATAGTCTCTATGTTTGTTTAAAACTTGGTTGTACGGATTTGGGCACCATTCATTTTAGAATAAAAAGATTCTAAGTTCAGCTCTAAAAATGAAAAAATACTGAAGAGTTAATTAATTGTTGAAATAAAATTGAATTGGGTAACGTAACCAACTGCGTTGCGTTGCGTCCTGAAAGATAAAGCAGGTAGTTCAGTCAAACGCTAAATTTAAATATAGAAGATATATATATATATATATATATTAATGAAATAAAAATTCCTACCTTCATTACACTCTTAAAATTACTTCTACTAAATAAAAACCGCTTAAGCTAGGGAAGGGAGTACACTATTGCAGAGTCTTTAAATTAGGATTATTAAGTTTTTAATAAAAGGCTTTATAAGACACGATATTAAAAGTTTGTGAAATTAACTCCTCGGATTACACGTGTTGAGTAGTAGTTGGAAACATACTTGTAGACAGGAAGTGAGATATTTAAACTGTGGATTCAACAAGACGGAGTTCCTGCTCATTACCACCGGGAAGTTCGGGAATTTTTAAACGATCGTTATCCACAAAAATGGATCGGTAGGGATGGATTCATTCAGTGGCCCCTTCGATCATGTGACTTAACACCTTTAGACTTCTTTTTGTGGGGCTACATTAAAGATCGTGTTTATGTGAATCCCCCTACAATACCAGTAGATATGGAAAATAGGATACGGGTTGCGTGCAGGACAATAACGCCCCTTTATGCTAAGGAAAGTGAAGGAAAATATAGTAAAACGACTAAACATGTGTATTCAAGTAGACGGGCATATTTTTGAACATTTATTACGTCATAATAATTAATCAGTAGATAAGTTAAACTATATTAAAACTATTATTAACTATTTGTTTATGTTTTCACAATAGCGTAACTATATTAAAAAAAAACCGGTCAAGTGCAAGTTGAACTTGCACAATTAGTGTTCCGTACATTGACTGTTTTTAAAATAAAAATTTTTGTTAGGATGGTATAAAATGATCAGTGACTTCACAAAACACACCCCAAATGAGTTTTCAACAAAGTTTGTTTCCAATCTTTATTGAAAACTGGTGAACTTGAAATTTTGTTTTTTTTTATATACCAAATAAATTATTAAAGGTAATGCACTCGTGATAATTTTCGTTCAATCTATACCCCGTGGAGAATATTCCAGAATTTTTTCAAAATTTTTTAATCAGTACTTTTCGAGATAAAGTAGGGGACAGCGATTTTTTTTAAAAGTAATACGAAGAAAAAGTGTGCGCAAGTATTACATTATATATATATATATATATATATATATATAGATATATATATATATATATATATATATATATATATATATATATATATATATATTTTACTCGTGTTTTCACAAGCTTTCATTTGACACCACACTCGATGACCTAGTAAAAAAATTTTTTTCACTTCCGATTTCACCCCTCAAAACGAACCCCTTAAGTCAAAATTTATGTTACAGTGGTATAAAATGATCAGTGACTTTACAAAACACACCCCAAATGAGTTTTCAACAAAGTTTGTTTCCAATCTTTACTGAAATCTGATGACCTTGAAATTTTTGTTTTTTTTATATACCATACAAATTATAAAAGGTAATGCACTCGTGATAATTTTCATTCAATCTACACCCCGTGGGGAATATTCCAGAATTTTTTCGAAATTTTTTGATAAGTACTTTTCGAGATAAGGCCCGGGACAGCGATTTTTCGCGAATTTTTAAAAATAATACCAAGAAAAGTGCGCGCAAGTATAATATTATATATATATATATATATTTTACTCGTGTTTTCACAAGCTTTCATTTGACACCACACTCGATGACCTAGTAAAAAAATTTTTTTTTTTCATTTCTGACTTCACCCCCCAAAACTAACCCCTTAAGTCAAAATTTAATTCTCAAAACTACATGGCTCTGATGAGGCCATCAATTCCTATATTATTACCAAATTTCACCTTTCGATGTCAAATAGTTTCGGAGAAAATCGGGTGTGACAGACAGACAGACAGACACCGAAGTGATCTTATAAGTGTTCCGTACGGAACACTAACAAGGGTAAAAATTGAAAAATTCAAAATAAATCGAAAAACTATTAGAAATAGGTATATGACATACTAAATAAAAGTTGGAAGGTTTTGTAAAATCTATCAGAAAAAATAATAATATACAGGGTGTGCCATTTAAAAAGTTTGAGATTTTTCAATTTAAAATAGTCGAAATGTACAAATTTTTTTAAGCAGCCTGTAGCATCTAACTCAAATATTCCATTTAAAAAAACATATGTTAATCGGCCACACTTTTTTGAAGTACCCTGTATACTCAAAAATAATTTTAAACTGTGCACCTTAACATTCCCTAAAACTATTTAATATTTTTTCGTCACTCCCGAAATAAATGAGATAATGAAGTTTACTCTTTTGTTGACTCACCCTGTACATTCATCTATATAAAGATAAAATAAATGATTTATTTTATTTCAAATTCTAGAATTGTTTCTTAACAGTCATTCAAAGTTTACTATTTATTTGACAACACCTAATTATTAATTTTAGGGATTAAACAGTATTTAAGTAGTATTTATTTGCATTTGAGGTTTGGACTTTTATTTTTTTTTCCGTTCGCGTTGCTGTCTAGACGTTTCGCGTTATTAATTTACTTTTTTATATTAAATTATTTGTAACACTAAAATAAATCGCAAATTAATATCTTAAGTTTTAATAAATTCTGCAATGAAAGAAAAATCTAAATATTTTTAAATAAAACCAAATATATAGTGGGTGTGGCAATTAATTTTGAGGGATTTTTCCGTAAAAATATTTATTTAAAAAAAATGGTTACAAACTGATTATTTAAAGTAATGTCCATCGCTAGCCACTTCTTTCTTCCATCTTTGTGGCAGCATATAAATACGACGTTGAAAGAACGACTCATCTTTTGAGGCTATCCACGAATCGACAAATTTTTTGGTATTCTCATAAGAATGGAGGCGCTATTCAGACAGGTCGTGCAACATCGATCAGAACAAGTGATAATCACGAGAAGCAATGTCTAGTGAGTACGGCGGGTGAGGGAGGACGTCTCATCCGAGCGTTTCTAGCGTTTCCTTGACGCGCTTTGCAACGTGTGGCCGAGCGTTGTCATGTTGATAAATCACTTTGTCGGGTTTTTTGGTACATTGCGGTCGTTCTTCCTTCAACGTTCGGCTCAATCGCATCAATTGTTGTCGGTAACGTTCCCCAGTAATAGTTGTGTTGAATTGGGGCAGCTCATAATACATTACACCCAGCTAATCTCACCAAATACACAGCATAAGCTTTGAGCCATGAATATTCGGCTTTGGCGAGCATGTTGATGGTGTACAGGTCTTCACCCATGATTTTTTGCGCTTTGGATTATCGTAGCATATCCAGTTTTCATCACCAGTTCTAATACGATGTAAATACCTTTCCGATTGTGCCGTTAAGCAGTTGTTCGCAGGTGAAAAATCGCCGTTCAACGTTTCTCGGTTTAATTCGTACGGCACCTAATTTCTTTACTTTTGAAGCAGAGCATGTAAAAACTTGGGAATGGTTGTGTGATCAACTCCTAATGATTCTGCAAGTTCTTTTTCCATTTGGCACGAGTCTTCATCGAGTAATGTCTCCATTTCTTCATCTTTAAACTTTTTCGGCTGGCTTGGACGATCTTTGTCTTCCGTCTCGAAATCACTACTTTTAAAGCGTCGAAAACCAGTACTCACATGTTTTTATCGATGGAATATAATCACCACAGATTTCCGACATCAATCGATGACTTTCGGTAGTGCTGTCCTTCGAATTAAACAAGAAAAGTAACGCTGCAAATGGTATTTTGTTGGCACGTAATGGGACATATTCAATGCTCAAAAAAAATTTACACTTCGGCAAAATTACATATACTAAAAATTAAAGTCTAATGATGGTGCTGCACCATGAATATAGCAACAGTATATCCCAGTTACGCCCTTTCTAGAAATCCCTCAAAATGAATTCACACTTCTTATGAATGGAACTCGTTAACAACCCTAAATCCGTCACTGTCTGTCTAGGACTTCTAGTAAACTTGTAAAGTAGTAAAGCCAAAACGACGAAGATCTTAGCAACAGAAAATAAGAGAAATAAATACGAGACTGGTTTGAAAAGTCCGTGCAAAGTCCAAGAGATGGCACCACCGGCGCGTATCGAGGTCGTGTTTAGTTAGTAGCATCTCTTGAATGAACGCACACCAAGTTTCAGCCATATTGGTCTATTTCTTTGTGTTTGGCATTCGTGTGAATCAAGGAAGTCGAGTGATTTTCAAGAAATGGACGAAAAAGAATTTCGTGTGGTGATTAAACATTACTTTATGAAAGGCAAAACGCCTCAGGAGACTAAAGAGAAGCTTGATAAACATTATGGTGACTCTGCACCTTCGATTAGAACAGTTTATAAGTGGTTTCAAAATTTTCGGACTGGCCATATGGGCACAAGTGACGCTGAACGTTCTGGACGGCCTGTGGAGGTTACGACTCCAGAAATCATTGATCAAATCCATGATATGGTGATGGATGACGGAAGAGTTAAGGTGCGTGAGATTGCTAGTGCTGTGGGCATCTCGACTGAACGGGTACATAATATTTTGCATAAACATTTGGACATGAGAAAGCTATCCGCAAGATGGGTGCCGCGATTGCTCACGCTTGATCAAAAACGGAATCGTGTGAAGTGTTGCAAGGATGGTTTGCAGCTGTTCCAGAAGAATCCGGAGGACTTTAACACTCCGGAAGTCACAGAAGATATAGACAAAACGTGGACAGATATTAAGAAGTGGATAACAATGCACCTACACAATGTTCGGCAAAAATACAAAAACATTGGATGACCGACGATACCCTAAAGCTTATAGAAACAAGAATAAATATCATTTTAATAAACAACGTCGTTTCGTCACTGTGGATGAAACATGGATACATTACTATACTCCTGAGACCAAACAACAATCTAAACAATGGGTTACCAAGGGGAATCTGCACCAAAAAAGGCGAAGACCGTTCCTTCGGCCGGAAAGGTTATGGCGACTGTCTTTTGGGATTCGCAAGGGATAATCCTCATCGACTATCTGGAAAAGGGTAAAACTATTACAGGTGAATATTATTCATCGTTATTGGACCGTTTGAAAACCGAGCTGCAAGAAAAACGCCCGCGATTGGCCCACAAGAAAGTCCTTTTCCATCACGACAACGCACCAGCACACACCTCAGCAGTTGTGGTCGCAAAATTAATGGAAATAGGATTCCAACTCGTTACACATCCCCCCTATTCTCCAGACTTGGCTCCCTCGGACTACTATTTATTCCCCAATTTGAAGAAATGGCTGGCGGGACAAAAATTTTATTCAAACGAGGAGGTGATTGCAGACACTAATGGATATTTTGCAGACTTGGACAAATCCTATTATTCGGAAGGGATCAACAAACTAGAACATCGTTGGACGAAGTGTATAAGCCTAAAAGGAGACTATGTCGAAAAATAAAAAAGGTTTACCCCAAACACATAAGTAGTTTTTATTTTTGCACGGATTTTTCAAACCAGCCTCGTACATAACTAAAAAATACTTTGAATATCTAATAGTTATACAGAGTGCACAGTGAGTAACTGTAGCTTGGCTGCAACGAAATTTTTTTATAAAATATACCTAAATCGTGTTATGAATATTAACTATAATTTTGGAAAAATATTCATTCACGAAAAATCTTCCGTTGTACTGCGTGTATATTTTTCGAATTTATAGTAGTAATTTCTCAGAACATTTGCTGTCTTAGAATATATTTGATTCTATTATCTACATTCTACGGGAGATTCAAGTTAATTTGGTGTCTGGTGCTTTCTATTTTTACGTTTTTATGCTTTCCAGCATTACATAATTAAACGAATATACTTCGTTGAAGTTGATAAATAATTTAATAAAATATTTTTTTAGGTGCAATTTACACTTCTCATCATACACGCTTTACCAGGTTTACATCCAGATTGCCGTATATCAAAGTCTATTTTTCTGTTTTATCTGCCTAATGTTGTTATAATATACAAAATGTTTTACGATTTTTATAAAGTTAACTACTATAAGAAAAAAATAATAAAGCAGAGTAGACATTTTATGAGAGTCGTATGCTATTAGTTAATAAATAAACCCATACAGAAATTAACTAAAAAATAGATTGTACATATATTTAGTTGTTAGATAAAAATTATACAACTCTACTCCATTACTAGGGTAACTTGTAAATATTATCTGAAGTTTAATTACATAAAAATCCTGTAAAGAAATAAAAGTTCAAAACATAATATTTCAAGTATCACTGAAAATGTGACCTGAGAGTTTACGCTAAAACAAGGACTCTAAATATCCACATTTAAAATGACCTAGAATTAGTAGATATATTAAATTAACACCATAGACGTTTTGTACACAATGGGAGACTAAGCCAATCATTCATTTAAAATTTGAATGAATGCCGTCAGGACACGCAGAACACAATACCATAGACTAAATTGTAACCATTTCTAACTGCCAACGCCTTATGTTGATATGTAAAAAGTTACTTAAATCATTGTCCATGCAACAAAGGAAATAAAACTTAATTGCCACTTCCCAATAGTACTACAAACCGCTTCGAATACCGTGAAGGTGCTGCCAATTATATTTATTAATTTTAACAACTTATATATTAAGCAATACTCAGTTGGGAATTATAAATGTAACATTATTTACTTTCTTCTTTATTAGTTCAAAATAAGGACTTTATTAGATTGGAATGTTAATTATATTGGGAAAGCCGGTGGTGGCCACTGAAAGAAACTTTGGAAGTCTGACAACTTTATTAATTTGACTGAGTCGTTACTAGTCGGTGCAGTCAACCAATTTTGAGTGCACGCAGGATGACTGATTTTGTTTTTATGTAAATATGCGGAGGCTTGACAAATATAGATTCAAAAAACGACAATAATGCATTGCGTAAATCAGCAGTCAACTCATCAATTAGCATGTTATACTTGTTCAGATAATGCAAATAAAAATGACGGTAACCAATCGAGGTATCTAGAAACTCGATAACACTTTTCGGAAAATCCAATCAGAACAATATGAATAATCAGGTGTTTTTCTTGCTATGGATTTTTAATCAAATTTGAGATATTAAAAAAAGAAACATTATAAGTGATTAACTAACCTATTTTTAAACTTTATGTTGTTGCTGAAGAAAATTTATTATAATTAAAGAATCTTCCATTTCTTTGTTTCTGTGTTTCATTGTGTTTCTACGAATAACTGACAAAGAAAAACTGACTACTGGGCTATTAAAAATCAAATGGTTGAAACGTAGGCGAACGAGAAATAGTTTCTTGTTTATTAATAAATCACCTGCTATTTCAGTCCAAAATAATTATAAAGGTTTATAAATGATACCATATCAAAAATAATTACGTGAAAAACTAGTTTTTCCGTAGTCATGAGGTCACTTTGTAATCATATTCCAAATATATATATATATATATATATATATATATATATATATATATATATATATATATATATATATATATATATATATTATTTCTGTTAGGACTAGAAATAACGAAAAAATAACTTAATTTGTAATCATAACATAACTTGTAGATTAACTTTGGAGATTCTCAACGGGACATGTAACACCTAGGGTGAAAAGTTTTTGGTCTGACACATAGATGTCGCCCTTTTCAAAAAATCCATATGATATTTAGGAAGTACCAACCTTCACACGATACGTGTCAAAAGTTCATGACATTTCGAGGATTAGTTTAGAAGTTACAGTGGTTTTAGTGAAGCTACTTTTGATATTTTCAAAACAATGGAAAAATCGAATTTCATGTGTTGATTAAACGCTGTTTTTCGATGGGAAAAAATATCGAAAATCACTCATCATTTAGTGGTATGCTGAATTTAAACGCGGTTATAGACACAAATAATGCTGAACGCTTCGGTCGTCCAAATAGGTGGTTACACCGGAAATTCATAAAATTGTTTTGGATGACCGTAAAGTGAAATTGCGTGAGATAGCTAACACCCTAGAGTTACCAAAAGAACGTGTTGGTCATATTTTGCATGAACATTTGGGCATGAGGAAGCTCTGTTAAGCTCTTGAAATGGGTACCGTGTTTGCTCACAGTGGACCAAAAACAACAATGTACTGATGATTCTGAGGGCTGTTCGGACTTGTTTAAGCGCAATAAAAAGGATTTTTTTTCATGCGATATGTGACAATGGATGAAACGGATCTGCCACTACACACCGAAATCAAATCGACAGTCAGCCGAGTCGACAGCAGCCGGTGAAAGCCGCCTGAAGCGACCAAAGACGCAACAGTCGGCTGGGAAGGTCTTGGCCTCTGTATTTTGGAATATTATATAAAGTTATTGGTGCGTTTGAAGGCAGAAATCGTAAAAAAACGGCCCCAATTGAACAAGAAAAAAGTGCTCTTTCATCAAGACAATCAATGGTGTCACAAGGCAATGGTTACGATGGCAAAATTGCATGAATTGAAGTTCGAATTGCTTCCTCAGCAACCGTATTTTCCAGATTTGGTCCCCAGCAAACAGTTATTTATTCGCAGACCTCAAAAAATGCTCGCGGGAAAGAGATTTGGCTCCAATGAAGAAGTTATTGCCGAAACTGAGGCATATTTTGAAGGCAAAGATAAATCTTTCTACAAGAAATATATAGAAATGTTAGAAAAGCGTTGGACTGCTTGTATAGCTCTCGAATGAGACTATATTGACGAATTTTGCAAAAAAATGTGTTTTAAGTACATAGCTAGATCAAAAACTTTTAACCCTACGTATTATATTATATTTGAAGCTAGCCTCTCTAACCCCCTCTCTTCCACCCTTATGTTTGACTGTAAATAATTACTCTCAAATATTTCATTCGAGCAACCAAAAATGAGGAAAATTCCTATACTACTATTGACACTCTATAAAATTTATCAACCCCCGTTCCCTTTTTCTACCACAATATTATTAAACAACACTAGGTTTATTCCCTACAAGGCTCATTTTCAACCAAGACAAAACAGTAACAGTATATTTTTTTTAACATGTCCAGAGCTAATAGTGAGAGCAGTGTAACAGCGGTGAAGTTAGGGGTCCACAAATAGATCATATCTGCTCTGGACTTATTAATTATGTTCTGCTGAAATTAAAACAGATTTCATCTGTTAACACACACTACTAGGCTCTGGCTTATCATTACCTTTTTTACATTATGCTCTGATGTCAAGAGACATGTTAAAACACAGTATTTATATCCTATAAACATATATTTACTTGATTTGGTCTGAGATAACTTCAATCATCTCGAGAGACCTTTAGAAATAATGAAATAATTACCGTCACTTTAACGTATTATATATTAAAATGTGCCACTTATGTGTACGGAAACAAAGATTGTTTCAATTTAAATCTACCCAATTACAACTATCAAATTTTCTGCTCCTGGAGTACCAAGTCATTGAACCTTTGAAAAATTTCCACATAAGGTACGAGGGCTACCTTTTAAGTTTTTGCAAAAACAATAAAAAAAATTTTTTTTTCATACAAATCGTTTCATTGTTTCTCAAAATATTCGCCTTTAAAATTTATACACTTTTGCACGTGTTCGAACCAATTCTTGAAACATTTTTTCTACTCTGAAGTTGGTACCTCAAAAACATGGTTTTAGAAGGATTCAACAGCTTCTTGAGGTGATGAAAATCGCTGTCCACGTAATTTTTTTGACATCGGGAACAAAAAGAAGTCGTTAGGCGATAAATCAGGTGAATACGGGCAATGAGACATTAATTCGATGTTTTTCTCCGTCAAATAATCAATTTTATTTGACGTGTTGTGTGAGAGCTGGCATGGGCATGATGCGACGTTTTCGGTTGTTTTTCCTGATTTCATCAAACTGTTGTATACCATTCAGCATTAACTGTTCTTCGATCCTTTAAAGCAATGGTTGCAATATATCCAGTATAACCATAGAAACAAGTGATCATTTTCTTGGAAGTGCTTCGCGAACGAACTACTTTTGTTGGATTCGGTTCATCTTGGAACAACCAAATAGTTGATTGTTGCTTAGTTTCTAGATCGTACGAATATATCCAAGTTTCCTCCCTGTTACGATGTTTTATACGGATTTTGCATGTCCTCGGTCGAATTTTTTTTAACGTTTCCTTACACCAACTGACATGAGTCTGTTTTTGAGATTCGGTCAAATTATGCGGAATCCATCGGGAACAGATCTTTGTCACAGCTAAATGATCATGCAAAATCGAATGTGCCTAAGGATGCCTCTATTTTTACGGTAAGTCACATGCCGATCTTCTTCAATCATGTTTTTTGGGACTTTTTTTTTATAGGTCTAGCACACGTGCTGCAGGGAGGTCCCTAAAGTGCTACAGGAGCGACACGTGTGCGAAAAAAACGATTCACCTTGTTCTTGAACCGCTGCAAATTGCACCCGGTGGGAAACACAGTCCTGGGCAAATTATTCCAAAGGGATGATGTTCTCCATATAAAAGATTGCTTGAGAAGCGTTGTTCGAGGAGTAACAAGCTGAACCTCATACGGATGTGAAGTATCGGCGCGACGTGTATTTCTAACATGCACCGCTCTGGGAGGAATTAAACGGGCCACATCCTCCGAACACTTTCCATGAAAATACATGTAGAATAGGTTCAAGCCGCCAACCGTTCTTCAATGTTCTAGCGAATCAAGGCCGCCGGTCAGTTCCGGGTCTCCAATCAGACGAACAGCTCTTCTCTGAATAGAATTCAACAAATGCAGTGTATGTTTGGGAGCGGAGCCCCGAACATGGGAGCAGTATTCTATAGTTGGTCGAATTTGAGCTTTGTAAAGAATTTACAGTTATTGTGGAGTGTAAAACTTTCTGGTTCGAAATAATATTCCCAACTTTTGAGAAGCTCTCTTTGCTATGCCTGCAACATGCTCATGCCAGGACATATTTGCTCCCAAATTAACGCCAAACAAATTGAGCGACGATGTTAGAGGAATGGAGTGCCCCGCCATAACTATGTCGGGTTCAGCAACCTTAACTTTTTTAGAAAAAAACTGCCACCTGGTTTTTGTGTAGCGTTAAATTCCACTTGGTTACTGTCACCCCCCAAAATACAATTTCTTTTAGGTCTTTGTCAAGTTGAACAACTTCCCACTTTCTGCGAACCCACGCCTGAGCAGCCGATGTCCGAGCGTTCAAAGTGAATGAAGAGATAAGCGTACTGTCATCTGCAAAGCTGTAGATTGGATTTGCGGTGTTTTCCAGCAGATCGTTAATGTAAATGAAAAAGAGAGTAGGAGACAGTATGGAGTCTTGGGGCCCACCGGCGTTGATAGTGAAGGTGTTAGAAAGAAATACGTCGACCGCCACTCGTAAAGAACGCTCGCTGAAAAAACATGAGAGCCACAAACAGAACTTTTCAGACATACCACAAGAACGTAGCTTAGCCAACAGCCCATCGTGCCAAACACGATCGAATGCCTTGGATATGTCAAGAGCAACCGCTCGAGATTCTCCAAAGTGTTCAATTGCGTTGTTCCAAACAAGTGTTACATAAGTCAGAAGATTTTCTGTTGATCTATGTTTACGAAAGCCATATTGGTGATCGCTAATAATGTTGAATTCTTCAAGGTATTTTAGAAGATGCTGATTGATAGCCTTTTCCATATTATTGAAAGCAGTGCGACTGGTCGGTAGTTATTTGGCAAGGTCTTCTTGCTTAGGTATTGGCTGAACTGTGGCATATTTCCAGCAGGAAGGAAATATTCCCTTTCTGTAGGATAGGTTGAAAAGTCTACAGAAAACTGGTGTCAGTTCCCTCGTACAGTTTTTGAGAACTATGGCAGGTATTCCGTCAGCCCCAGAGAAGAAGAAGAAATTTTCACGTGAAATTTCCATTTGTTCACAAAACTGTTTTTTTTAAAACGCTCACTGTAAAACAAACTACTCGGCCAAATTTCTGAGCTGCCACTGTTTTAAATAATGAAATGTCAAATTTTACGTTGGTAATATCACCTTAATAGCGCCATCTAGATGTTGTTTGTAAAAAATGCAAGCCAAAATGTGTTTTAGACTATTCTATCCTATATCTATTTTTTTTTTAAAATTTAAACTCGACTTTCTTACGTCATTTATATTATCTAATGGACAAATAAATAAATTTTGAAATTTGCTACACATAATAATTTAAGGAGCTTATAGTTTTCTTTGGTATTACTTCAGGGGAAGGGGATAAAATAAATGGAGGGGGGATTAAATTTGGTATAGTATTCCCCCCCCTCCCCCCCCCCCCCCCCCCCCCCCCCCAATAGTATTATGAGTATTACTCCTGAGTACTGGTTAAACATATTTATTTATAGCCAAACATATAAAAGGTTTAAAACAGTAGGGAAAGAGATGTTATACATCCTATTTGGGGGTTTTTGAGTCTACAAACCTGAAAATCATGTTGTTTTTTGATAATTTTCCATTTTACCAGAAACAGTTTGTAGAGCTTAATTTTAAGTTTCAGTTGTTGACGTCTTTTCTATGCTTAACTTTCTTTTCTGATTAATACAGTATTAGGATTTAATATACCAAGCTGTAATGAGCTGCTTCTAAATATGATAATGAAAATTTTTTGAAGAGAATATACCAATTTAACGTTTAATTTGTTAGATTCCCTGTTGTAGAAATAAAAAGAGATTAGACTGGACAAATTACTACAAAAAAAAAAGTGAAACAGAATAAAATTTATAGCTAATAAAGTAATGAAATAAAATTTGTGGGACAACTTCTGCAATTACTGTCGTAACATGTTTTAAATGTTGTTTTAGAAAATAATAATAATCTTATGTAATTTTGACATTACTAGATGTTGTTTATAAATTAATAACTAGACTATATTACTGGTTTATAAAATAATTTTTTTTGACTGTTATGAGTTGTCTACTTTTTTTTTCAAGTCTTCCCGCCTCCCTCGTTCCCCCTCTCCCCCCTCTCATCCCTCTCTCTCCCCCTCCCTCTCTTTCTCCCCATCTCCCTCCCTCCACTATACCAAAATTATAATTTACTCGAGCGGAATCGACCAATCACAACCTTAAATTATCTGATGTTATTATATAATTATGTTCAAAGCGCATGCTAGGCAATGCTTCATTTTTCTGATCTACAGTCTCTCAATGAGCTAAATGTTCGTCAAATATATTTGAATTGATCTTCTAGTTTGCCCAACATACTTCTTGTCATAATCATTACAACTTATCTCATATTTTTTCTTTGAAATGTGTGGAACTTTATCCTTCAGATTTAAAAAAATGTTGTCTGATGCTTTATAGACTAACGGAAGGCCTACCTTATTTTATAATATATTTTAATATATTACTATATTATTTATATTATATATATATATATATATATATATTATATACATATATATATATCACATATATATATATATATATATATCATATATATATATTTATATATATATATAATATATATATATATATATATATATATATATATATTGATATATATATATATTATGTATATATATATATGTATATTATATATATATATATATATATATATATATATATATATATATATATATACAGTGGCGTGCCAAAGTTTCTGGCGAGTGACATTTCGAACTCAAATTTATTAAAAAATAGACTAATGATTTATAATCATTATGAGATGTGAGTATGAGATATACGAAATAAAATAATATAAGTAAAAGAATATTATTTATGTTTGTGAATATATTTATTATTTTTATTCTTATATTTATATGTGCAAAAGTTTCCGGCCACATAATATACATTGACGCAGTAGGACGTTCAAAGACGTATTTACGAATAATAGCGCGTTGAAACAAAAAACAATGTTCACATTTAGTTTATAAAAGGTCGTGGGAGCATAAACATCGCTCGGCCTATGTAAATCCAAGTTCGTAAGAGAGTAATAAAATTTTCAAAAGAAGTCTTCTCGTGAGATTGCTTCATTATTATCGATAGGTAAATCAACCGTGAACGATATTATTGTAAAATATCGTTGTGGATATGGTTTTAAAAGCTCGTCCGCGTAGTGGAAGACCAAGAAAAACGTCTAAAAAAAGTAGATCGTATCATTAAACGCAAATCAACTGCGGATGTCAAGAAAACTGCTGCCGAAAAATTGCACGCGAGCTAAAGGATGAAAACCTAGCTAATGTTAGTCGTAGTACTGTGACACGAAGACTACATGATATAGGACTTTTTGGCCGTATAAGTATTAAAAAATCATTAATCAGTAAAAAGAATAAGAAGGCCCGATTACAATTTGCCAAAGGTCACCATTGGAAAAAGTAGCTTTCTCAGACGAATCTAAATTTAATCTGTTTGGAAGAGATGGTAGACAACATGTACGACGTCCTATTGGTACGAGAAATGATGTTCGGTACCAAAAATTCCTACTGTAAAAACACGGTGGAGGAAGTGTGATGGTTTGGGGAATTTTCTCTGCACAAGGAGTCGGTCCATTGATCGAGATCAACGGAAATATTAACGCGGATATTTACAAGGACATTTTAGGGAAAACAATTTGTTATCATGTGCTGAAGAAATATTGCCGCAGAACAGAATTAGATATTTCAGCAGGAGAATGACCCTAAACATACATCCAAGTTGTTAAAAACAGTGGTTTTCTGCTTCAAATGTGAGAGTTTTAAGCTGGCCATCTCAATCACCGGACTTGAACCCAACAGAACACTTATGGAAACGCTAGATCGTCAAGTTCGAAAGCATACATATTCAAATAAAGCCGCATTATTCAAATCATTGAAGGAAGAATGGGATAAAATTTCACCTACTTGTATTAATCGATTAATTGAGTCAATGCACATCGTTGTGCGGCTGTTTATCGCTGCAAAGGGTATGGCTACAAAATATTAACATAAAAATATTATTTAAGTCTATTATAGAGCATATGGACTAATAATTTTTCTTGTAGTACAAAGTGGCCGAAAACTTTTGCACATATAAATATAAGAATAATAATAATAAATTATTCACAAACATAAATAATATTCTTTTACTATATTATTTTGTTTCCTATATCTCATACTCACATCTCATAATGATTAAAAATCATTAGTCTTTTTTTTTAATAAATTAGAGAACGAAATGTCACTGGCCGGAAACTTTTGTACGCCACTGTATATACAATGAAGTCCGTTTATCACTAAAAATGGTTACTATATCCGAAGTTCGTTACAAACAGTAAACAAAATCTAATATCATATTTCACTACTTTTTTATTTAGATTAGGCGCTAATGCTTAGAAAAATGAATAATAATAATTATTAAATTAAAAGAAAACGTTCAAAGGAAAATAAAACAAGTTACACTAAAGTTATTATTATGTATGTTGGTACATACATGAGCTAAACGAAAAAATTAAAATAAATAGTTTTATAAAAATAAAATCAGTAATTTCGTTGGTGTACAATTTTACTTGAAAAAGAAATGGGGTTTTATAATTGGGTCAAGGTCACAAAAAAACTACATCAGTATATGTTCAGGAACTTCACGAGATTCCAAAAAATTGCGAGTTTCAGTCATTTCCTTAGTCATTTTGTCACAATCTGATTAGTTAGTTAACATTCCTCGCGGTCATTAATTCATTATCAGCACATACATATTCTTCAAAATTAAAGTGACTAAACATCTTTTTCATCTCAATTTCCACTGTACTTTGTTGTATATCAGCATCGTAAATAAATTTAGACAATCAGTAGGATCTTCTCGACGTTTTTCAATCCACTGAGTCAAAGGTAACTCATCATCTGAGTCATATACACATCCCTTCCTTAAAAATCCGCCATGCTTAAAATAGTTTGCAGTAGTTTCTTTACTGACTCTTTGCCAAGCCATATGGATAAAGTTTATAGCGTCCAAGAGAGTTACAGAAAAAATGTTACCTTTATCGATCGTCTCTAACATTTTCATAAGTAAAATGACATTTTAAAGAATGTATCACACCTTGATGCATAGGCTGGACCTTTGCACTTGTGTTTGGAGGCATAAAAACCAATTTTATTTGCTGTAGATCAACTTCAGGGTGCGCTGGACAGTTGTCAATCAAAAGTAAGATTTTTCTGTTTGTGATTTTTAATTCTTTGTCCCATTCGATCAGTTCGTTTCCTAAAAATTTCTGATGTCATAATCCAGGCTTTACTGTTTGATTTGTACTTTACTGGTAAATGTTTGTTTATAAAACACTTGGGATTGGCGAACTTTCCTATCACCAACAATTTTCTTTTCTCTGTTCCAGACATATTTGCAGTTACCAACACAGTAATCCCAATTTTTGATAATTTTCCACCAGCACAATTCTCTCCGACAAACTTTAATCTCTTAATGAGGTGTCATCTTGTAAAAACAATCCCGCATTAAAAATGTTCACATATTCATTAAATTGGCCAACTACTGATCAACAACAGTTATATCTACTCCTGCAGTTTTTCTTACTATCGTACCTCCACTAATATTATGTCGCTTTTTAAATCGTTCAATTTAACTTTTAGAACAGTTGAACTCGGTGTTTTCTATTTTCCTTCCCAATGCACTAGCTTTCTCTTGTAAAGTATAGCCGGTAATACGGACATATTCATGTCGTTTTTGACTAAACCATTTAAGGAGTCCTTTATCAACTTGTCATGTGTAGATTTTCTTACTTTTTTACAACTAAAGTTTCTTTATCATAGATTGATAAGATTTCTTGTCTGTTCTTCCATATGGTAGAAACCATAGAATTAGTTAAATTCAATTGTTTGCAAACATTACTTTGTTTAACTCCATTTTCTATATTCCTTATAATATCTTTTAAAGAAAACGCTTTACGTTTTTGTGTACTCATTTTAAAATAAAGACTTAAACATTCACCTTGTCAATTTGATCAAATATGTATAGAACCGCATAACATAAGTGAATTGAAAATAATACTACTACTCGAACTAGCGACGCGGCGGAAACAAGTAGAATAGGGTTTACAGTGAGTTTCGGTAAATTCTCTAGATCAAATCGTGCGACATCGAGCACAGGGAGTGGCAAGTTCGTTATAAACGGGCGCAAAACATCCAAATTTAGTTCGCTTTATCCGGAAGTTCGTTATAACCGGGTTCGTTATAACCGATAAAAATTTGCCCTTGGTCTTATGGAAGTTTTTTCGTGCATTATAAAATAGTTCGTTTTAACCGGAAATTCGCTAGAAATAGGTTCGTTTAATAACAGACTTCAACTGCATATATATATATATATATATATTTATATATATATATATATATATATATATATATATATATATATATATATAAATATATATTATATAGAGTATTAGTTGAGTAGTAGAAAGTGGTGATAGAATAGTGTGAAAGAGGGGGTGAGTAAGAGTGAGAGAGAGGAGTGTGGGTGAGAGTTGTGGAGTGGGATCGTAGTGAGAGAGTTAGAGAGCTCCTTTCAACTTTATTCACTTAATGCAACCGTTATAAAGTTATTCTAGACCTTTCCAAAAAAATTCTTTCTCTTGGTTTGCAAAACCTGTCTTCGACAACATTTATTATTTTTTTCATTTGAAAGAAATTTGTCTCCTTTTAAATGATTTTTCAGTTTTGGAAAATAGGTGATAGCTCAAGGCTGCTCAATCAACGGAATATAGAGAATGATTAGTTCAAATCCTAATCCATTTATTTTTTGCACACTAACATCAGCGATTTATGTGTTTTTTGTCTTGCAAAAACAGTTTCCTTTAGACAATTTTCCTCGGCGTTTTTTTCTACAATTTTTTTTGGCGAAATTTAGTGAATAATGAAGAATACGTATTTTTCCGTCACTGTTTTTGCGATGTTCCAAGTAATCTGTTAAGATAAATATCATCTTAATAGCTTATCCAAATAGCATGATGAATTCCCAAGATCAAAAAAGATAAAATAGCACCCCATTTCGGATCTTCGGGTGCGGGGCATCAACATGCAGAGATCACAATTTTTAAAATAGATTTTTTTGTAACATATGAGGTTTAAACTCGAACATAAATTCAGTGTACCAATACCCGCAATCAGATATAATCTTATGTACTTGCCCTTTGTGAAACTAAATGTCAGTGTAATAGACCAGCACGGTCAACTTTCTCTATCCTGGATACGTCTTTTATTCCCGGTTTTTTTTTTAGGGCGTAAACTCTGGAATCTGTCCTGCGATCTATCTTGTCAACGAGAGAAGGTTTCTGGAGCCCGAAACTTTGAGGTTATGTTGTTAAAAAAAACGACTCAACCAAACCACAAGGTTTGTCTGCTACCGTCTATACACAATTCCAATTTTTAGAATACTTTTCACGTTTCTTGCAGAAACCATCGATCATTCACAGATTAATTATCCAAATTCCGAAATTTCCATCTTAAGCCAATTTAATGTATAGGAACATCAAGTGGCTTAAAGGATTTTAAATACGACTTACGAACCAGGGCGTGAACCTGAATCAATTCTCAATCAGTTGTGGCTTTAACGTAGCTTATCGATGAACCGAACACGGATCTCTGATCGAGAACGGAGAGTTCGCCAGTCTTCTTTGAACCTGTTTTGTTAAACAGCCAAGCCAGTCACCGAAGATTCCGCCTTGTAGGTTCTTCCGACCATAACCTGCTTCCCACATCGAGTATCCTACCAATCGGGCAGTCACAGAGAGGACGCCGAAATCGCGCAAGATTTGGGCACTACAAATCCTGCTACATGGAAACAAGTCATGGAAGATTTGTCGTACCTTCCTTTAGGTTAGAGACGATTGTTTTTAGATCCGTCCGGCCCATCTGACTGCGCTAGGAGGTTTTCCAATGTCATTTCGGCTCGTATCGAAAGCTTGCAACCATTTTTCGAAGAAATGCCCATCCAACGGTAAAGCTTCAGTTTCGACTGAAAATGCAAAGAAGTTTGTCGCGTCTAATCATCTTGCCTTCCGACAATGGCGTGGAAATCCGTAACTGTCCTAAATCGAAACATCCTCGTACTTGAAAAACTGAAGCAAATAAATTAATTGTCAAAACCAAGGAATCAACTCAATTAATGAATTGAAAACAAACTTCTTGCCTGCCCCAACAATTCCAGGTCCTTTAGGTCAGTCACTAAGACCCAATTATTTTAAAAATTCAACTAAACTATACCATCTCTCACACGACTAGATAATACTAATGCAATAAGTGTGTAAACCAGTTGAGAAAGCTAACTTGTTAGCCTCAAATTGTTTTGCTTTCACTTTCTTCAGTCATATGCCAAGGAAAAACACCACCAATTAGTCCCATAGTGTAGTTAAGGATGCACGAATGATGTCTTCAGACAAGCATGTCATAAAACATAGTTTAATGAAAGCTAGACACCAAAAACGCTTCTGGCGCTGACAGAATACCTACCATAGTACTCAAAAAAAAAACGAAAGATCAAACACAAGTTTTCTGTATCACATTTTGAACTTATCCTTACAGAAAATGAAGTTTTTTTTTGTCCTGCTGGAAATGCACGACAGTTTTAGCTGATAACCAAAAAAAAAAGGGCAAGAAAGATCTGCATACAACTACCGTACCAGTCACAACTCAACCACCGGTTTTCCAATAATATCGGATAGGCATGGAATAGCTATCATCAGTACTTTCTAAAATATCTTGAAGGATTCAATAGTATAAGTGACCAGTCAATATCGTTGTTAAAGCAAGGATCAACAGGGGATTGTCTAATTGTATATATATCCACAAGCATTCGATTGTGTCTGGGCACAATGGATTGTTCGCTAATGTTATGCTGTCATGGCATGGTCTTAAAAGTTTTGATTTAATGTTCTCTCATGTTACCTGAGAAAGCTTTCTTTACGAGTGGCAGTCGAACGATTTTCTTTCTAACAACCTTCACTATTAAAACACGGTTGGGCTCCAAGGCTCCCAGACTATCCCCCACCTCCTTTCGCACATTTACATAGATATACAAATATCTGCAGACAGCAGGATGTTGTTCAACGAAAACGAAGATCTAGGAAGGAAAATTCTATATTGAGGTGACAGCACCATCCTAAAATTTGAAAGCTACAAAAAACCCTGGAGCAGTTTATTCTAAAAAAAGTTAACATTGCTGATCCACAACCTAGTTTTATGTCCAGGCACTCCAGTTTCCCCTAGCATCGTCACTCAAGTTGCTGTCCTTACTGGGAGAGTAAAGTATATCTTAGCACGTCATGTGTGCAATGTAGTAGCTAAATAAGAGCGGGGTCAAAACTGGTAATATTATTTAAGATCTAGAAAGCTTTATACTCTAACAACTGTTAATTGCTGTAAAAAGCCCAAATTTGACCAAAGATGGAGTACTGCTCCCACGTGTTGGGGCGCTGCCCCAAATGTGCACTGCATTTGTTGGATTCTATTTAAAATAGAGCTGTTAGCCTGATTGGCTACTCAAAACTGAACCAGCACGTTGAAGAAAGGTTTGGCGATTTGCTGGTGAATCCCTTCCATAAGTGGTTCATGTTATGTATATACATAGCGTTAATACTTCACATCTGTATGAATATACAGCTTGTCCATGTCCCTTAAAATATGCTTATCAAGCATATGGAGGAACCTCTTCGCATTGGAATGATTAGCCCAGGAGCATATCGTTTATTACCACACACAACGTTACTCCTGTAAGCCTTTAAGGATTTCCCTGCATCCAGTGTGCTATGCTCATTAAAAAAAATCTTTTTCAAGAAATGGAGCCAGAAGTAGCTTTCTTCATGAGCTTTCAGTAAGCAAAACTTTTGGGTGGTGTGGACAGCATGTTTCCACTATCTTGGACTATTTCTTTCTTCCTGAATCCTAATAACGGCACAAACCAACTTGGATGTTGTGCTCTCAGTCGTTTTGGTTGGCGTTAGATTTAACTGTAATTTTGTATTCATAAATCAAGAATGCAAATGTACAAAACACTTGGTAAGAAATGGTTCAGTGTCTGCTAGATATATCAAAACGCAGATTAGAATTCTCCAAAATGATTGTATGTACAGCCTCCCACATTCTACGTTGATACAGAAAACGGGCCTTCCAGCATATGGTGTTTATCACTGATGTTTGTTCTCTATGAACTTTGAAATATCCATAACCCAATTTTTTATAGTAACATATGAATGACATTGCTCCTATATTACATTCTTTTTAAAGAAATGTACCACAATAAACTGGAACCCTAACTCAATCAACTAAAAAATAGATGCTAGTCAACTTAGTAATATGTACATCAACATAAAGCTTATTAATCAATTTACAATTACAACATTAATAATTAAAAAGTTGCCACCGCTTTGGTATAAAATAAGTAAGTAAAGTCCTTTTTTTTTTGTTTTTTCTTTTCCATTAATTTGGTGACAACCATTAGATTACATGTGAAATTAAGAACAAGGGATATATATAATCCCTGGATACTTCACTTATT